>JAECXG010000655.1:0-333668 GCA_018152135.1 Drosophila paulistorum | reverse complement strand
ATCTGTGTGTGTGTGCGAGTGTGTGTAGGTGTAGATGATGAAAAGTTTTCATGATGGAATAAGAAAAGTTGAATTCGATAATTGGTACTAAATTGTAACTAATACTTTAAAAGAGAACTGTATGTATATTAAGTACCCATATCCCGGCCCCCTTCAAAAACAAACAGCAACAAAAAGGAATAAAAATGTATATATCTGATGTACATATACACATGTGTATATCTACTAATATAATGTGTTTCTAGGATCTGCATTTGTGTGGGATCAAATGCTGAGATAAAACAGCATTTCTTGTAAAGTTAAGTCCGATTAATCAATGTGTCTGCTTCAAAAATTAAACAAATGAAATATAAAAAAATACAATTTGAAATACACTTAGGAACATACAAACTTGCATACATACTAGTGTTGGGTTACTCATGATTGAATGATCAGACAGTGAGTGGGTAGAACTAGTTTGCTAAACTTTCAGCTCATTCACTGATGCAATTGATCACTGACTCTCACTTGCTTAGTACTGACTCAATAAGTAACTAACCTTAATTGTTCACTTATAGTTGCTGAATTAACTTATTCATCATTAGCTCACTTGTTTAGTTTTTCGATAACTAATCTGAATGCCTTTCTAAAGAAAAAGAATAAAAAGATCTGAGTATATTCGTTTGATATAGTTCAGCAATAATTTTGATCAAACCTCTTGTTCAGGTATTTTTGTATATATTATATCGGCTACACTCTCAGCAACCCATCCATTTCTATTCGTTTATCCAATTGCTGTAAAGTTACCAGCTGATTTCTGTTAGCAAGTTAGTCAATCAGAAAATGAGCAGCTGAACAAGTAAGTCATTCGGAGCCAATGAGCAGGATAAGGTAAGAAGTTCATAGAGGCGACTTAGAACTGGTTCATCATACTACTAATTAACAAATAATAATGTCGGAGAAGATAAAAATAAATAAAATTATTTCCAAAAAAAAAAAGCAAAATGAAAATTTAAATTTAAACAAAATATAGACATATGTGGTATGTATAATGCACTTATGTAATTTACAGAACTGGTAAAAGAAAAGATGAACAAAATATATGTATTAATTGTCTTGATATAATTAACAAATTTAAACAAGAAACCAACCAACTAACACACACACACAAACACTTACAAAATACAAAAAACACAAATTGGAACAACAACAAATAATATCACCATTACAAATATTTCGCTAATTTTCGTTTGATGATTGAGGTTATCGTCTAAAAACCATCTAATATTTATAAGATAGATTGCTAGCAACTGCAAAAAAAATATTAAAAAATTGCTTATATTTTCTTTCCTCTCTCTCTACCAACTCTTACCCCCCTTTGATTAACAATGGGGAATAAGAACCTAATCCATACCTGATCAAAGAAATAAATAGTGAAGAAAGACAACTTGAACTTGGAAACTTAAAAAAATAACATTTTCAAATAACTTTCTATATTTTCACTTATTATTAAACTAAACAGCTAATCAATATGCAAAAAAAAAACAAAACAATTTTTCAATTTACTCACATACCAATAAAAAAAATTAAAAATAATAATAATACAAAAACTACATACACATATAACCTACATACATACATACATACATACACACATGCATATAAGTAAATATATATAAATATAAATATATTATATATAGTTAAATTTAGCAATAATCACTTCCTTCTTTTTAAGCCAAAGACTATTATTTTTTTTAGCATAAACAAAAAATGTATGTCTGGTGAGATTAATAGGGCAATCGATGATAATGATGATAGTAGAGGTTGTTAAAAAAAAATATGTATAATAAAACTACAAATACAAAAAAAAAACACACACACACAAAACTATGAGATTCAAAGAGGGAAATAAAAAAAATTAAATAAAATAATATGCACGCCTGAAATTTCCTTATTCAGTATGGAGTAATTCTTATTAAATGAAAAAAATAAAACAAATTAAAATAAATAAATCCAAATGATCCCCGACAAAGATTATAAGTATATTTAAAAATAATTGTGAAATATATAAAATATTTAAGGTACAAAAGAAAAACAAGAAAAAATTAAATGAAAGGAAACCAAAAACATGTTTAACAATCCTTTTTGTAAATAGAGTAAGATACTAATTTTTAGTTCAATTGTTTTGTTGGTTCTTGATTTATATTTTGTTTGCGTTTATGTGTGAAACGAGATTAACGATCACAAGATCAGGTTTGAGAGTTTGCCTTTGATTTTTAATATGAATACATCAACAAATATGTTTTTGGAAATACGTAGTTAAATGAACGCTAAATTGAAAATAAAAGGAAATACAATGAAAATATTTAAGCAAATTAAATACATCGTTTCGTTTTCAATTTGAATGATTTCAAGTAAGTATAACTAGGATTCATGAAAAATATCACCAATTATAAATTATAATTGTGGGAATGGTCTGGCAATCCTATTCAGCCAGCCCTAGTTGAGTCAGCTGTCTCAGAAAAGCGCAAGACAATCTGGCAAGCCACGGCCAGACAGGGCTGAAGTCAGAAGAAGACGAGTTTAAAGACGAAAAACCGAAAGTGTAAGACGTACAGACGACGAAAGCCTGAAAAGCCGAAAGGCATGAACAATAATTAATTAAGTATACTCTACTAAGTATTATCTACAAAACCAATACATATCTTAACATTAAAAAAAAACTATTAAAAAACTATAACCGGGTCTAAGTTTATTCAAAAGATAATACCCTAGTCCCACAGTATTAATAGAGATGTCTTGTCGATTTTTTAGAAGATGTTAATAAGAGCTCAAACCTAATGTGGCGGTGCTAATCGCATGTCCAGGAGTGTAAAATAATTTTTGGTTGAGATATTTGGTTGATTTTTTTATATAAAAGGAACCAAACAGTTTAGTATTCGATCTCAAGAAGACTTGTTGACAAAAAAAACTTAACTTTCCGGTCATTTTCAACAAATTAACTTGAAAAGGTTATATCCCCCCCTGCAGAGGGATTATAAAATTGGTCAGATGTTTGTAACGCACAGAAGAAGACGTTTCCGACCCCATAAAGTATATATATTCTTGATTAGCATGAGAAGCTGAGTCGATATAGCCATGTTTTTAAATTGAAGCCTGGAGATTGATTAAAACAGACCGACTTATGTTAAAGAATATATATAAGTTTGTATACCATCCATTGAAATGCCTTTGGCAACATGGTATAAATAGGTGAGTTACTTAAAAACCAGAGGGCCGGGGTTAACTTCGACCGCGTCGAAGTTTGTATACCCTTGCAACTGTTTTGGTAATTCTTTCCTTATCCATAGCCATCAAAGCGTAAAAACGTTTTATCCAAAAGTCTAATGTTTGCGAAGAGAACGACCTTCACTCTTAGCATAGGATATAACGAACTTTTGATGAAAGTCACTGTTTTCCACCGATCGTTTCTATGGAGCTATATGATATACATAGTTACCCTATCTTTACCAAATTCGGCACAGTCATTAACAGGTATATATTTAACTATCAAATGTTAATTTGAAAGCAATCGCATTAAATGTAGCAAGTTGACAAAAGTCACTGTTTTCGACCGATCGTTCCTATGGGAGGTATATGAAATAGTCACCCGACCAAATTTGGCACAGTCTCGTTTATAGCTACAATAAAAAAAAAAAAAAAAAAAAAAAAAAAAAAAAAAAAAAGGAAAGGAAGGGAAAAAGGCACGGCGCGGGACTGGGCCATTTATAGGGGGTAAAAGAAAAAGGCGCGATCAAGACCAAAGGGGCAAAATAAAAAAAAAGAAAAAAAAACGACAAACAGAGAAGGGCGAAAAAAAAAAGGAAGAAATTAGGGGGGGGAGTTTTAAGGGGGGGAGGGTTATGGGGGTAAGTGGGGGGTTAAGAAGGAGGGGGGGGGGGAACGCACCCGAAAAGCTTGACTTTTTGAGTTACATATGAGGCTTTGATTTATATTCGAAATCATATATTCCTTTCTCTATTGCTGCCTGTCACAAACCTAATGTTGTGCTGGTTTCAGCTGTTTTCATTCTAACATGGAATTCCATCGGAATTTGTTCCATAATAACTTGCGCTATAGGTCTATCCATTAATTGTGTTTACATTGTCGTATTTGGTTCATCGTTTTCAAGAGCTAACTTATCAAGTATATCATACGATAATTTATTTAAATGGTCAACTAGCTTACGAATTGATCCTCTGTATTGGGCTTTATAGATGCGATCTACCAAAACCGATAATGGGGTCTAATTTTTAAAGTTGCTGATTAGGAGCTCCTTCAGTTTGTATCCAGGTTGAAGGTTTGGTTCCTGATGACAAGGCTGTGGGCGTTTCCCGAGGTGAGCTGTCTGATGCTTTGAAATATTCGGGTCTGCTGCTCCAAATTCATTGTTGTTCAAAATGGCGTCAACAATTGTTCAATCTGACTCAGGAATTGAGATAGATTTCCATCGCCGTTAAATCGTTCAACGTTGTTTAAAGAATACAGCAAATCTCTAAGGGCATCGGCTGACAGAGAATGTACGCCTTCCTGTTGTCCATGTGACATTTTGGTTTTGTGTTTTTGGTTTTCGTTGTTTTATTTAATTGTCTGTAAAAAAAATTTTTTGCACAATTTCTTATGGGAGAGTTTTTGCTTTTGTTTCTCTGCTTCAAGGTAAAAAATAGTTTTTATATATTTTTTTTTTTTTTGTTGTTGCACAAAATTAATGTTTATATATTTTGTCGCTTTTTCCACGGGATCACAAACACAAATTTTGTTTTCCAGTGTATATGGATTGCACGGATCAAAGGATATGCAATGCCCAGACATATACTCTGTTTGTAGTGATTTTAGTTCACTACCTAGTTTTCCGATTGTCCAAAGGATCAATACTTTAATGGAATACTAGATTAAACCTTCTGAGAACGATGCGTTTGTTTCGCGGATAATTTACAGAAAATGGCGTCTGTATTATGGTTCCTGCAGCTTGTATAGCTGTTATATAAAGCATGGCGGGTATAATAAGCAAAATGGCGGCCGTATTACGGTTCCAGCAGATTCTATAACTGTTATGTAAAAGATAGCTTCTTTAAGACTAAAAATGGCGGCAGTATAACAATTCCAGCAGCTTTTTTAGCTGAATTGTAGAGGATGGCGGCTATAAGACTCAAAATGGCAGCAGTAGAGCGGTTCCAGAAGCTCCTATGGCTGTTCTGTAAAGGATGGCGGCTATAAGACTCAAAATGGCGGCTGTAGAAAGGGTCTAGCAGCTTGTACAGCTGTTATATAAAGGATAGCGGCTATAAGACTGAAAATGGCCGCTGTAGAATGGTTCTAGCAGCTTCTACTGCTATTATATAAAAGATGGCGGCTATAAGACTTAAAACGTCAGCAAAAGAACGGTTACAGCAACTTGCTGTTATATAAAGGATGGCGGCTATAAGAACGAAAATGGCGGTGTATTGTGGTTCCAGCAGCTTGTATACCTGTTATATAAAGGATAAAGACTATAAGACTCAAAATGTAGGCCGTATTACGGTTCCAGCAGATTCTATAACTGTTGTGTAAAAGATAGCTTCTATAAGACTCAAAATGGCAGCAAAAGGACGGTTCCAGCAGCTTTTATAGCTGTTATATAAAGGATGGCGGCTATAAGACTCACAATGGCGGCAATAGAACAGTTCCACCAGCTTGTGTAGCTGTCATATAAAGGATAGAGGCTATTAGACTTAAAATGGCGGCTGTAGAATGGTTCCAGCAGCTTCTATAGCTGTTATGTAAAGGATGGCGGCAATAAGACTCAAAATGGCGTTTGTAGAATGGTTCAAGCAGCTCGTACATTTGTTATAGAAACGATGGCGGCTTTACGACTCAAAATGGCGACAGTAGAACGGTTCCAGCAGCTTTTATAGCTGTTATGTAAAGGATAGCGGCAATAAGACTCAAAATGGCGGTTGTAGAATAGTACCAGCAGCTCGTATATTTGTTATAGAAACGATGGCGGCTATACGACTCAAAATGGCGGCTATACGACTCAAAATGGCGGCAGTATTACGGATCCAGCAGCTTGTATAGCTATGATGTAAAAGATGGCGGCTATAAGACTCAAAATGGCGGTAGTAGAACGGTTCCAGCAGCTTCTATAGCTGGTTTGTAAAGGATGGCGGTTATAAGACTCAAAATGGCGGATGTAGAATGGTCAAAGCAGCTTGTATAGCTGTTATGTAAAGGATGGCGGCTATAAGACTCAAAAGGCCGGCTGTAGAATGGTCCCAGCAGCTTCTATAGCTGTTATGTAAAGGATGGCGGCCATAAGACTCAAAATGGCAGCTGTATTATAACCATACTACATAATACATATGTAAAGGATAGCGGCTATAGGACTCAAAATGGCGGCCGTATTACGGTTCCAGCAGATTCTATAACTGTTCTGTAAAAGACAGCGGCTATAACACTCAAAGTGGCGGCAGTAGAACGGTTCCAGCAGCTTCTATAGCTGTTATGTAAAGGATGGCGGCTATAAGAATCAAATTGGCGGCTGTAGAATGGTCCCAGCAGCTTGTATAGCTGTTATGTAAAAGATGGCTGCTATAAGCAGCAGCTTCTATAGCTGTTATGTAAAGGATGGCGGCTATAAGACTCAAAAGTGCGGCTGTAAAATGGTCCCAGCAGCTTCAATAGCTGTTATATAAAGGATGGCGGCTATAAGACTCAAAATGGCGGCTATACGACTCAATATGGCGGCTATACGACTCCAGCAGCTTGTATAGCTATGATGTAAAGAATGGCGGCTATAAGACTCAAAATGGCGGTTGCAGAATGGTTCCAGCTGCTCGTATATTTGTTATAGAAACGATGGCGGCTTTACGACTCAAAATGGCGACAGTAGAACGGTTCCAGCAGCTTTTATAGCTGTTATGTAAAGGATGGCGGCAATAAGACTCAAAATGGCGGTTGTAGAATGGTACCAGCAGCTCGTATATTTGTTATAGAAACGATGGCGGCTATACGACTCAATATGGCGGCTATACAACTCAAAATGGCGACAGTAGAATGGTTCCGTATATTTGTTATAGAAACGATGGCAGCTATACGACTCAAAATGGCGACAGTAGAACCGTTCCAGCAGCTTCTATAGCTGTTATGTAAAGGATGGCGGCAATAAGACTCAAAGTGGCGATTGTAAAATGATTCCAGCAGCTCGTATATTTATTATAGAAACGATGGCGGCTATACGACTCAAAATGGCAGCAGTAGAATGGTTCCAGCAGCTTGTATAGCTGTAATATAAAGCATGGCACCAGCTTGTTAGGCTGTTATATAAACGATGCCGGCTATAAGAACGAAAATGGCGGCTGTATTTTGGTTCCAGCAACTTGTATAGATGTTATGTAAAGGATGGCGGCTATAAGACACAAAATGGTGGTTGTAGAATGGTTCCAGCAGCTTGTATAGCTGTAATATAAATGATGGCACCAGTTTGTTAGGCTCTTATGTAAAGGATGGTGGCTATAAGAACGAAAATGGCGGCTGAATTATGGTTCCAGCAGCTTGTATAGCTGTTATAGAAAGAATGGCGGCTATAAGACTCAAAATGTCGCTTGTAGAATGGTTCCAGCAGCTTCTATAGCTGTTATATAAAGAATGGCGGCTATAAGACTCAAAATGGCAGCAGTAGAATGGTTCCAGCAGCTTGTATAGCTATAATATAAAGCATGGCACCAGCTTGTTAGGCTGTTATATAAACGATGCCGGCTATAAGAACTAAAATGGCGGCTGTATGTCGATTGTAGAATGGTTCCAGCAGCTCGTATATCTGTTATAGAAACGATGGCGGCTATACGACTCAAAATGGCGGCAGTATTACGGATCCAGCAGATTGTATAGAATGGTTCTAGCAGCTTGTATAGTTGTTATAGAAATGATGGCGGCTATACGACTCAAAATGGCGGCAGTAGAACGGTTCCAGCAGTTCGTATATTTGTTATAGAAACGATGGCAGCTATACGACTCAAAATGGCGACAGTAGAACGGTTCCTGCAGCTTCTATAGCTGTTATGTAAAGGATGGCGGCAATAAGACTCAAAATGGCGGTTGTAGAATGGTTCCAGCAGCTCGTATATTTGTTATACAAACGATGGCGGCTATACGACTCAAAATGGCGGCAGTATTACGGATCCAGCAGATTGTATAGGATGGTTCCAGCAGCTCGTATAGCTATTATATAAAGGTTGGCGGCTAAAAGAACGAAAATGGCGGCTTTATTTTAATTCCAGCAACTTGTATAGATGTTATATAAAGGATGCCGGCTATAAGACACAAAATGGTGGTTGTAGAATGGTTCCAGCAGATTGAATAGCTGTAATATAAATGATGGCACCAGCTTGTTAGGCTCTTATATAAAGGATGGTGGCTATAAGAACGAAAATGGCGGCTGAATTATGGTTCCAGCAGCTTGTATAGCGGTTATAGAAAGAATGGCGGGTATAAGAATCAAAATGTCGCTTGTAGAATGGTTCCAGCAGCTCGTATAGCTGTTATAGAAACGATGGCGGCTATACGACCCAAAATGGCGGCTATACGACTCAAAATGGCGGCAGTATTACGGATCCAGCAGCTTGTATAGCTATGATGTAAAGGATGGCGGCTATAAGACTCAAAATGGCGGTTGTAGAATGGTTCCAGCAGCTCATATATTTGTTATAGAAACGATGGCGTCTATACGACTCAAAATGGCGGCAGTATTACGGATGAAGCAGATTGTATAGGATGGTTCCAGCAGCTCTTATAGCTGTTATATAAACGATGGCGGCTATACGACTCAAAATGGCGGCTATACGACTCAAAATGGCGGCAGTATTACGGATCCAGCAGCTTGCATAGCTATGATGTAAAGGACTATAAGGCGGCTATAAGACTCAAAATGGCGGTAGTAGAACGGTTCCAGCAGCTTCTATAGCTGGTTTGTAAAGGATGGCGGTTATAAGACTCAAAATGGCGGATGTAGATTGGTCAAAGCAGCTTGTATAGCTGTTATAGAAACGATGGCGGCTATACGACTCAATATGGCGGCTATACGACTCAAAATGGCGGCAGTATTACGGATCCTTGCTTGTTAAGCTATGAGCTTGTTAAGCTATGATGTAAAAGGATGGCGGCAATAAGACTCAAAATGGCTGTTGTAGAATGGTTCCAGCAGCTCGTATATTTGTTATAGAAACGATGGCGGCTATACGACTCAATATGGCGGCTATACAACTCAAAATGGCGACAGTAGAATGGTCCCAGCAGCTCCTATATTTGTTATAGAAACGATGGCAACTATACGACTCAAAATGGCGACAGTAGAACGGTTCCAGCAGCTTCTATAGCTGTTATATAAAGGATGGCGGCAATAAGACTCAAAGTGGCGATTGTAAAATTGTTCCAGCAGCTCGTATATTTGTTATAGAAACGATGGCGGCTATACAATTCAAAATGGCGGCAGTATTACGGATCCAGCAGATTGTATAGAATTGTTCTAGCAGCTCTTATAGCTATTATATAAAGGTTGGCGGTTGAAAGAACGAAAATGGCGGCTTTATTTTGGTTCCAGCAACATGTATAGATGTTATATAAAGGATGGCGGCTATAAGACACCAAATTGTGGTTGTAGAATGGTTCCAGCAGCTTGTATAGCTGTTATAGAAAGAATGGCGGCTATAAGCCTCAAAATGCCGCTTGTAGAATGGTTCCAGAAACTTGAATAGCTGTTATATAAAGGATAAAGGCCATAAGACTAAAAATGGCGGCTGCAGAATGGTCCCAGCAGCTTTTTAGCTTTTATTTAAGGAATGTCGGCTATAAGACTCAAAATGGCAGCAGTAGAACGATTCCACCAGCTTGTAAAGCTGTTATATAAAGGATGGCACCAGCTTGTTAGGCTCTTATATAAAGGATGGTAGCTATAAGAACGAAAATGGCGGCTGAATTATGGATCCAGCTGCTGGTATAGCTGTTTTATAAACGATGCCGGCTACAAGAACGAAATTGGCGGCTGTATTATGGTTCCAGCAGCTTGTATATCTGTTATAGAAAGAATGGCGGCTAACAGACTCAAAATGTCGCCTGTAGAATGGTTCCAGCAGCTCGTATAGCTGTTATAGAAACGACGGCGGCTATACGACTCAAAATGGCGGCTATACGACTCAAAATGGCGGCAGTATTACGGATCCAGCAGCTTGTAAAGCTATGATGTAAAAGGATGGCGGCAATAAGACTCAAAATGGCTGTTGTAGAATGGTTCCAGCAGCTCGTATATTTGTTATAGAAACGATGGCGGCTATACGACTCAATATGGCGGCTATACAACTCAAAATGGCGACAGTAGAATGGTCCCAGCAGCTCCTATATTTGTTATAGAAACGATGGCAACTATACGACTCAAAATGGCGACAGTAGAACGGTTCCAGCAGCTTCTATAGCTGTTATATAAAGGATGGCGGCAATAAGACTCAAAGTGGCGATTGTAAAATTGTTCCAGCAGCTCGTATATTTGTTATAGAAACGATGGCGGCTATACAATTCAAAATGGCGGCAGTATTACGGATCCAGCAGATTGTATAGAATTGTTCTAGCAGCTCTTATAGCTATTATATAAAGGTTGGCGGTTGAAAGAACGAAAATGGCGGCTTTATTTTGGTTCCAGCAACATGTATAGATGTTATATAAAGGATGGCGGCTATAAGACACCAAATTGTGGTTGTAGAATGGTTCCAGCAGCTTGTATAGCTGTTATAGAAAGAATGGCGGCTATAAGCCTCAAAATGCCGCTTGTAGAATGGTTCCAGAAACTTGAATAGCTGTTATATAAAGGATAAAGGCCATAAGACTAAAAATGGCGGCTGCAGAATGGTCCCAGCAGCTTTTTTAGCTTTTATTTAAGGAATGTCGGCTATAAGACTCAAAATGGCAGCAGTAGAACGATTCCACCAGCTTGTAAAGCTGTTATATAAAGGATGGCACCAGCTTGTTAGGCTCTTATATAAAGGATGGTAGCTATAAGAACGAAAATGGCGGCTGAATTATGGATCCAGCTGCTGGTATAGCTGTTTTATAAACGATGCCGGCTACAAGAACGAAATTGGCGGCTGTATTATGGTTCCAGCAGCTTGTATATCTGTTATAGAAAGAATGGCGGCTAACAGACTCAAAATGTCGCTTGTAGAATGGTTCCAGCAGCTCGTATAGCTGTTATAGAAACGACGGCGGCTATAGGACTCAAAATGGCGGCTATACGACTCAATATGGCGGCAGTTTTACGGATCCAGCAGCTTGTATAGCTATGGTGTAAGGGATGGCGGCTATAAGATCCAGCAGCTTCTATAGCTGTTATGTAAAGGATGGCGGCAATAAGACTCAAAATGGCGGTTGTAGAATGGTTTCAGCAGCTCGTATATTTGTTATAGAAACGATGGCGGCTATACGACTCAAAATGTCGACAGTAGAATGTTTCCGGCAGCTCGTATATTTGTTATAGAAACGAGCTATACGACTCAAAATGGCGACAGTAGAACGGTTCCAGTAGCTTCTATAGCTGTTATGTAAAGGATGGCGGCATTAAGACTCAAAATAGGCGTTGTAGAATGGTTCCAGCAGCTCGTATATTTGTTATAGAAACGATGGCGGCTAGTCGACTCAAAATGGCGGCAGTATTACAGATCCAGCAGATTGTATAGAATGGTTCTAGCAGCTTGTATAGCTATTATATAAAGGTTGGCGGTTAAAAGAACGAAAATGGCGGCTTTAGTTTGGTTCCAGCAATTTGTATAGATGGCGGCTATAAGACACGATATGATGGTTGTAGAATGGTTCCAGCAGCATGTATAGCTGTAATATAAATGATGGCACCAGCTTGTTAGGCTCTTATATAAAGGATGGTGGGTATTAGAACGAAAATGGCGGCTGAATTATGGTTCCAGCAGCTGGTATAGCTGTTATAGAAAGAATGGCGGCTAAAAGACTCAAAATGTCGCTTGTAGAATGGTTCCAGCAGCTTGAATAGCTGTTATATAAAGGAAAAAGGCTATAAGACTAAAAATGGCGGCTGTAGAATGGTCCCAGCAGCTTCTATAGCTGTTATATAAAGAATGGCGGCTATAAGACTCAAAACGGCAGCAGTAGAACGGTTCCACTAGCTTGTATAGCTGTTATATAAAGGATGGCGGCTATAAGACACAAAATGGTGGTTGTAGAATGGTTCCAGCAGCTTGTATAGCTGTAATATAAAGGATGGCACCAGCTTGTAAGGCTCTTATATAAAGGATGGTCGCTATAAGAACGAAAATGGCGGCTTTATTTTGGTTCCAGCAACTTGTATAGATGTTATATAAAGGATTGCGGCTATAAGACACAAAATGGTGGTTGTAGAATGGTTCCAGCAGCTTTTATAGCTGTAATATAAATGAGGCACCAGCTTGTTAGGCTCGTATATAAAGGATGGTGGCTATAAGAACGAAAATGGCGGCTGAATTATGGTTCCAGCAGCTTGTATATCTTTTATATAAAGGATGGCGGCTATAAGACTCAAAATGGCGTCAGAAGAACGGTTCCAGCAGCTTGAATAGCAGTTATATAAAGGATAAAGGCTATAAGACTCAAAATGGCAGCAGTAGAACGCTTACACCAGCTTGTATAGCTGTTATGTAAAGGATGGCGGCTATAAGACACAAAACGGTGGTTGTAGAATGGTTCCAGCAGCTTGTATAGCTGTAATATAAAGGATGGCACCAGCTTGTTAGGCTCTTATATGAAGGATGGTGGCTATAGGAACGAAAATGGCGGCTGTATTTTGGTTCCAGCAGCTTGTATAGCTGTTATAGAAAGAATGGCGGCTTTAAGACTCAAAATGTCGATTGTAGAATGGTTCCAGCAGCTTCTATAGCTGTTATATAAAGAATGGCGGCAATATGACTCAAAATGGCAGCAGTAGAATGGTTCCAGCAGCTTGTATAGCTGTAATATAAAGCATGGCACCAGCTTGTTAGGCTGTTATATAAACGATGCCGGCTATAGGAACGAAAATGGCGGCTGTATTTTGGTTCCAGCAACTTGTATAGATGTTATGTAAAGGATGGCGGCTATAAGACACAAAATGGTGGTTGTAGAATGGTTCCAGCAGCTTGTATAGCTGTAATATAAATGATGGCACCAGTTTGTTAGGCTCTTATGTAAAGGATGGTGGCTATAAGAACGAAAATGGCGGCTGAATTATGGTTCCAGCAGCTTGTATAGCTGTTATAGAAAGAATGGCGGCTATAAGACTCAAAATGTCGCTTGTAGAATGGTTCCAGCAGCTTCTATAGCTGTTATATAAAGAATGGCGGCTATAAGACTCAAAATGGCAGCAGTAGAATGGTTCCAGCAGCTTGTATAGCTATAATATAAAGCATGGCACCAGCTTGTTAGGCTGTTATATAAACGATGCCGGCTATAAGAACTAAAATGGCGGCTGTATTATGGTTCCAGCAGGTTGTATAGCTGTTATAGAAAGAATGTCGGCTATAAGACTCAAAATGTCGATTGTAGAAAGGTTCCAGCAGCTCGTATAGCTGTTATAGAAACGATGGCGGCTATACGACTCAAAATGGCGGCAGTATTACGGATCCAGCAGATTGTATAGAATGGTTCTAGCAGCTTGTATAGTTGTTATAGAAATGATGGCGGCTATACGACTCAAAATGGCGGCAGTAGAACTGTTCCAGCAGTTCGTATATTTGTTATAGAAACGATGGCAGCTATACGACTCAAAATGGCGACAGTAGAACGGTTCCAGCAGCTTCTATAGCTGTTATGTAAAGGATGGCGGCAATAAGACTCAAAATGGCGGTTGTAGAATGGTTCCAGCAGCTCGTATATTTGTTATACAAACGATGGCGGCTATACGACTCAAAATGGCGGCAGTATTACGGATCCAGCAGATTGTATAGGATGGTTCCAGCAGCTCGTATAGCTATTATATAAAGGTTGGCGGTTAAAAGAACGAAAATGGCGGCTTTATTTTAATTCCAGCAACTTGTATAGATGTTATATAAAGGATGCCGGCTATAAGACACAAAATGGTGGTTGTAGAATGGTTCCAGCAGATTGAATAGCTGTAATATAAATGATGGCACCAGCTTGTTAGGCTCTTATATAAAGGATGGTGGCTATAAGAACGAAAATGGCGGCTGAATTATGGTTCCAGCAGCTTGTATAGCGGTTATAGAAAGAATGGCGGGTATAAGAATCAAAATGTCGCTTGTAGAATGGTTCCAGCAGCTCGTATAGCTGTTATAGAAACGATGGCGGCTATACGACCCAAAATGGCGGCTATACGACTCAAAATGGTGGCAGTATTACGGATCCAGCAGCTTGTATAGCTATGATGTAAAGGATGGCGGCTATAAGACTCAAAATGGCGGTTGTAGAATGGTTCCAGCAGCTCGTATATTTGTTATAGAAACGATGGCGGCTATACGACTCAAAATGGCGGCAGTATTACGGATGAAGCAGATTGTATAGGATGGTTCCAGCAGCTCTTATAGCTGTTATATAAACGATGGCGGCTATACGACTCAAAATGGCGGCTATACGACTCAAAATGGCGGCAGTATTACGGATCCAGCAGCTTGCATAGCTATGATGTAAAGGACTATAAGGCGGCTATAAGACTCAAATTGGCGGTAGTAGAACGGTTCCAGCAGTTTCTATAGCTGGTTTGTAAAGGATGGCGGTTATAAGACTCAAAATGGCGGATGTAGATTGGTCAAAGCAGCTTGTATAGCTGTTATGTAAAGGATGGCGGCTATATGACTCAAAAGGGCGGCTGTAGAATGGTCCCAGCAGCTTCTATAGCTGTTATGTAAAGGATGGCGGCCATAAGACTCAAAATGGCAGCTGTATTATAACCATACTACATAATACATATGTAAAGGATAGCGGCTATAGGACTCAAAATGGCGGCCGTATTACGGTTCTAGCAGATTCTATAACTGTTCTGTAAAAGATAGCGGCTATAAGACTCAAAATGGCGGCAGTAGAACGGTTCCAGCAGCTTCTATAGCTGTTATGGAAAGGATGGCGGCTATAAGAATCAAATTGGCGGCTGTAGAATGGTCCCAGCAGCTTGTATAGCTGTTATGTAAAAGATGGCGGCTATAAGCTGCATCTTCTATAGCTGTTATGTAAAGGATGGCGGCTATAAGACTCAAAATGGCAGCAGTAGAACGGTTCCACCAGCTGTTATATAAAGGATAAAGGCTATATGTCATAAAATGGCGGCTATAGAATGGTTCCAGCAGCTTCTACAGCTGTTATATAAAAGATGGCGGCTAACAGAACGGTTCCAGCAGCTTGTATAGCTGTTATATAAACGATGCCGGCTATAAGAACGAAAATGGCGGCTGTATTATGGTTCCAGAAGCTTGTATAGCTGTTATAGAAAGAATGGCGGCTATAAGACACAAAATGTCGCTTCTAGATTGGTTCCAGCAGCTCGTATAGCTGTTATAGAAACGATGGCGGCTATACGACTCAATACGGCGGCTATACGACTCAAAATGGCGGCAGTATTACGGATCCAACAGCTTGTATAGCTATGATGTAAAAGAATGGCGGCTATAAGAGTCAAAATGGCGGTTGCAGAATGGTTCCAGCAGCTCGTGTATTTGTTATAGAAACGATGGCGTCTTTACGACTCAAAATGGCGACAGAAGAACGGTTCCAGCAGCTTTTATAGCTGTTATATAAAGGATGGCGGCTATAAGACACAAAATGTCGCTTCTAGATTGGTTCCAGCAGCTCGTATAGCTGTTATAGAAACGATGGCGGCTATACGACTCAATATGGCGGCTATACGACTCAAAATGGCGGCAGTATTACGGATCCAGCAGCTTGTAAAGCTATGATGTAAAAGGATGGCGGCAATAAGACTCAAAATGGCAGCAGTAGAACGATTCCACCAGCTTGTAAAGCTGTTATATAAAGGATGGCACCAGCTTGTTAGGCTCTTATATAAAGGATGGTAGCTATAAGAACGAAAATGGCGGCTGAATTATGGATCCAGCTGCTGGTATAGCTGTTTTATAAACGATGCCGGCTACAAGAACGAAATTGGCGGCTGTATTATGGTTCCAGCAGCTTGTATATCTGTTATAGAAAGAATGGCGGCTAACAGACTCAAAATGTCGCTTGTAGAATGGTTCCAGCAGCTCGTATAGCTGTTATAGAAACGACGGCGGCTATACGACTCAAAATGGCGGCTATACGACTCAAAATGGCGGCAGTATTACGGATCCAGCAGCTTGTAAAGCTATGATGTAAAAGGATGGCGGCAATAAGACTCAAAATGGCTGTTGTAGAATGGTTCCAGCAGCTCGTATATTTGTTATAGAAACGATGGCGGCTATACGACTCAATATGGCGGCTATACAACTCAAAATGGCGACAGTAGAATGGTCCCAGCAGCTCCTATATTTGTTATAGAAACGATGGCAACTATACGACTCAAAATGGCGACAGTAGAACGGTTCCAGCAGCTTCTATAGCTGTTATATAAAGGATGGCGGCAATAAGACTCAAAGTGGCGATTGTAAAATTGTTCCAGCAGCTCGTATATTTGTTATAGAAACGATGGCGGCTATACAATTCAAAATGGCGGCAGTATTACGGATCCAGCAGATTGTATAGAATTGTTCTAGCAGCTCTTATAGCTATTATATAAAGGTTGGCGGTTGAAAGAACGAAAATGGCGGCTTTATTTTGGTTCCAGCAACATGTATAGATGTTATATAAAGGATGGCGGCTATAAGACACCAAATTGTGGTTGTAGAATGGTTCCAGCAGCTTGTATAGCTGTTATAGAAAGAATGGCGGCTATAAGCCTCAAAATGCCGCTTGTAGAATGGTTCCAGAAACTTGAATAGCTGTTATATAAAGGATAAAGGCCATAAGACTAAAAATGGCGGCTGCAGAATGGTCCCAGCAGCTTTTTAGCTTTTATTTAAGGAATGTCGGCTATAAGACTCAAAATGGCAGCAGTAGAACGATTCCACCAGCTTGTAAAGCTGTTATATAAAAGATGGCACCAGCTTGTTAGGCTCTTATATAAAGGATGGTAGCTATAAGAACGAAAATGGCGGCTAAATTATGGATCCAGCTGCTGGTATAGCTGTTTTATAAACGATGCCGGCTACAAGAACGAAATTGGCGGCTGTATTATGGTTCCAGCAGCTTGTATATCTGTTATAGAAAGAATGGCGGCTAACAGACTCAAAATGTCGCTTGTAGAATGGTTCCAGCAGCTCGTATAGCTGTTATAGAAACGACGGCGGCTATACGACTCAAAATGGCGGCTATACGACTCAATATGGCGGCAGTTTTACGGATCCAGCAGCTTGTATAGCTATGGTGTAAGGGATGGCGGCTATAAGATCCAGCAGCTTCTATAGCTGTTATGTAAAGGATGGCGGCAATAAGACTCAAAATGGCGGTTGTAGAATGGTTTCAGCAGCTCGTATATTTGTTATAGAAACGATGGCGGCTATACGACTCAAAATGTCGACAGTAGAATGTTTCCGGCAGCTCGTATATTTGTTATAGAAACGAGCTATACGACTCAAAATGGCGACAGTAGAACGGTTCCAGCAGCTTCTATAGCTGTTATATAAAGGATGGCGGCAATAAGACTCAAAGTGGCGATTGTAAAATTGTTCCAGCAGCTCGTATATTTGTTATAGAAACGATGGCGGCTATACAATTCAAAATGGCGGCAGTATTACGGATCCAGCAGATTGTATAGAATTGTTCTAGCAGCTCTTATAGCTATTATATAAAGGTTGGCGGTTGAAAGAACGAAAATGGCGGCTTTATTTTGGTTCCAGCAACATGTATAGATGTTATATAAAGGATGGCGGCTATAAGACACCAAATTGTGGTTGTAGAATGGTTCCAGCAGCTTGTATAGCTGTTATAGAAAGAATGGCGGCTATAAGCCTCAAAATGCCGCTTGTAGAATGGTTCCAGAAACTTGAATAGCTGTTATATAAAGGATAAAGGCCATAAGACTAAAAATGGCGGCTGCAGAATGGTCCCAGCAGCTTTTTTAGCTTTTATTTAAGGAATGTCGGCTATAAGACTCAAAATGGCAGCAGTAGAACGATTCCACCAGCTTGTAAAGCTGTTATATAAAGGATGGCACCAGCTTGTTAGGCTCTTATATAAAGGATGGTAGCTATAAGAACGAAAATGGCGGCTGAATTATGGATCCAGCTGCTGGTATAGCTGTTTTATAAACGATGCCGGCTACAAGAACGAAATTGGCGGCTGTATTATGGTTCCAGCAGCTTGTATATCTGTTATAGAAAGAATGGCGGCTAACAGACTCAAAATGTCGCTTGTAGAATGGTTCCAGCAGCTCGTATAGCTGTTATAGAAACGACGGCGGCTATACGACTCAAAATGGCGGCTATACGACTCAATATGGCGGCAGTTTTACGGATCCAGCAGCTTGTATAGCTATGGTGTAAGGGATGGCGGCTATAAGATCCAGCAGCTTCTATAGCTGTTATGTAAAGGATGGCGGCAATAAGACTCAAAATGGCGGTTGTAGAATGGTTTCAGCAGCTCGTATATTTGTTATAGAAACGATGGCGGCTATACGACTCAAAATGTCGACAGTAGAATGTTTCCGGCAGCTCGTATATTTGTTATATTTTGGTTCCAGCAACATGTATAGATGTTATATAAAGGATGGCGGCTATAAGACACCAAATTGTGGTTGTAGAATGGTTCCAGCAGCTTGTATAGCTGTTATAGAAAGAATGGCGGCTATAAGCCTCAAAATGCCGCTTGTAGAATGGTTCCAGAAACTTGAATAGCTGTTATATAAAGGATAAAGGCCATAAGACTAAAAATGGCGGCTGCAGAATGGTCCCAGCAGCTTTTTTAGTTTTTATTTAAGGAATGTCGGCTATAAGACTCAAAATGGCAGCAGTAGAACGATTCCACCAGCTTGTAAAGCTGTTATATAAAGGATGGCACCAGCTTGTTAGGCTCTTATATAAAGGATGGTAGCTATAAGAACGAAAATGGCGGCTGAATTATGGATCCAGCTGCTGGTATAGCTGTTTTATAAACGATGCCGGCTACAAGAACGAAATTGGCGGCTGTATTATGGTTCCAGCAGCTTGTATATCTGTTATAGAAAGAATGGCGGCTAACAGACTCAAAATGTCGCTTGTAGAATGGTTCCAGCAGCTCGTATAGCTGTTATAGAAACGACGGCGGCTATACGACTCAAAATGGCGGCTATACGACTCAAAATGGCGGCAGTATTACGGATCCAGCAGCTTGTAAAGCTATGATGTAAAAGGATGGCGGCAATAAGACTCAAAATGGCTGTTGTAGAATGGTTCCAGCAGCTCGTATATTTGTTATAGAAACGATGGCGGCTATACGACTCAATATGGCGGCTATACAACTCAAAATGGCGACAGTAGAATGGTCCCAGCAGCTCCTATATTTGTTATAGAAACGATGGCAACTATACGACTCAAAATGGCGACAGTAGAACGGTTCCAGCAGCTTCTATAGCTTGTAAAGCTGTTATATAAAAGATGGCACCAGCTTGTTAGGCTCTTATATAAAGGATGGTAGCTATAAGAACGAAAATGGCGGCTAAATTATGGATCCAGCTGCTGGTATAGCTGTTTTATAAACGATGCCGGCTACAAGAACGAAATTGGCGGCTGTATTATGGTTCCAGCAGCTTGTATATCTGTTATAGAAAGAATGGCGGCTAACAGACTCAAAATGTCGCTTGTAGAATGGTTCCAGCAGCTCGTATAGCTGTTATAGAAACGACGGCGGCTATACGACTCAAAATGGCGGCTATACGACTCAATATGGCGGCAGTTTTACGGATCCAGCAGCTTGTATAGCTATGGTGTAAGGGATGGCGGCTATAAGATCCAGCAGCTTCTATAGCTGTTATGTAAAGGATGGCGGCAATAAGACTCAAAATGGCGGTTGTAGAATGGTTTCAGCAGCTCGTATATTTGTTATAGAAACGATGGCGGCTATACGACTCAAAATGTCGACAGTAGAATGTTTCCGGCAGCTCGTATATTTGTTATAGAAACGAGCTATACGACTCAAAATGGCGACAGTAGAACGGTTCCAGCAGCTTCTATAGCTGTTATATAAAGGATGGCGGCAATAAGACTCAAAGTGGCGATTGTAAAATTGTTCCAGCAGCTCGTATATTTGTTATAGAAACGATGGCGGCTATACAATTCAAAATGGCGGCAGTATTACGGATCCAGCAGATTGTATAGAATTGTTCTAGCAGCTCTTATAGCTATTATATAAAGGTTGGCGGTTGAAAGAACGAAAATGGCGGCTTTATTTTGGTTCCAGCAACATGTATAGATGTTATATAAAGGATGGCGGCTATAAGACACCAAATTGTGGTTGTAGAATGGTTCCAGCAGCTTGTATAGCTGTTATAGAAAGAATGGCGGCTATAAGCCTCAAAATGCCGCTTGTAGAATGGTTCCAGAAACTTGAATAGCTGTTATATAAAGGATAAAGGCCATAAGACTAAAAATGGCGGCTGCAGAATGGTCCCAGCAGCTTTTTTTAGCTTTTATTTAAGGAATGTCGGCTATAAGACTCAAAATGGCAGCAGTAGAACGATTCCACCAGCTTGTAAAGCTGTTATATAAAGGATGGCACCAGCTTGTTAGGCTCTTATATAAAGGATGGTAGCTATAAGAACGAAAATGGCGGCTGAATTATGGATCCAGCTGCTGGTATAGCTGTTTTATAAACGATGCCGGCTACAAGAACGAAATTGGCGGCTGTATTATGGTTCCAGCAGCTTGTATATCTGTTATAGAAAGAATGGCGGCTAACAGACTCAAAATGTCGCTTGTAGAATGGTTCCAGCAGCTCGTATAGCTGTTATAGAAACGACGGCGGCTATACGACTCAAAATGGCGGCTATACGACTCAATATGGCGGCAGTTTTACGGATCCAGCAGCTTGTATAGCTATGGTGTAAGGGATGGCGGCTATAAGATCCAGCAGCTTCTATAGCTGTTATGTAAAGGATGGCGGCAATAAGACTCAAAATGGCGGTTGTAGAATGGTTTCAGCAGCTCGTATATTTGTTATAGAAACGATGGCGGCTATACGACTCAAAATGTCGACAGTAGAATGTTTCCGGCAGCTCGTATATTTGTTATAGAAACGAGCTATACGACTCAAAATGGCGACAGTAGAACGGTTCCAGTAGCTTCTATAGCTGTTATGTAAAGGATGGCGGCATTAAGACTCAAAATAGGCGTTGTAGAATGGTTCCAGCAGCTCGTATATTTGTTATAGAAACGATGGCGGCTAGTCGACTCAAAATGGCGGCAGTATTACAGATCCAGCAGATTGTATAGAATGGTTCTAGCAGCTTGTATAGCTATTATATAAAGGTTGGCGGTTAAAAGAACGAAAATGGCGGCTTTAGTTTGGTTCCAGCAATTTGTATAGATGGCGGCTATAAGACACGAAATGATGGTTGTAGAATGGTTCCAGCAGCATGTATAGCTGTAATATAAATGATGGCACCAGCTTGTTAGGCTCTTATATAAAGGATGGTGGGTATTAGAACGAAAATGGCGGCTGAATTATGGTTCCAGCAGCTGGTATAGCTGTTATAGAAAGAATGGCGGCTAAAAGACTCAAAATGTCGCTTGTAGAATGGTTCCAGCAGCTTGAATAGCTGTTATATAAAGGAAAAAGGCTATAAGACTAAAAATGGCGGCTGTAGAATGGTCCCAGCAGCTTCTATAGCTGTTATATAAAGAATGGCGGCTATAAGACTCAAAACGGCAGCAGTAGAACGGTTCCACTAGCTTGTATAGCTGTTATATAAAGGATGGCGGCTATAAGACACAAAATGGTGGTTGTAGAATGGTTCCAGCAGCTTGTATAGCTGTTATAGAAAGAATGGCGGCTATAAGCCTCAAAATGCCGCTTGTAGAATGGTTCCAGAAACTTGAATAGCTGTTATATAAAGGATAAAGGCCATAAGACTAAAAATGGCGGCTGCAGAATGGTCCCAGCAGCTTTTTTAGCTTTTATTTAAGGAATGTCGGCTATAAGACTCAAAATGGCAGCAGTAGAACGATTCCACCAGCTTGTAAAGCTGTTATATAAAGGATGGCACCAGCTTGTTAGGCTCTTATATAAAGGATGGTAGCTATAAGAACGAAAATGGCGGCTGAATTATGGATCCAGCTGCTGGTATAGCTGTTTTATAAACGATGCCGGCTACAAGAACGAAATTGGCGGCTGTATTATGGTTCCAGCAGCTTGTATATCTGTTATAGAAAGAATGGCGGCTAACAGACTCAAAATGTCGCTTGTAGAATGGTTCCAGCAGCTCGTATAGCTGTTATAGAAACGACGGCGGCTATAGGACTCAAAATGGCGGCTATACGACTCAATATGGCGGCAGTTTTACGGATCCAGCAGCTTGTATAGCTATGGTGTAAGGGATGGCGGCTATAAGATCCAGCAGCTTCTATAGCTGTTATGTAAAGGATGGCGGCAATAAGACTCAAAATGGCGGTTGTAGAATGGTTTCAGCAGCTCGTATATTTGTTATAGAAACGATGGCGGCTATACGACTCAAAATGTCGACAGTAGAATGTTTCCGGCAGCTCGTATATTTGTTATAGAAACGAGCTATACGACTCAAAATGGCGACAGTAGAACGGTTCCAGTAGCTTCTATAGCTGTTATGTAAAGGATGGCGGCATTAAGACTCAAAATAGGCGTTGTAGAATGGTTCCAGCAGCTCGTATATTTGTTATAGAAACGATGGCGGCTAGTCGACTCAAAATGGCGGCAGTATTACAGATCCAGCAGATTGTATAGAATGGTTCTAGCAGCTTGTATAGCTATTATATAAAGGTTGGCGGTTAAAAGAACGAAAATGGCGGCTTTAGTTTGGTTCCAGCAATTTGTATAGATGGCGGCTATAAGACACGAAATGATGGTTGTAGAATGGTTCCAGCAGCATGTATAGCTGTAATATAAATGATGGCACCAGCTTGTTAGGCTCTTATATAAAGGATGGTGGGTATTAGAACGAAAATGGCGGCTGAATTATGGTTCCAGCAGCTGGTATAGCTGTTATAGAAAGAATGGCGGCTAAAAGACTCAAAATGTCGCTTGTAGAATGGTTCCAGCAGCTTGAATAGCTGTTATATAAAGGAAAAAGGCTATAAGACTAAAAATGGCGGCTGTAGAATGGTCCCAGCAGCTTCTATAGCTGTTATATAAAGAATGGCGGCTATAAGACTCAAAATGGCAGCAGTAGAACGGTTCCACTAGCTTGTATAGCTGTTATATAAAGGATGGCGGCTATAAGACACAAAATGGTGGTTGTAGAATGGTTCCAGCAGCTTGTATAGCTGTAATATAAAGGATGGCACCAGCTTGTAAGGCTCTTATATAAAGGATGGTCGCTATAAGAACGAAAATGGCGGCTTTATTTTGGTTCCAGCAACTTGTATAGATGTTATATAAAGGATTGCGGCTATAAGACACAAAATGGTGGTTGTAGAATGGTTCCAGCAGCTTTTATAGCTGTAATATAAAGAATGGCGGCTATAAGACTCAAAATGGCAGCAGTAGAACGGTTCCACTAGCTTGTATAGCTGTTATATAAAGGATGGCGGCTATAAGACACAAAATGGTGGTTGTAGAATGGTTCCAGCAGCTTGTATAGCTGTAATATAAAGGATGGCACCAGCTTGTAAGGCTCTTATATAAAGGATGGTCGCTATAAGAACGAAAATGGCGGCTTTATTTTGGTTCCAGCAACTTGTATAGATGTTATATAAAGGATTGCGGCTATAAGACACAAAATGGTGGTTGTAGAATGGTTCCAGCAGCTTTTATAGCTGTAATATAAATGAGGCACCAGCTTGTTAGGCTCGTATATAAAGGATGGTGGCTATAAGAACGAAAATGGCGGCTGAATTATGGTTCCAGCAGCTTGTATATCTTTTATATAAAGGATGGCGGCTATAAGACTCAAAATGGCGTCAGAAGAACGGTTCCAGCAGCTTGAATAGCAGTTATATAAAGGATAAAGGCTATAAGACTCAAAATGGCAGCAGTAGAACGCTTACACCAGCTTGTATAGCTGTTATGTAAAGGATGGCGGCTATAAGACACAAAACGGTGGTTCTAGAATGGTTCCAGCAGCTTGTATAGCTGTAATATAAAGGATGGCACCAGCTTGTTAGGCTCTTATATGAAGGATGGTGGCTATAAGAACGAAAATGGCGGTTAAATTATGGATCCAGCAGCTTGTATATCTTTTATATAAAGGATGGCGGCTTTAAGACTCAAAATGGCGGAAGAAGAACGGTTCCAGCAACTTGAATAGCTGTTATATAAAGGATAAAGGCTATAAGACTAAAAATGGCGGCTGTAGAATGGTCCCAGCAGCTTCTATAGCTGTTATATAAAGGATGGCGGCTATAAGACTCAAAATGGCAGCAGTAGAACGGTTCCACCAGCTTGTATAGCTGTTATATAAAGGATAAAGGCTATAAGACTAAAAATGACGGCTGTAGAGTGGTCCCAGCAGCTTTTATTGCTGTTGTTTATGCCCAAACGGGCAACACAAGGGTGAAAGGAGGCGGAAGCTTTCACCTCGCGTTGCTCTCCCGATGATGCCCATCGCTCTCCCCACAAAAGAACTCCCCATACTTCGCTCCAAGGGGGGCTTGGTGCCCTGCTCTTAATTAAGCTAGTTTTAGTTGAATTATATACCTGTGACTGAATAGACAATTTTAAAGAAAATCTCTGCGCGTCTACATTTATTTGGAAGGAAGAAAAAAGAAAAAAGAAAAAAGAAAAAAGGGAAAAATTCATTTAGCTGCCCCAAACATCAAGGAAGTTTGACCCCCTTACATAAACATTGGTCCTTCGAGCCGGATACTAAGATCCTATCGAACCTCTTGCATCGGTGGAACTTCATACATATTTCAAGCTAAGTAATTTTTTCCAAATTATAGGTATATGAGTACATGTACATGCCTCCAGCATCCGTACCCATACTCACATACATATAATTGTTGCCCTTGATTCTCCTAATCCTCAAAGGAGAGAAAATTTTGGTCCCCAAATTTTCATACATATATATGTGTCCAGTACATAAGGCGCCATATTTGTTCGCCCACTTCAAGATTTTTTTCTCGCACTTTGGCATATATAGGCCAAGTATATAAGGCGCCATATTTATTTGCCTATTTCCAATATATATTTTTTCGCAATTTCCAAAAAAAAACAAAATATTAACACAATGTATGTATGCAGTGAAACAAACCTACGAAACTCAAAGTGATCTCGTACATACAAAATATATATGCAAGCAGAGTGTGTGAATGTGACAAAAAATTACAAAATTTATCCAGTGCTACATTAAATCCAAAAATAAAGGTTTTGTGCAAATACAGTCCACTCCTGGGAAAAGTGTGCGCGAAGTGAAAGGTGGTTCCAACGAAGAGAAGAAAATTTTCAATACAATTAATAAAGATTTTTTAAACAAAAAAAAAAGAAAGTGAACAGCCCTCTCATATATAAAGGCCACACTTAGACATTTCTGGTGTCCCGCACACCCTATAAAGTTAGGGCATATCGGTTAGACACAACCAGAGAATATAAAAAAAAAAAAAAAAAAAAAAAAAATTGATTAATTGGTATAAAGAAATCTGATCCATTCACACCTCTGCATATTGCCATTCCATATTGTCATATTTAAAAAAAAAAAATTTAAAATATATATATATATATACTCCAACATTTTACATATCCATACACATATATATACATATTTTCCAATCATATAATTTTACATATTGATATTCATATCCATATACATATACATATTTTTCCATACATAAAATTTTACATATTGATACTCATATCCATATCCATATACATATATTCCACAAAAATTCCTAATTTTTTCGCACACAAATATATTTTTCCATCACCGCGAACAAAATCCCGCTACCCCTTGCAGCCTATATACATACATACATACGTGCATACATAAGTCACTCTTAACTGCAGTATACCAGCACAGCTGCAAGTTTATGTGCCAAAGACCGGCACAAAGCAAACGACCAAAAGTAGCTGTGCTGTATACCCTAGGTTAACAGGCACTTTGTGGGATATATATGTTGAAGTTTCACGTAGAGGAAAAATCGAATAATATTTAATTATTAAAAATTTGTGTTCCGCCCTTTTGTTTATTCTGATTCCAAATCGTTTCCAAGTCGTATCTTGGTTTTTTTTTAATATTGAATTCCCAAATTTTTCCAATCATTTCCAAGTCGTATCTTGGGTTTTTTAATATTGAATTCCGAAATTTTTCCAATCGTTTCCAAGTCGTATCTTTGGGGTTATATTTCAATTCCAAAGTGTTTCCACGCGTTCCAAGTCGTATCTTTGGTTATATTTCAATTCCAAAGTGTTTCCACGCGTTCCAAGTCGTATCTTTGGGGTTATATTTCAATTCCAAAGTGTTTCCACGCGTTCCAAGTCCTTTCTTTGGAGTTAGATTCCAATTCCAACGTGTTTCCACGCGTTTCAAGTCGTATCTTTGGTTCTATTTCAATTCCAAAGTGTCTCCACCTGTTCCAAGTCGCATCTGTGGAGTTATATTCCAATTCCAAAGTATTACCACGCGTTCCAAGTCGCATCTTTGGAGTTATATTTCAATTCCAAAGTATTTCCACGCGTTCCAAGTCGTATCTTTGTAGTTAGATTCCAATTCCAAAGTGTTTCCACGTGTTCCAAGTCGTATCTTTGGTTATATTTCAATTTCAAAGTGTTTCCACGCGTTCCACGTCGTATCTTTGGTTATATTTCAATTCCAAAGTGTTTCCACTCGTTTCAAGTCATATCTTTGGTAATATATTTGAATTCCGAGGTGTTCCAAGTGTCCCAAGTGTCGTATCATCGGGTTTTATATATAGGGTTTTTTGGCAGTGTTCCAATCATCCCAAACGTACCAGCTCGTTTTCTGGATTTTAAATCTATTTCAAGGCGTTTCAAAGCCGTTCTTTGAGTGGTTTGGTAGTGTTCCAGTATTTCCCAAACGTTCCAGTTTGTCTTTTTGGCTAATTTTCAAGCCGTGCCAAACCAGCTCACCACTTTATAACCGCCATTCTCTGGGGTTATGAGCACGAGCCCGTCAAAAGACGAGAAAGCAGCTGAGAACATTGCGGCCCCGAGCAAATCCTCAATTGCTGCTCTAGGTCAGCGCCAGAGGAGTACAAGCCCTACTACTCCTCCTTCCCGAGCATTTCAGACCTTCTCTAGTCCATTAGCTCTCACGTCCGCACCATCAAGATCGACCTTTCAGCAAGCCACGTCAGAGCCACGACGAGCAAGCCAAAAAGAGGTCAAATCATTGGTACCACTTCCACAGATTTTGGTAACCGCCCCAAGAGTCACTCGGTCCGAAACCAAAAGGGTTTTAGCTGTTTCCACCATGGCTTTGAAAAAGTTTGTCTCCATTACCGATAAACTAATTCAGTTTAAAGTCGACACCCACGTCACTTCACTGTCCGAGGTCAGCGTATTTACGCTCCAAGTCCGTCGTGATCGAGTTTTAGCGTTGTGGGAGAAGGTCGAGCAGGAATATGAGAAATGCGAGGCACTAACAGATGGTAAAAACGATAACTCTGAAGATTTAGCCATCCAAGCTAAATATGACAAATGCTATCAAGTTTACGAGCGATGCACGGCTCGATTAAACGAGCTTATCCATGAAGCGTCTGCTCCTACTCCTCCGAACCGCCATGCGTCTACCTCTGCACCAGCAGAACGAGGCTGTCGATTGCCACCCATTGACACAGAAGTCTTTAAGGGAGATTACTTAAAGTGGCCTACGTTCTGTGACTTGTTTACAGCCATCTACATAAGCGATTCGCGAATTTCCCCCGTTGAAAAGCTGTACCATCTCCTAGCGAAAACGAGGGGTGAAGCCAACCTCATTGTAGTAAAATTCCCGCTTACAAATGATGGTTTTGAAACGGCAAGGAATGCACTCAAACAGCGTTTCGAAAATAAGCGATTTATCGTGAACAGCCATTTCCGAGCACTTCTTGACCTGCCTCAAATTTCCCATGAGTCCGGAAAAGCATTAAAGGATCATCAGAATTCTCTGCAGGCATCCATTCGCGCTTTTGAGCACTGTGGCCTGCCAGTAACCACTTGGGGAGGCATGTCCATATTTTTTTGTTCCATCAAATTGCCAAAGAATACGATATAGCTATGATGTAAAGGATGGCGGCTATAAGACTCAAAATGGAGGTTGTAGAACGGTTCCAGCGGCTCGTGTTTTTGTTATAGAAACGATGGCGGCTATATGACTCAAAATGACCACAGTAGAACGGTTCCAGCAGCTTCAATAGCTGTAATATAAAGGATGGCACCAGCTTGTAAGGCTCTTATATAAAGGACGGTGGCTATAAAAACAAAAATGGCGGCTGAATTATGGATTCAGCAGCTGGTATAGCTGTTATATAAGCGATGCCGGCTATAAGAACGAAAATGGCGGCTGTATTATGGATCCAGCAGCTTGTATAGCTGTTATATAAACAATGCCGCCTATAAGAAAATGTCGGCTGTATTAGAGCTGGTATATAAAGAATGGCAGCTATAAGACACAAAATGGTGGTTGTAGAATGGTTCCAGCAGCATGTATAGCTGTAATATAAAGGATGGCACCAGCTTGTTAGGCTCTTATATAAAGGATGGTGGCTATAAGAACGAAAATGGCGGCTGAATTATGGATCCAGCAGCTTGTATAGCTGTTATATAAACGATGCCGGCTATAAGAACGAAAATGGCGGCTGTATTATGGTTCCAGCAGCTTGTATAGCTGTTATGTAAAGGATGGCGGCAATAAGACTCAAAATGGCGGTTGAAGAATGGTTCCAGCAGCTCGTATATTTGTTATAGAAACGATGGCGGCTATACGACTCAAAATGGCGACAGTAGAAAGGTTCCAGCAGCTTGTATAGCTGTTGTAGAAAGAATGGCGGCTTTAAGACTCAAAATGTCGCTTGTAGAATGGTTCCGGCAGGTCGTATAACTGTTATAAAAACGATGGCGGCTAGTCGACTCAAAATGGCGGCTATACGACTCAAAATGGCGGCAATATTACGGATTCAGCAGATTGCTGCTATGCTATCCTTTACATAGCAGCTGAACCGTTCTACTGCTGCCATTTTGAGTCTTATAGCCGCTATTTTTTACATAACCGTTAAAGAATCTGCTGGAACCGTAATACGGCCGCCATTTTGAGTCTTATAGCCGCTATCCTTTATATAGCAGCTATACAAGCTGCTAGAATCTTTCTTCAGCCGCCATTTTGAGTCTTATGGCCGCTATCCTTTACATAACAGCTATAGGAGCTTCTGGAACTGTTCAACTGCTGTCATTTTGAGTCTTATAGCCGCAATCATTTATATAACAGCTATACAAGCTGCTAGAACCATAATACAGCCGCCAATAAGAGTCTTATATCTGCCATCCTCTACATAACAGCTTTAGAAGCTGCTTGAATTGATATACAGACGCCATTTTGAGTCTTGTAGCTGCCACCCTTTACATAACAGCTATAAAAACTGCTGGAACCGTTCTACTGCCGCCATTTTCAGTCTTACAGCCGCCATCCTTTACATAACAGCTATACAATCTGCTGGAACTATAATACCCCGCCATTTTCATATAACAGCTATACAAGCTGCTGGAACCGTTCTTTTGCCTCCTTTTTGAGTCTTATAACCGCCATCTTTTATATAACAGATGTAGAAGCTGCTGGAACCATTCTACAGCCGCTATTTTGAGTCTTATAGCCTTTATCCTTTATATAACAGCTGTACAAGCTGGTGGAACTGTTCTTTTGCCTCCTTTTTGAGTCTTATAGCCGCCATCTTTTATATAACAGATGTGGAAGCTGCTGGAACCATTCTACAGCCGCTATTTTGAGTCTTATAGCCTTAACCTTTATATAACAGCTGTACAAGCTGGTGGAACTGTTCTATTGCCGCCATTTTGAGTCTTATAGCCGCCATCCTTTATATAACAGCTATACATGCTGCTGGAACCATAACACAGCCGCCAATTTAAGTCTTATATCTGCCATCCTTTACATAACAGCTATAAAAACTGCTGGAACCGTTCTACTGCCGCTATTTTGAGTCTTATAGCTGCCATCCTTTACATAACATCTATAGAGTCTGCTGGAACCATAATACTGCCGCCATTTTGCTTCTTATAGCCCTAATTCTTTATATAACAGCTATACAAGCTGCTGGAACCATAATACAGCCGCCAATATAAGTCTTATATCTGCCATCCTTTACATAACAGCTATAAAAACTGCTGGAACCGTTCTACTGCCGCCATTTTCAGTCTTATAGCCGCCATCATTTACATAACAGCTATACAATCTGCTGGAACCATAATACAGCCGACATTTTGAGTCTTATGGCCGCCATTCTTTACATAACAGCTATAGAAGCTGCTGGAACCATTCTTCAGCCGCCATTTTAAGTCTTATAGCCGCCATTCTTTACTTAACAACTGTACAAGTTGATGGAAGCATAATACATCATCCATTTTGAGCCATCCTTTATATAACAGCTATACAAGCTGCTGGAACCGTCGTTCTGCCGCCATTTTCAGTCTTATTGCCGCCATCCTTTTTTTAACAGCTATACAACCTGCTGGAACCATAATACAGCTGCCATTTTAAGTCTTGTGGCCGCCATTTTTTACATAATAGCTATTGAAGCAGCTGGAACCGTAAAACTGCAGCCATTTTGAGTCTTATAGCCGCCATCCTTTACATAACAGCTATACAAATTGATGGAACCATAATCGGGCGTCCATTTGGTGTCTTATAGCCTCCATCCTTCATATAACATCTATACAAGTTCCTGGAACCAAATAAAGCCGCCATTTTCGTTCTTATAACCGCCAACCTTTATATTATAGCTATACAAGCTGCTGGAACCGTTCCCATGTCGCCATTTTGACTCTCAAGGCCGCCATCTTTTATATAACAGCTATACAAGCTGCTGGAACCATAATACAGCCGCCATTTTGAGTCGTATGGCCGCCATCCTATACATAATAGCTATACAATCTGCTGGGACCATTCTACAGCCGCCATTTTTAGTCTTATAGCCTTTATCCTTTATATAACAGCTATACAAGCTGCTGGAACCATAATACAGCCGCCATTTTCGTTCTTATAGCTACCATCCTTTATATAAGAGCCTAACAAGCTGGTGCCATCCTTTCAACAGCTGCCATTTTGAGTTTTATACGCGCCATCTTTTATATAACAGCTACACAAGCTGCAGGAATATTCAACAGCTGCCATTTTGAGTTTTATACGCGCCATCTTTTATATAACAGGTTTACAAGCTGCTAGAACCGTGTTACTGCCGTTTTAATCTTAAAGCCCCAATCCTTTATTTAACAGCTATACAAGCTGCTGGAACCATAATACAGCCTCTATTTTGGGCCATATTTTATATAAAAGCTATACAAGCTGCTGGAACCGTTCTTTTAGCCGCCATCTTTTATATAACAGCCGTAGAAACTGCTGGAACCATAATACGGCCGCCGTTTTGAGTCTTAAAGCCGCTATCCTTTATATAACAGCTACACAAGCTGCTGGAACCATTCAACAGCTGCCATTTTGAGTTTTATAAGCGCCATCTTTTATATAACAGCTACACAAGCTGCAGGAATATTCAACAGCTGCCATTTTGAGTTTTATACGCGCCATCTTTTATATAACAGGTTTACAAGCTGCTAGAACCGTGTTACTGCCGTTTTAATCTTAAAGCCCCCATCCTTTATTTAACAGCTATACAAGCTGCTGGAACCATAATACAGCCTCCATTTTGGGCCATATTTTATATAAAAGCTATACAAGCTGCTGGAACCGTTCTTTTAGCCGCCATCTTTTATATAACAGCCGTAGAAACTGCTGGAACCATAATACGGCCGCGTTTTGAGTCTTATAGCCGCTATCCTTTATATAACAACTATACAAGCTGCTAGAACCTTTCTACAGCCGCCATTTTGAGTCTTATAGCCGCCATCCTTTACATAACAGCCATAGGAGCTGCTGAAACCGTTCTACTGCTGCCATTTTGAGTCTTATAGCCGCCATCCTCTACATAATAGCTATAGAAGCTGCTGGAATTGTTATACTGCCGCCATTTTGAGTCTTATAGAAGCTATTTTTTACATAACAGTTATAGAATCTGTTGGAACCGTAATACGGCCGCCATTTTGAGTCTTATAGCCGCTATCCTTTATATAACAGCTATAGAAGCTGCTAGAACCTTTCTACAGCCGCCATTTTGAGTCTTATAGCCGCCATCCTTTACATAAGAGCCATAGGAGCTGCTAAAACCGTTCTACTGCTGCCATTTTGAGTCTTATAGCCTCCACTAACTGTAGTGCCTCATCGTAAACAATTATTTATTTCTAGACTTGCTCCTGAAACTTCTGAGTCGTCTGTGGCAGCTTACATTGGTAATATATGCCCTGCTAAGTTTTAATTCAAAAGTTTAAGTTTTCTAGGCCTCGCGAAATCTCCTCGTTTAAAAATGCAGTACCAAATGAGTATTTCTCAGCTACGGTTGACCCTAACTTTTGGCCAGAAGGCCTAGTTGTACACGAGTTTGCGGCCAATAGGCGCTAATGCATCTTCTGCTTCAAAAAACTAATAACGTCTAGTCTTTGCATTCATTATCAAAATGTAAGAGGACTTCTTACCAAGCTCTCGAAACTATTCTGCAATAGCCAAACCTTTTCGGCTGACATATTAGCTTTCTCTGAAACTTGGCTTAACTCCTCTGTTTTGGATAATGAAATTCTTTCTAATAACTTTATTTCTTATAGGCTTGATCGTGTTGGTCGTCGTGGCGGCGGAGTACTCATTGCAGTCAACTCGAATCTGTGCTCAAGTGTTGTGCCGATTGATCTCCCCTTAGGTGTTGAGTTTATTTGCGTCGAAGTTACATGTTCTAACTTTAGCTTATATATCTCATGTTCATTCCTCCAGCTTCTGATATGATGATCTACATGCACCATGCAGATGCTTTGCGATCTATTTTTAGTCGTCTTAAAGATCGTGATTTTCTTTTAGTTTTAGGTGATTTTAACTTGCCCAATATTTCTTGGCTTGTTGATGATAATCTATCTTTCTTAATTCCTTCATCTCAACATGTTTTTCTTGATAGCCTACTTGAATGTCCGCTATATCAGTTGAATTCTTTTCTTAACTCTTCTAAAAGAATGCTCGATCTTGTTTTAGTCTCGGATCCCACTGTTAGTACTGTATCACAAACACAGCCCCTAGTGAAGCCTGAAGATCCTTATCACCCTACAATTGAAGTTACTATTTCTTACAATTCCGTTAATAATTCATTTAATAACATCATAACAAAACAAATTTCAATCTTCCTTACAGCCTCATTTTCTCTTTTGATTGGTCATTTCTATTTGAGTGCTGTGATATAGATTGTGCAGTGAATTTTTTCTACTCTGCTCTTAATTCTCTAATTGATAAATGCGTTCCTTATGTGAATGTCTCTACCGTTTCCAGTGCGCCAGTCTGGTTCACGCGTAGGCTCTCTAATCTCCGTAACATTAAATCGAGATATTTAAAAAAATTTTAAAAAACAGGTTCCCGACTTGACTATGCAAATTATTGTGTAGCCAAATCTCAATTTAGTCTTTTAAATACACAATGCTACAATAATTATATCGTTCGCTGTAAGGTTGAATATTATAAGAACCCCAAAAGGTTTTACAACTTTGTTAATTCCAAAAGACGCTCTAATTTACTACCTTCCACCTTCAGACTTAATGACCAGACTGCTAATAATGATTCAGATATTGCAGATCTGTTTGCTAAATTCTTTCAGTCGACTTATTCTACTACTGCTTCGGATCGCACACCCTATCCCTTCTCAATCCCACATTTAAATTGTATGTGTTTTCCTAGTATTACTGAAGACGGTATTATCTCTAGCTAGTCATCTATGACGTCTTCCTTCGTACCCGGGCCTGATAATACCTAGTTACATCCTTAAAATGTGTTCGATTTCCCTATCTAAGTCTTTATCGGTTATTCTTTATATCGAGTGAGACTTGTAGCTTTCCTGATATTTGGAAGGAGTCTTTTATTATTCCGCTTTTTAAAAAGGGTATCAAATCGGATATTTCGAACTACCGTGGCATTGCCAAACTTTCGGCAATACCTAAGCTGTTTGAGAAAATTATTACGTCTTCCCTTCAACACCTATCTAGATCCGCTATTTCTCCTTGAAGGCATGGCTTCATGAAAGGTCGTTCGTCGCTTAACAACCTTTTAGAATTGACTCCCCTTGTACACCATGGCTGATGTTATTTATACTGGCTTTAGTAAGGCTTTCGATACTGTTGATCATTCTATGCTTCTCACGAAAATTACCATCATGGGTTTTTCACCGAAACTATTGGCTTGGTTAAAGTACCTTATTGGCAGAACCCATATGGTATGTCAGGTGTCCCCCAAGGCAGTCATCTGGACCCATTTTTATTTACCTTGTTTATAAATGATTTGCCTCTGGGCTTGGCTCATTCACGCGTGCTCATGTTTGCGGACGACGTCAAGATTTGTTATTCATATAATGATCCTTCTTTCCAAGAGTACTTGCAATCAGATCTCGATGCGTTCTGTGATTGGTGCCACGTTAATAAATTACGTTTCAGTCGTTTGTCTCAGTTCCTAGCTCATTACTTTATTAAGTCTGTTCTGTTAGATTGTGTACCATCATTCAAAAACTTAGTCGTTATGTTTGACCCAAAACTTTCATTTTATGTTCATATATCTTCAATTGTCAATAGAGCATTCAGTCTTCTTGGCTTCATTAAACGTTGGACCAAAGAATTTGATGATCCCTATGAAAGAAAGATTTTATACACGTCGTTAGTTCGCCCTACTCTAGAATATTGCTCGCCAGTATGGAACCCTCAATATGATGTTCACCAGCGTAGTATTGAATCGGTACAGAAGCAATTCCTTAAGTTCGCGTTACGCGGTCTTAATTGGGACCCGAGTCTCCGCCTACCTTCTTATTCTGACAGACCTCTTCTTATTAATCTTCCTTCACTCTACACCCGTAGGCTCGTATTTGGCATTCTCTTTCTCCATAAACTAGTCAACGGTGAAGACATTTCTACCAATTTACTAGATACGCTATATTTTTGTGTTCCGTCACGACTGACCAGAAACTTTTTTCCTCTTCACCTTAGTAGATGGCTGACTAACTACTCTCTTCACGAACATTTTCGTGAACCTTTCTACAGCCGCCATTTTGAGTCTTATAGCCGCCATCCTTTACATAACAGCCATAGGAGCTGCTGGAACCGCTCCACCGCCGCCATTTTTCTTCTTATAGCCGCCATGCTTTATATAACAGCTATACAAGCTGCTGGAACCATAATACAGACGCCATTTTCGTTCTTATAGCCGCCATCCTTTATATAACAGCTATACAATCTGCTGGAACCATAATACAGACGCCATTTACGTTCTTATAGCCGCCATCCTTTTTATAACAGCTATAGAAGCTGCTAGAACCGTTCTACTGCCGCCATTTTGAGTCTTATAGAAGCTATCTTTTACATAACAGTTGTAGAATCTGCTGGAACCGTAATACGGCCGCCATTTTTCTTCTTATAGCCGGCATGCCTTATATAACAGCTATACAAGCTGCTGGAACCATAATACAGACACCATTTTTGTTCTTATAGCCGCCATCCTTTATATAACAGCTATACAAGCTGCTGGAACCATTCTACAGCCGCCATTTCGACTCTTATAACCTTTATCCTTAATATAACAGCTATACAAGCTGGTGGAACTGTTCTATTGTCGCCATTGTGAGTCTTATAGCCGCCATCCTTTATATAGAACAGCTATACAAGCTGCTGGAACCGTCATTTTGCCGCCATTTTGAGTCCTATAGCCGCCATCTTTAATATAACAGATGTAGAAGCTGCTGGTACCATTCTACAGCCGCCATTTTGTGTCTTATAGCCTTTATCCTTTATATAACAGCTATACAAGCTGGTGGAACTGTTCTATTGCCGCTATTTTGAGTGTTATAGCCGCCATCCTTTAATTAACATCTATACAAACTGCTGGAACTATAATACAGCCGCCATTTTGAGTCTTATGGCCGCCATCCTTTACATAATAGCTATAGAAGCTGCTGGGACAATTCTACAGCCGCCCGTTTAAGTCTTAAAGCCGCCATCCTTTACATAACAGCTATAGAAGCTGCTGGAACCGTTATACTGCCGCCATTTTGAGGCTTATATCCGCCATCCTCTACATAACAGCTATAGAAGCTGCTGGAATTGTTATACTACCGTCATTTTGAGTCTTATAGAAGCTATCTTTTACATAACAGTTATAGAAACTCCTGGAACCGTAATACGGCCGCGATTTTGCTTCTTATAGCCGCCATGCTTTATATAACAGCTATACAAGCTGCTGGAACCATAATACAGACGCCATTTTCATTCTAATAGCCGCCATCCTTTATATAACAGCAGTAGGAGCTGCTGGAACCATTCAACAGCCGCCATTTTGAGTTTTATAGCCGACATCCTTTACTTAACGGTTACAGAATCTGCTGGAACCGTAATGCGGCCGCAATTTTTCTTCTCATAGCCGCTATCCTTTATATAACAGCTATAGAAGCTGCTAGAACCTTTTCACAGCCGCCATTTTGCGTCTTATAGCCGCCATCTTTTACATAACAGCCATAGGAGCTGCTGGAACCGTTCTACTGCTGCCATTTTGAGTCTTATAGCCTCAATCCTTTATATAACAGCTATACATGCTTGAGTCTTATAGCCGCCATCCTCTATATAACAGCTATACAAGCTGCTGGAACTATAATACAGCCGACATTTTGGGTCTTATGGCCGCAATCCTTTACATAACAGCTATAGAAGCTGCTGGGTCTATTCTACAGCCGCCCTTTTGAGTCTTAAAGCCGCCATCCTTTACATAATAGCTATAGAAGCTGGTGGAAGCGTTTTGCTGCCGTTTTAAGTCTTATAGCCGCCATCTTTTATATAACAGCAGTAGAAGCTGCTGGAACCGTTCTACTGCCGCCATTTTGAGTCTTATAGGCGCTATCTTTTACATAACAGTTATAGAATCTGATGGAACCGTAATACGGCCGCCATTTTGAGTCTTATAGCCGCCATGCTTTATATAACAGCTATACAAGCTGCTAACATAACAGCCATAGGAGCTGCTGGAACCGTTCTACTGCTGCGATTTTGAGTCTTATAGCCGCCATCCTTTACATAACGGTTACACGGTTTTGCTGGAACCGTAATACGGCCGCCATTTTGAGTCTTATAGCCGCTATACTTTATATAACAGCTATAGAAGCTGCTAGAACCATTTTACAGCCGCCATTTTGAGTCTTATAGCCGCTATCCTTTATATAACAGCAATAGGAGCTGCTATAAACTTTTTGCAGCCGCCATTTTAAGTTTTATAGCCGCCAACCATTACATAACAGCCATAGGAGCTGCTGAAACCGTTCTACTTTATATAACAGCAGTAGAAGCTGCTGGAACCATTCAACAGCCGCCATTTTGTGTTTTATGGCCGACATCCTTTACATAACGGTTACAGATACTGCTGGAACCATAATACGGCCGCCATTTTGAGTCTTATGGCCGCCATCCTTTACATAACAGCTATAGAAGCTGCTAGAACCTTTTCACAGCCGCCATTTTGCGTCTTATAGCCGCCATCCTTTACATAACAGCCATAGGAGCTGCTGGAACCGTTCTACTGCTGCCATTTTGAGTCTTATAGCCTCAATCCTTTATATAACAGCTATACATGCTTGAGTCTTATAGCCGCCATCCTCTATATAACAGCTATACAAGCTGCTGGAACTATAATACAGCCGACATTTTGGGTCTTATGGCCGCAATCCTTTACATAACAGCTATAGAAGCTGCTGGGTCTATTCTACAGCCGCCCTTTTTGAGTCTTAAAGCCGCCATCCTTTACATAATAGCTATAGAAGCTGGTGGAAGCGTTTTGCTGCCGTTTTAAGTCTTATAGCCGCCATCTTTTATATAACAGCAGTAGAAGCTGCTGGAACCGTTCTACTGCCGCCATTTTGAGTCTTATAGCCGCTATCTTTTACATAACAGTTATAGAATCTGATGGAACCGTAATACGGCCGCCATTTTGAGTCTTATAGCCGCCATGCTTTATATAACAGCTATACAAGCTGCTAACATAACAGCCATAGGAGCTGCTGGAACCGTTCTACTGCTGCGATTTTGAGTCTTATAGCCGCCATCCTTTACATAACGGTTACACGGTTTTGCTGGAACCGTAATACGGCCGCCATTTTGAGTCTTACAGCCGCTATACTTTATATAACAGCTATAGAAGCTGCTAGAACCTTTTTACAGCCGCCATTTTGAGTCTTATAGCCGCTATCCTTTATATAACAGCTATAGGAGCTGCTATAAACTTTTTGCAGCCGCCATTTTAAGTTTTATAGCCGCCAACCATTACATAACAGCCATAGGAGCTGCTGAAACCGTTCTACTTTATATAACAGCAGTAGAAGCTGCTGGAACCATTCAACAGCCGCCATTTTGTGTTTTATGGCCGACATCCTTTACATAACGGTTACAGATACTGCTGGAACCATAATACGGCCGCCATTTTGAGTCTTATGGCCGCCATCCTTTACATAACAGCTATAGAAGCTGCTGGGACCATTCTAAAGCCGCCATTTCGAAGACTCAAGATAGCGGCTATAAGAGTCAAAATGGCGGCAGTAGAACGGTTCCAGCAGCTTCTATAGCTGTTATGTAAAGGATGGAGGCTATATGACTCAAAATGGCGACCGTATTACGGTTACAGAATCTGCCATCCTTGACATAACAGCTTTAGAAGCTGCTGGAACCGTTCTACTGCCGCCATTTTGAGTTTTATAGCCGCTATCTTTTACATAACAGTTATAGAATCTGCTGGAACCGTAATACGGCCGCCTTTTTAAGTCTTATAGCCGCCATAATACAGACCCCATTTTCGTTCTTATAGCCGCCATCCTTTATATAACAGCTATACAATCTGCTGGAACCATAATACAGACGCCATTTACGTTCTTATAGCCGCCATCCTTTTTATAACAGCTATAGAAGCTGCTAGAACCTTTCTACTGCCGCCATTTTGAGTCTTATAGAGGCTATCTTTTACATAACAGTTGTAGAATCTGCTGGAACCGTAATACGGCCGCCATTTTTCTTCTTATAGCCGCCATGCCTTAATTAACAAGCTGCTGGAACCATAATACAGACACCATTTTTGTTCTTATAGCCGCCATCCTTTATATAACAGCTATAGAAGCTGCTGGAACCATTCTACAGCCGCCATTTCGAGTCTTATAACCTTTATCCTTAATATAACAGCTATACAAGCTGGTGGAACTGTTCTATTGTCGCCATTGTGAGTCTTATAGCCGCCATCCTTTACATAGAACAGCTATACAAGCTGCTGGAACCGTCATTTTGCCGCCATTTTGAGTCCTATAGCCGCCATCTTTTATATAACAGATGTAGAAGCTGCTGGTACCATTCTACAGCCGCCATTTTGAGTCTTATAGCCTTTATCCTTTATATAACAGCTATACAAGCTGGTGGAACTGTTCTATTGCCGCTATTTTGAGTGTTATAGCCGCCATCCTTTAATTAACAGCTATACAAACTGCTGGAACCATAATACAGCCGCCATTTTGAGTCTTATGGCCGCCATCCTTTACATAATAGCTATAGAAGCTGCTGGGACAATTCTACAGCCGCCCGTTTAAGTCTTAAAGCCGCCATCCTTTACATAACAGCTATAGAAGCTGCTGGAACCGTTATACGGCCGCCATTTTGAGGCTTATATCCGCCATCCTCTACATAACAGCTATAGAAGCTGCTGGAATTGTTATACTACCGCCACTTTGAGTCTTATAGAAGCTATCTTTTACATAACAGTTATAGAATCTCCTGGAACCGTAATACGGCCGCGATTTTGCTTCTTATAGCCGCCATGCTTTATATAACAGCTATACAAGCTGCTGGAACCATAATACAGACGCCATTTTCATTCTAATAGCCGCCATCCTTTATATAACAGCAGTAGGAGCTGCTGGAACCATTCAACAGCCGCCATTTTCAGTTTTATAGCCGACATCCTTTACTTAACGGTTACAGAATCTGCTGGAACCATAATGCGGCCGCCAATTTTCTTTTCATAGCCGCTATCCTTTATACAACAGCTATAGAAGATGCTAGAACCTTTTCACAGCCGCCATTTTGCGTATTATAGCCGCCATCCTTTACATAACAGCCATAGGAGCTGCTGGAACCGTTCTACTGCTGCCATTTTGAGTCTTATAGCCGCAATCCTTTATATAACAGCTATACATGCTTGAGTCTTATAGCCGCCATGCTCTATATAACAGCTATACAAGCTATATATAAAGGATGGAGGCTATATGACTCAAAATGGCGACCGTATTACGGTTACAGAATCTGCCATCCTTGACATAACAGCTTTAGAAGCTGCTGGAACCGTTCTACTGCCGCCATTTTGAGTTTTATAGCCGCTATCTTTTACATAACAGTTATAGAATCTGCTGGAACCGTAATACGGCCGCCTTTTTAAGTCTTATAGCCGCCATAATACAGACCCCATTTTCGTTCTTATAGCCGCCATCCTTTATATAACAGCTATACAATCTGCTGGAACCATAATACAGACGCCATTTACGTTCTTATAGCCGCCATCCTTTTTATAACAGCTATAGAAGCTGCTAGAACCTTTCTACTGCCGCCATTTTGAGTCTTATAGAGGCTATCTTTTACATAACAGTTGTAGAATCTGCTGGAACCGTAATACGGCCGCCATTTTTCTTCTTATAGCCGCCATGCCTTAATTAACAAGCTGCTGGAACCATAATACAGACACCATTTTTGTTCTTATAGCCGCCATCCTTTATATAACAGCTATAGAAGCTGCTGGAACCATTCTACAGCCGCCATTTCGAGTCTTATAACCTTTATCCTTAATATAACAGCTATACAAGCTGGTGGAACTGTTCTATTGTCGCCATTGTGAGTCTTATAGCCGCCATCCTTTACATAGAACAGCTATACAAGCTGCTGGAACCGTCATTTTGCCGCCATTTTGAGTCCTATAGCCGCCATCTTTTATATAACAGATGTAGAAGCTGCTGGTACCATTCTACAGCCGCCATTTTGAGTCTTATAGCCTTTATCCTTTATATAACAGCTATACAAGCTGGTGGAACTGTTCTATTGCCGCTATTTTGAGTGTTATAGCCGCCATCCTTTAATTAACAGCTATACAAACTGCTGGAACCATAATACAGCCGCCATTTTGAGTCTTATGGCCGCCATCCTTTACATAATAGCTATAGAAGCTGCTGGGACAATTCTACAGCCGCCCGTTTAAGTCTTAAAGCCGCCATCCTTTACATAACAGCTATAGAAGCTGCTGGAACCGTTATACGGCCGCCATTTTGAGGCTTATATCCGCCATCCTCTACATAACAGCTATAGAAGCTGCTGGAATTGTTATACTACCGCCACTTTGAGTCTTATAGAAGCTATCTTTTACATAACAGTTATAGAATCTCCTGGAACCGTAATACGGCCGCGATTTTGCTTCTTATAGCCGCCATGCTTTATATAACAGCTATACAAGCTGCTGGAACCATAATACAGACGCCATTTTCATTCTAATAGCCGCCATCCTTTATATAACAGCAGTAGGAGCTGCTGGAACCATTCAACAGCCGCCATTTTCAGTTTTATAGCCGACATCCTTTACTTAACGGTTACAGAATCTGCTGGAACCATAATGCGGCCGCCAATTTTCTTTTCATAGCCGCTATCCTTTATACAACAGCTATAGAAGATGCTAGAACCTTTTCACAGCCGCCATTTTGCGTATTATAGCCGCCATCCTTTACATAACAGCCATAGGAGCTGCTGGAACCGTTCTACTGCTGCCATTTTGAGTCTTATAGCCGCAATCCTTTATATAACAGCTATACATGCTTGAGTCTTATAGCCGCCATGCTCTATATAACAGCTATACAAGCTGCTGGAACTATAATACAGCCGACATTTTGAGTCGTATGGCCGCAATCCTTTACATACCAGCTATAGAAGCTGCTGGGTCCATTCTACAGCCGCCCTTTTGAGTCTTAAAGCCGCCATCCTTTACATAACAGCTATAGAAGCTGGTGGAAGCGTTTTGCTGCCGTTTTAAGTCTTATAGCCGCCATCTTTTATATAACAGCTATACGAGCTGCTGGAACCATTCTACTGCCGCCATTTTGAGTCTTATAGCCGCTATCTTTTACATAACAGTTATAGAATCTGATGGAACCGTAATACGGCCGCCATTTTGAGTCTTATAGCCGCCATGCTTTATATAACAGCTATACAAGCTGCTAACATAACAGCCATAGGAGCTGCTGGAACCGTTCTACTGCTGCGATTTTGAGTCTTATAGCCGCCATCCTTTACATAACGGTTACACGGTTTTGCTGGAACCGTAATACGGCCGCCATTTTGAGTCTTATAGCCGCTATACTTTATATAACAGCTATAGAAGCTGCTAGATCCTTTTTACAGCCGCCATTTTGAGTCTTATAGCCGCTATCCTTTATATAACAGCTATAGCAGCTGCTATAAACTTTTTGCAGCCGCCATTTTAAGTTTAATAGCCGCCAACCATTACATAACAGCCATAGGAGCTGCTGAAACCGTTCTACTTTATATAATAGCAGTAGAAGCTGCTGGAACCATTCAACAGCCGCCATTTTGTGTTTTATGGCCGACATCCTTTACATAACGGTTACAGATACTGCTGGAACCATAATACGGCCGCCATTTTGAGTCTTATGGCCGCCATCCTTTACATAACAGCTATAGAAGCTGCTGGGACCATTCTAAAGCCGCCCTTTTGAGTCTAAAAGCCGCCATCCTTTACATAACAGCTATAAAATCTGCTGGAACCGTTATACTGACGCCATATTGAGGCTTATATCCGTCATCCTTTACATAACAGCTATACAAGCTGCTGGGACCATTCTACAGCCGCCATTTCGAAGACTCAAGATAGCGGCTATAAGAGTCAAAATGGCGGCAGTAGAACGGTTCCAGCAGCTTCTATAGCTGTTATGTAAAGGATGGAGGCTATATGACTCAAAATGGCGACCGTATTACGGTTACAGAATCTGCCATCCTTGACATAACAGCTTTAGAAGCTGCTGGAACCGTTCTACTGCCGCTATTTTGAGTTTTATAGCCGCTATCTTTTACATAACAGTTATAGAATCTGCTGGAACCGTAATACGGCCGCCATTTTAAGTCTTATAGCCGCCATGCTTTATATAACAGCTATACAAGCTGCTGGAACCACAATACAGACGCCATTTTCGTTCTTATAGCCGCCATCCTTTATATAGCAGCAAGTTGCTGTAACCGTTCTTTTGCTGCCGTTTTAAGTTTTATAGCCGCCATCTTTTATATAACAGCAGTAGAAGCTGCTGCAACCATTCAACAGCCGCCATTTTGAGTTTTATGGCCGACATCCATTACATAACGGTTACAGAATCTGCTGGAACCGTAATACGGCCGCCATTTTGAGGCTTATAGCCGCTATCCTTTATATAAAAGCTATAAAAGCTGCTAGAACCTTTCTACAGCCGCCATTTTGAGTCTTATAGCCGCCATCCTTTACATAACAGCCATAGGAGCTGCTGGAACCGTTCTACTGCTGCCATTTTGAGTCTTATAGCCTCAATCCTTTATATAACAGCTATACATGCTTGAGTCTTATAGCCGCCATCCTCTATATAACAGCTATACAAGCTGCTGGAACTATAATACAGCCGACATTTTGAGTCTTATGGCCGCAATCCTTTACATAACAGCTATAGAAGCTGCTGGGTCCATTCTACAGCCGCCCTTTTGAGTCTTAAAGCCGCCATCCTTTACATAACAGCTATAGAAGCTGGTGGAAGCGTTTTGCTGCCGTTTTAAGTCTTATAGCCGCCATCCTTTATATAACAGCTATACGAGCTGCTGGATTTGTTCTACTGCCGCCATTTTGAGTCTTATAGCCGCTATCTTTTACATAACAGTTATAGAATCTGATGGAACCGTAATACGGCCGCCATTTTGAGTGCTTTAGCCGCCATGCTTTATATAACAGCTATACAAGCTGCTAACATAACAGCCATAGGAGCTGCTGGAACCGTTCTACTGCTGCGATTTTGAGTCTTATAGCCGCCATCCTTTACATAACGGTTACACGGTTCTGCTGGAACCGTAATACGGCCGCCATTTTGAGGCTTATAGCCGCTATCCTTTATATAACACTTATAGAAGCTGCTAGAACCTTTTTACAGCCGCCATTTTGAGTCTTATAGCCGCTATCATTTATATAACAGCTATAGAAGCTGCTATAAACTTTTAGCAGCCGCCATTTTAAGTTTTATAGCCGCCATCCATTACATAACAGCCATAGGAGCTGCTGAAACCGTTCTACTTTATATAACAGCAGTTGAGTCTTATAGCCGCTTTCTTTTACATAACAGTTATAGAATCTGATGAAACCGTAATACGGCCGTCATTTTGAGTCTTATAGCCGCCATGCTTTATATAACAGCTATACAAGCTGCTAACATAACAGCCATAGGAGCTGCTGGAACCGTTCTCCTGCTGCGATTTTGAGTCTTATAGCCGCCATCCTTTACATAACGTTACACGGTTCTGCTGGAACCGTAATACGGCCGCCATTTTGAGGCTTATAGCCGCTATCCTTTATATAACAGCTATAGAAGCTGCTAGAACCTTTTTACAGCCGTCATTTTGAGTCTTATAGCCGCTATCCTTTATATAACAGCTATAGAAGCTGCCATAAACTTTTTGCAGCCGCTATTTTAAGTTTTATAGCCGCCATCCATTACATAACAGCCATAGGAGCTGCTGAAACCGTTCTACTTTATATAACAGCAGTAGAAGCTGCTGGAACCATTCAACAGCCGCCATTTTGTGTTTTATGGCCGACATCCTTTACATAACGGTTACAGATACTGCTGGAACCATAATATGGCCGCCATTTTGAGTCTTATGGCCGCCATCCTTTACATAACAGCTATAGAAGCTGCTGGGACCATTCTAAAGCCGCCCTTTTGAGTCTAAAAGCCGCCATCCTTTACATAACAGCTATAAAAGCTGCTGGAACCGTTATACTGACGCCATTTTGAGGCTTATATCCGTCATCCTTTACATAACAGCTATACAAGCTGCTGGGACCATTCTACAGCCGCCATTTCGAAGACTCAAGATAGCGGCTATAAGACTCAAAATGGCGGCAGTAGAACGGTTCCAGCAGCTTCTATAGCTGTTATGTAAAGGATGGAGGCTATAAGACTCAAAATGGCGACCGCATTACGGTTACAGAATCTGCCATCCTTGACATAACAGCTATAGAAGCTGCTGGAACCGTTCTACTGCCGCCATTTTGAGTTTTATAGCCGCTATCTTTTACATAACAGTTATAGAATCTGCTGGAACCGTAATACGGCCGCCATTTTAAGTCTTATAGCCGCCATGCTTTATATAACAGCTATACAAGCTGCTGGAACCACAATACAGACGCCATTTTCGTTCTTATAGCCGCCATCCTTTATATAGCAGCAAGTTGCTGTAACCGTTCTTTTGCTGCCGTTTTAAGTTTTATAGCCGCCATCTTTTATATAACAGCAGTAGAAGCTGCTGCAACCATTCAACAGCCGCTATTTTGAGTTTTATGGCCGACATCCTTTACATAACGGTTACAGAATCTGCTGGAACCGTAATACGGCCGCCATTTTGAGGCTTATAGCCGCTATCCTTTATATAAAAGCTATAAAAGCTGCTAAAGCCTTTCTACAGCCGCCATTTTGAGTCTTATAGCCGCCATCCTCTACATAACAGCCATAGGAGCTGCTGGAACCGTTCTACTGCTGCCAATTTGAGTCTTATATCTGCCATCCTCTACATAACAGCTATAGAAGCTGCTGGATTTGTTATACTGACGCCGTTTTGAGTCTTATAGCTGACATCCTTTACATAACATCTATAGAATCTGCTGGAAATGTTATACTGCCGCCATTTTGCTTCTTATAGCCGCCATGCTTTAAATAACAGCTATACAAGCTGCTATAACAGCTATACAAGCTGCTGGAACCGGTCTACTGCTGCCATTTTGAGCCTTATATCTGCCATCCTCTACATTACAGATATAGAAGCTGCTGGATTTGTTATACTGACGCCGTTTTGAGTCTTAAAACTGCTATTTTTTACATAACGGTTACAGACTCTGCTGGAACCGTAATACTGCCTCATTTTGAATCTTATAGCCGCTATCCTTTATATAACAGCTATTCATATTGCTAGAACCTTTCTACACACGCCACTTTGAGTCTTATAGCCGCTATCCTTTATATAACAGCTATGCAAGCAGGTGGAACTGTTCTTTTGCCGTCATTGTGAGTCTTATAGCCGCCATCCTTTACATAACAGCTATAGAAGCTGCTGTAACCGTTCCACTGCCGCCATTTTGAGTCTTAAAGCTGCTATTTTTTACATAACGGTTACAGATTCTACTGGAACCGTAATACGGCCTCATTTTGAATCTTATAGCCGCTATCCTTTATATAACAGCTATTCATGTTGCTAGAACCTTTCTACACACGCCACTTTGAGTCTTATAGCCGCTATACTTTATATAACAGCTATGCAAGCAGGTGGAACTGTTCTTTTGCCGTCATTGTGAGTCTTATAGCCGCCATCCTTGACTTAACAGCAAGCAGGTGGAACTGTTCTTTTGCCGTCATTGTGAGTCTTATAGTCGCCATCCTTTACATAACAGCTATAGAAGCTGCTGTAACCGTTCCACTGCCGCCATTTTGAGTCTTAAAGCTGCTATTTTTTACATAACGGTTACAGACTCTGCTGGAACCATAATACGGCCGTCATTTTGAGTCTTATAGCCGCTATCCTTTATATAACAGCTATACAAGCTGCTAGAACCTTTCTACAGTTGCCATATTGAGTCTTACGGCCGCTATCCTTTATATAACAGCTATACAAGCTGCTGAAACCGTTCTACTGCTGCCATTTTGAGTCTAGGCCATCTTTTATATAACAGCAGTAGACGCTGCTGGAACCATTCAACAGCCGCCATTTTGAGTTTTATAGCCGACATCCTTTACATACCGGTTACAGGATCTGCTGGAACCGTAATACGTCGCCATTTTGAGTCTTATAGCCGCTATCCTTTATATAACAGCCATAGGAGCTTCTGGAACCGTTCTATTGCTGCTATTTTAAGTCTTATAGCCGCAATCCTTTATATAACAGCTATACAAGCTGCTGAAACCACAATACAGACGCCATTTTCGTTCTTATTGCCGCCATCCTTTATATAGCAGCACGTTGCTGTAACCGTTCTTAAGTCTTATAGCCGCCATCTTTTATATAAGAGCAGTAGAAGCTGCTGAACCATTCAACAGCCGCCATTTTGAGTTTTATAGCCGACATCCTTTACATACCGGTTACAGAATCTGCTGGAACCGTAATACGGTCGCCATTTTGAGTCTTATAGCCGCTATCCTTTATATAACAGCCATAGGAGCTGCTGGAACCGTTCTACTGCTGCTATTTTGAGTCTTATAGCCGCAATCCTTTATATAACAGCTATACAAGCTGCTGGAACCATAATACGGCCGCCATTTTGAGTCTTATAGCCGCTATCCTTTATATAACAGCTATACAAGCTGCTAGAACCTTTCTACAGCCGCCATTTTGAGTCTTATAGCCGCCGTCCTTTACATAACATCCATAGCAGCTGCTGGAACTGTTCTACTTCTGCCCTTTTGAGTCTTATAGCCGCCATCCTCTAAATAACAGCTATGGAAGCTGCTGGAATTGTTATACTGCCGCCATTTTGAGTCATATAAAAGCTATCTTTCACATAACAGTTATAAAATCTGCTGGAACCGTAATACGGCCGCCATTTTGCTTTATATAACAGCTATACAATCTGCTCGAACCATAATACAGACGCCATTTTCGTTAATATAGCCGCCATCCTTTATATAACAGCAGTAGAAGCTACTGGAACCATTCAATAGCCGACATTTTGAGTTTTATAGCCGACATCCTTTACATAACGGTTACAGAATCTGCTGGAACCGTAATACGGCCGCCATTTTGAGTCTTATAGCCGCTATCCTTTATATAACAGCTATAGAAGCTGCTAGAACCTTTCTACAGCCGCCATTTTGAGTCTTATATCCGCCATCCTTTACATAACAGCCATAGGAGCTGCTGGAACCGTTCTACTGCTGCCATTTTGAGTCTTATAGCCGCAATCTTATATATAACAGCTATACAAGCTGCTGGACCCATAATACGGCCGCCATTTTGAGTCTTATAGCCGCTATTCTTTTATAACAGCTATACAAACTGCTAAAACCTTTTAACAGCCGCCATTTTGAGTCTTATAGCCGCCATCCTTTACATAACAGCCATAGGAGGTGCTGGAACCGTTCTAACGCTGCCATTTTGAGTCTTATAGCCGCCATCCTCCACATAACATCTATAGAAGCTGCTGGAATTGTTATACTGACGCCATTTTGAGGCTTATATCCGTCATCCTTTACATAACAGCTATAGAAGCTGCTGGGACCATTCTACAGCCGCCCTTTTGAGTCTAAAAGCCGCCATCCTTTACATAACAGCTATAGAAGCTGCTGGAATCGTTTAACTGCCGCCATTTTGAGGCTTATATCCGTCATCCTTGACCATTCTACAGCCGCCATTTTGAGTCTTATAGCCGCCATCCTTTACATAACAGCTATAGCAGCTGCTGGAACCGTTCTACTGCCGCCATTTTGAGTCCTATAGGCGCTATCTTTTACATAACAGTTATAGAATCTGCTGGAACCGTAATACGGCCGCCATTTTGCTTCTTATAGCCGCCATGCTTTATATAACAGCTATACAAGCTGCTGGAACCATAATACAGATGCCATTTTCGTTCTTATAGCCGCCATCCTTTATATAACAGCTATACAAGCTGCTGAAACCGTCCTTTTGCCGCCATCTTGAGTCTTATAGAAGCTATATTTTACATAACAGTTATAGAATCTGCTGGAACCGTAATACGGCCGCCATTTTGAGTCTTACAGTCTTTATCCTTTATATAACAGATATACAAGCTGGTGGAACTGTTCTATTGCCGCCATTTTGAGTTTATAGTCGCCATCCTTTATATAACAGTTATACAAGCTGCTGGAACCAAAATATAGCCGCCATTTTGAGTCTTATGGCCGCCATCCTTTACATAACAACTATAGAAGCTGCTGGGACCATTCTACAGCCGCCCTTTTGAGTCTAAAAGCCGCCATCCTTTACATAACAGCTATAAAAGCTGCTGGAACCGTTATACTGCCGCCATTTTGAGGCTTATATCCGTCATCCTTTACATAACAGCTATACAAGCTGCTGGGACCATTTTACAGCCGCCATTTTGAGTCTTATAGCCGCCATCCTTTACATAACAGCTATAGAAGCTGCTGGAACCGTTCTGCTGCCGCCATTTTGAGTCCTATAGCCGCTATCTTTTACATAACAGTTATAGAATCTGCTGGAACCGTAATACGGCCGCCATTTTAAGTCTTCTAGCCGCCATGCTTTATATAACAGCTATACAAGCTGCTGGAACCATAATACAGACGCCATTTTCGTTCTTATAGCCGCCATCCTTTATATAGCAGCAAGTTGCTGAAACCGTTCTTTTGCTGCCGTTTTAAGTCTTATAGCCCATCTTTTATATAACAGCAGTAGAAGCTGCTGCAACCATTCAACAGACGCCATTTTGAGTTTTATGGCCGACATCCTTTACATAACGGTTACAGAATCTGCTGGAACCGTAATACGGCCGCCATTTTGAGTCTTATAGCCGCTATCCTTTATATAACAGCTATGAAAGCTGCTAGAACCTTTCTACAGCCGCCATTTTGAGTCTTATAGCCGCCATCCTTTACATAACAGCCATAGGAGCTGCTGGAACCGTTCTACTGCTACCATTTTGAGTTTTATATCTGCCATCCTCTACATAACAGCTATAGAAGCTGCAGGATTTGTTATACTGACGCCGTTTTGAGTCTTATAGCTGCCATCCTTTACATAACATCTATAGAATCTGCTGGAAACGTAATACTGCCGCCATTTTGCTTCTTATAGCCGGAGTGCTTTATATAACAGCTATACAAGCTGCTGAAACCGTTCTACTGCTGCCATTTTGAGTCTTATATCTTCTATCCTCTATATAACAGCTATTGAAGCTGCTGGATTTGTTATACTGACGCCGTTTTGAGTCTTATAGCTGCCATCCTTTACATAACATCTATAGAACCTGCTGGAACCGTTCTACTGCCGCCATTTTGAGTCTTAAAGCTGCTATTTTTTACATAACGGTTACAGACTCTGCTGGAACCGTAATACGGTCGTCATTTTGAGTCTTATAGCCGCTATCCTTTACATATCAGCTATAGGAGCTTCTGGAACTGTTCTACTGCTGTCATTTTGAGTCTTATAGCCCCAATCATTTATATAACAACTATACAAGCTACTAGAACCATAATACAGCCGCCAATATGAGTCTTATATCTGCCATCCTCTACATAACAGCTATAGAAGCTGCTTGAATTGTTATACTGACGCCATTTTGAGTCTTATAGCTGCCATCCTTTACATAACATCTATAGAATCTGCTGGAACCGTAATAAAGAAGCCATTTTGCTTCTTATAGCCGCCATGCTTTTTGACATATAGCATTTATCCTTTATATAACAGATGGTGGAACCGTTCTACTGCCATCCTTTACATAACAGCTATAGAAGCTGCTGCTTATAGCCGCCATCTTTTACATAACAGCTATACAAGCTGCTGGGACCATTCTACAGCCGCCAATTTGATTCTTATAGCCGCCATCCTTTACATAACAGCTATAGAAGCTGCTGGAACCGTTCTACTGCCGCCATTTTGAGTCTTATAGCCGCTGTCTTTTACAGAACAGTTATAGAATCTGCTGGAACCGTAATACGGCCGCCATTTTGAGTCCTATAGCCGCTATCCTTTACATATGTATTATGTAGTATTGTTATAATACTGCTGCCATTTTGAGTCTTATGGCCGCCATCCTTTACATAACAGCTATAGAAGCTGCTGGGACCATTCTACAGCCGCCCTTTTGAGTCTTATAGCCGCCATCCTTTACATCATAGCTATACAATCTGCTGGATCCGTAATACTGCCGCCATTTTGAGTCGTATAGCCGCCATCGTTTCTATGACAAATATACGATCTGCTGGAACCATTCTACAACCGCCATTTTGAGTCTTATTGCCGCCATCCTTTACATAACACCTATAGAAGCTGCTGGAACCGTTCTACTGTCGCCATTTTGAGTCGTATAGCCGCCATCGTTTCTATAACAAATATACGAGCTGCTGGAACCATTCTACAACCGCCATTTTGAGTCTTATTGCCGCCATCCTTTACATAACACCTATAGAAGCTGCTGGAACCGTTCTACTGCCGCCATTTTGAGTCGTATAGCCGCCATTTTGAGTCGTATAGCTGCCATCGTTTCTATAACAACTATACGAGCTGCTGGAACCATTCTACAAGCGACATTTTGTGTCTTATAGCCGACATTCTTTCTATAACATCTATACAAGCTGCTGGAACCATAATACAGCCGCCATTTTCGTTCTTATAGCCGGCATCGTTTATAAAACAGCTATACAAGCTGCTGGAACCGTTCTTTTAGCCGCCATCATTTATACAACAGCTGTAGAAGCTGCTGGAACCATTCTACAACCGCCATTTTGAGTCTTATTGCCGTCATCCTTTACATAACAGCTATAGAAGCTGCTGGAACCGTTCTACTGTCGCCATTTTGAGTCGTATGGCTGCCATCGTTTCTATAACAAATATACGAGCTGCTGGAACCATTCTACTGTCGCCATTTTGAGTTCTATAGCCGCCATATTGAGTCGTATAGCCGCCATCGTTTCTATAACAAATATGCGAGCTGCTGGAACCATTCTACAACCGCCATTTTGAGTCTTATTGCCGCCATCCTTTACATAACAGCTATAAAAGCTGCTGGAACCGTTCTACTGTCGCCTTTTTGAGTCGTAAAGCCGCCATCGTTTCTATAACAAATATACGAGCTGCTGGAACCATTCTGCAACCGCCATTTTGAGTCTTATAGCCGCCATTCTTTACATCATAGCTATACAAGCTGCTGGATCCGTATTACTGCCGCCATTTTGAGCCGTATAGCCGCCATATTGAGTCGTATAGCCGTCATCGTTTCTATAACAGCTATAGAAGCTGCTGGAACCAATCTAGAAGCGACATTTTGTGTCTTATAGCCGCCATTCTTTCTATAACAGCTATACAAGCTGCTTTGACCATTCTCCATCCGCCATTTTGAGTCTTATAACCGCCATCCTTTACAAACCAGCTATAGAAGCTGCTGGGACCATTCTACAGCCGCCCTTTTGAGTCTTATAGCCGCCATCCTTTACATCATAGCTATACAATCTGCTGGATCCGTAATACTGCCGCCATTTTGAGTCGTATAGCCGCCATCGTTTCTATGACAAATATACGATCTGCTGGAACCATTCTACAACCGCCATTTTGAGTCTTATTGCCGCCATCCTTTACATAACACCTATAGAAGCTGCTGGAACCGTTCTACTGTCGCCATTTTGAGTCGTATAGCCGCCATCGTTTTTATAACAAATATACGAGCTGCTGGAACCATTCTACAACCGCCATTTTGAGTCTTATAGCCGCCATCCTTTACATCATAGCTATACAAGCTGCTGGATCCGTAATACTGCCGCCATTTTGAGTCGTATAGCCGCCATTTTGAGTCGTATAGCCGCCATCATTTTTATAACAACTATACGAGCTGCTGGAACCATTCTACAAGCGACATTTTGTGTCTTATAGCCGCCATTCTTTCTATAACAGTTATACAAGCTGCTGGAACCATAATACAGCCGCCATTTTCGTTCTTATAGCCGGCATTGTTTATATAACAGCTATACAAGCCGCTGGAACCGTTCTTTTAGCCGCCATCTTTTATACAACAGCTGTAGAAGCTTCTGGAACCATTCTACAACCGCCATTTTGAGTCTTATTGCCGTCATCCTTTACATAACATCTATAGAACCTGCTGGAACCGTTCTACTGCCGCCATTTTGAGTCTTAAAGCTGCTATTTTTTACATAACGGTTACAGACTCTGCTGGAACCGTAATACGGTCGTCATTTTGAGTCTTATAGCCGCTATCCTTTACATATCAGCTATAGGAGCTTCTGGAACTGTTCTACTGCTGTCATTTTGAGTCTTATAGCCGCAATCATTTATATAACAACTATACAAGCTACTAGAACCATAATACAGCCGCCAATATGAGTCTTATATCTGCCATCCTCTACATAACAGCTATAGAAGCTGCTTGAATTGTTATACTGACGCCATTTTGAGTCTTATAGCTGCCATCCTTTACATAACATCTATAGAATCTGCTGGAACCGTAATAAAGAAGCCATTTTGCTTCTTATAGCCGCCATGCTTTTGACATATAGCCTTTATCCTTTATATAACAGATGGTGGAACCGTTCTACTGCCATCCTTTACATAACAGCTATAGAAGCTGCTGCTTATAGCCGCCATCTTTTACATAACAGCTATACAAGCTGCTGGGACCATTCTACAGCCGCCAATTTGATTCTTATAGCCGCCATCCTTTACATAACAGCTATAGAAGCTGCTGGAACCGTTCTACTGCCGCCATTTTGAGTCTTATAGCCGCTGTCTTTTACAGAACAGTTATAGAATCTGCTGGAACCGTAATACGGCCGCCATTTTGAGTCCTATAGCCGCTATCCTTTACATATGTATTATGTAGTATTGTTATAATACTGCTGCCATTTTGAGTCTTATGGCCGCCATCCTTTACATAACAGCTATAGAAGCTGCTGGGACCATTCTACAGCCGCCCTTTTGAGTCTTATAGCCGCCATCCTTTACATCATAGCTATACAATCTGCTGGATCCGTAATACTGCCGCCATTTTGAGTCGTATAGCCGCCATCGTTTCTATGACAAATATACGATCTGCTGGAACCATTCTACAACCGCCATTTTGAGTCTTATTGCCGCCATCCTTTACATAACACCTATAGAAGCTGCTGGAACCGTTCTACTGTCGCCATTTTGAGTCGTATAGCTGCCATCGTTTCTATAACAAATATACGAGCTGCTGGAACCATTCTGCTGTCGCCATTTTGAGTTCTATAGCCGCCATATTGAGTCGTATAGCCGCCATCGTTTCTATAACAAATATGCGAGCTGCTGGAACCATTCTACAACCGCCATTTTGAGTCTTATTGCCGCCATCCTTTACATAACAGCTATAAAAGCTGCTGGAACCGTTCTACTGTCGCCTTTTTGAGTCGTAAAGCCGCCATCGTTTCTATAACAAATATACGAGCTGCTGGAACCATTCTGCAACCGCCATTTTGAGTCTTATAGCCGCCATTCTTTACATCATAGCTATACAAGCTGCTGGATCCGTATTACTGCCGCCATTTTGAGCCGTATAGCCGCCATATTGAGTCGTATAGCCGTCATCGTTTCTTTAACAGCTATAGAAGCTGCTGGAACCAATCTAGAAGCGACATTTTGTGTCTTATAGCCGCCATTCTTTCTATAACAGCTATACAAGCTGCTTTGACCATTCTCCATCCGCCATTTTGAGTCTTATAACCGCCATCCTTTACAAACCAGCTATAGAAGCTGCTGGAGCCGTTCTACTACCGCCATTTTGAGTCTTATAGCCGCAATCCTTTACATCATAGCTATACAAGCTGCTGGATCCGTAATACTGCCGCCATTTTGAGTCGTAAAGCCGCCATCGTTTCTATAACAAATATACGAGCTGCTGGAACCATTCTGCAACCGCCATTTTGAGTCTTATAGCCGCCATTCTTTACATCATAGCTATACAAGCTGCTGGATCCGTATTACTGCCGCCATTTTGAGCCGTATAGCCGCCATATTGAGTCGTATAGCCGTCATCGTTTCTTTAACAGCTATAGAAGCTGCTGGAACCAATCTAGAAGCGACATTTTGTGTCTTATAGCCGCCATTCTTTCTATAACAGCTATACAAGCTGCTTTGACCATTCTCCATCCGCCATTTTGAGTCTTATAACCGCCATCCTTTACAAACCAGCTATAGAAGCTGCTGGAGCCGTTCTACTACCGCCATTTTGAGTCTTATAGCCGCAATCCTTTACATCATAGTTATACAAGCTGCTGGATCCGTAATACTGCCGCCATTTTGAGTCGTATAGCCGCCATTTTGAGTCGAATAGCCGCCATCGTTTCTATAACAGCTATAAGAGCTGCTGAAACCATCCTATACAATCTGCTGGATCCGTAATACTGCCGCCATTTTGAGTCGTATATCCGCCATCGTTTCAATAACAAATATACGAGCTAATGTATAGCTCCCATCGTTTCCATAACAGCTATACGAGCTGCTGGAACCATTCTACAAGCGACATTTTGATTCTTATACCCGCCATTCTTTCTATAACAGCTATAGAAGCTGCTGGAACCATAATTCAGCCGCCATTTTCGTTTTTATAGCCACCATCCTTTATATAAGAGCCTAACAAGCTGGTGCCATCATTTATATTACAGCTATACAATCTGGAACCATTCTACAACCACCATTTGTGTCTTATAGCCGCCATCCTTTATATAACATCTATACAAGTTGCTGGAACCAAAATAAAGCCGCCATTTTCGTTCTTTTAACCGCCAACCTTTATATAATAGCTATACGAGCTGCTGGAACCATCCTATACAATCTGCTGGATCCGTAATACTGCCGCCATTTTGAGTCGTATAGCCGCCATCGTTTCTATAACAAATATACGAGCTGCTGGAACCATTCTACAACCGCCATTTTGAGTCTTATTGCCGCCATCCTTTACATAACAGCTATAGAAGCGGCTGGAACCGTCCTACTGTCGCCATTTTGAGTCGTAAAGCTGCCATCGTTTCTATAACAAATATACGAGCTGCCGGAACCATTCTACTGTCGCCATTTTGAGTCGTATAGCCGCCATCGTTTTTATAACAAATATACGAGCTGCTGGAACCATTCTACAACCGCCATTTTGAGTCTTATAGCCGCCATCCTTTACATCATAGCTATACAAGCTGCTGGATCCGTAATACTGCCGCCATTTTGAGTCGTATAGCCGCCATTTTGAGTCGTATAGCCGCCATCATTTTTATAACAACTATACGAGCTGCTGGAACCATTCTACAAGCGACATTTTGTGTCTTATAGCCGCCATTCTTTCTATAACAGTTATACAAGCTGCTGGAACCATAATACAGCCGCCATTTTCGTTCTTATAGCCGGCATTGTTTATATAACAGCTATACAAGCCGCTGGAACCGTTCTTTTAGCCGCCATCTTTTATACAACAGCTGTAGAAGCTGCTGGAACCATTCTACAACCGCCATTTTGAGTCTTATTGCCGTCATCCTTTACATAACATCTATAGAACCTGCTGGAACCGTTCTACTGCCGCCATTTTGAGTCTTAAAGCTGCTATTTTTTACATAACGGTTACAGACTCTGATGGAACCGTAATACGGTCGTCATTTTGAGTCTTATAGCCGCTATCCTTTACATATCATCTATAGGAGCTTCTGGAACTGTTCTACTGCTGTCATTTTGAGTCTTATAGCCGCAATCATTTATATAACAACTATACAAGCTACTAGAACCATAATACAGCCGCCAATATGAGTCTTATATCTGCCATCCTCTACATAACAGCTATAGAAGCTGCTTGAATTGTTATACTGACGCCATTTTGAGTCTTATAGCTGCCATCCTTTACATAACATCTATAGAATCTGCTGGAACCGTAATAAAGAAGCCATTTTGCTTCTTATAGCCGCCATGCTTTTTGACATATAGCCTTTATCCTTTATATAACAGATGGTGGAACCGTTCTACTGCCATCCTTTACATAACAGCTATAGAAGCTGCTGCTTATAGCCGCCATCTTTTTACATAACAGCTATACAAGCTGCTGGGACCATTCTACAGCCGCCAATTTGATTCTTATAGCCGCCATCCTTTACATAACAGCTATAGAAGCTGCTGGAACCGTTCTACTGCCGCCATTTTGAGTCTTATAGCCGCTGTCTTTTACAGAACAGTTATAGAATCTGCTGGAACCGTAATACGGCCGCCATTTTGAGTCCTATAGCCGCTATCCTTTACATATGTATTATGTAGTATTGTTATAATACTGCTGCCATTTTGAGTCTTATGGCCGCCATCCTTTACATAACAGCTATAGAAGCTGCTGGGACCATTCTACAGCCGCCCTTTTGAGTCTTATAGCCGCCATCCTTTACATCATAGCTATACAATCTGCTGGATCCGTAATACTGCCGCCATTTTGAGTCGTATAGCCGCCATCGTTTCTATGACAAATATACGATCTGCTGGAACCATTCTACAACCGCCATTTTGAGTCTTATTGCCGCCATCCTTTACATAACACCTATAGAAGCTGCTGGAACCGTTCTACTGTCGCCATTTTGAGTCGTATAGCCGCCATCGTTTCTATAACAAATATACGAGCTGCTGGAACCAAATATACGAGCTGCTGGAACCATTCTGCAACCGCCATTTTGAGTCTTATAGCCGCCATTCTTTACATCATAGCTATACAAGCTGCTGGATCCGTATTACTGCCGCCATTTTGAGCCGTATAGCCGCCATATTGAGTCGTATAGCCGTCATCGTTTCTTTAACAGCTATAGAAGCTGCTGGAACCAATCTAGAAGCGACATTTTGTGTCTTATAGCCGCCATTCTTTCTATAACAGCTATACAAGCTGCTTTGACCATTCTCCATCCGCCATTTTGAGTCTTATAACCGCCATCCTTTACAAACCAGCTATAGAAGCTGCTGGAGCCGTTCTACTACCGCCATTTTGAGTCTTATAGCCGCAATCCTTTACATCATAGCTATACAAGCTGCTGGATCCGTAATACTGCCGCCATTTTGAGTCGTAAAGCCGCCATCGTTTCTATAACAAATATACGAGCTGCTGGAACCATTCTGCAACCGCCATTTTGAGTCTTATAGCCGCCATTCTTTACATCATAGCTATACAAGCTGCTGGATCCGTATTACTGCCGCCATTTTGAGCCGTATAGCCGCCATATTGAGTCGTATAGCCGTCATCGTTTCTTTAACAGCTATAGAAGCTGCTGGAACCAATCTAGAAGCGACATTTTGTGTCTTATAGCCGCCATTCTTTCTATAACAGCTATACAAGCTGCTTTGACAATTCTCCATCCGCCATTTTGAGTCTTATAACCGCCATCCTTTACAAACCAGCTATAGAAGCTGCTGGAGCCGTTCTACTACCGCCATTTTGAGTCTTATAGCCGCAATCCTTTACATCATAGTTATACAAGCTGCTGGATCCGTAATACTGCCGCCATTTTGAGTCGTATAGCCGCCATTTTGAGTCGAATAGCCGCCATCGTTTCTATAACAGCTATAAGAGCTGCTGAAACCATCCTATACAATCTGCTGGATCCGTAATACTGCCGCCATTTTGAGTCGTATAACCGCCATCGTTTCAATAACAAATATACGAGCTAATGTATAGCTCCCATCGTTTCCATAACAGCTATACGAGCTGCTGGAACCATTCTACAAGCGACATTTTGATTCTTATACCCGCCATTCTTTCTATAACAGCTATAGAAGCTGCTGGAACCATAATTCAGCCGCCATTTTCGTTCTTATAGCCACCATCCTTTATATAAGAGCCTAACAAGCTGGTGCCATCATTTATATTACAGCTATACAATCTGGAACCATTCTACAACCACCATTTTGTGTCTTATAGCCGCCATCCTTTATATAACATCTATACAAGTTGCTGGAACCAAAATAAAGCCGCCATTTTCGTTCTTTTAACCGCCAACCTTTATATAATAGCTATACGAGCTGCTGGAACCATCCTATACAATCTGCTGGATCCGTAATACTGCCGCCATTTTGAGTCGTATAGCCGCCATCGTTTCTATAACAAATATACGAGCTGCTGGAACCATTCTACAACCGCCATTTTGAGTCTTATTGCCGCCATCCTTTACATAACAGCTATAGAAGCGGCTGGAACCGTCCTACTGTCGCCATTTTGAGTCGTAAAGCTGCCATCGTTTCTATAACAAATATACGAGCTGCCGGAACCATTCTACTGTCGCCATTTTGAGTCGTATAGCCGCCATCGTTTTTATAACAAATATACGAGCTGCTGGAACCATTCTACAACCGCCATTTTGAGTCTTATAGCCGCCATCCTTTACATCATAGCTATACAAGCTGCTGGATCCGTAATACTGCCGCCATTTTGAGTCGTATAGCCGCCATTTTGAGTCGTATAGCCGCCATCATTTTTATAACAACTATACGAGCTGCTGGAACCATTCTACAAGCGACATTTTGTGTCTTATAGCCGCCATTCTTTCTATAACAGTTATACAAGCTGCTGGAACCATAATACAGCCGCCATTTTCGTTCTTATAGCCGGCATTGTTTATATAACAGCTATACAAGCCGCTGGAACCGTTCTTTTAGCCGCCATCTTTTATACAACAGCTGTAGAAGCTGCTGGAACCATTCTACAACCGCCATTTTGAGTCTTATTGCCGTCATCCTTTACATAACATCTATAGAACCTGCTGGAACCGTTCTACTGCCGCCATTTTGAGTCTTAAAGCTGCTATTTTTTACATAACGGTTACAGACTCTGCTGGAACCGTAATACGGTCGTCATTTTGAGTCTTATAGCCGCTATCCTTTACATATCAGCTATAGGAGCTTCTGGAACTGTTCTACTGCTGTCATTTTGAGTCTTATAGCCGCAATCATTTATATAACAACTATACAAGCTACTAGAACCATAATACAGCCGCCAATATGAGTCTTATATCTGCCATCCTCTACATAACAGCTATAGAAGCTGCTTGAATTGTTATACTGACGCCATTTTGAGTCTTATAGCTGCCATCCTTTACATAACATCTATAGAATCTGCTGGAACCGTAATAAAGAAGCCATTTTGCTTCTTATAGCCGCCATGCTTTTTGACATATAGCCTTTATCCTTTATATAACAGATGGTGGAACCGTTCTACTGCCATCCTTTACATAACAGCTATAGAAGCTGCTGCTTATAGCCGCCATCTTTTACATAACAGCTATACAAGCTGCTGGGACCATTCTACAGCCGCCAATTTGATTCTTATAGCCGCCATCCTTTACATAACAGCTATAGAAGCTGCTGGAACCGTTCTACTGCCGCCATTTTGAGTCTTATAGCCGCTGTCTTTTACAGAACAGTTATAGAATCTGCTGGAACCGTAATACGGCCGCCATTTTGAGTCCTATAGCCGCTATTCTTTACATATGTATTATGTAGTATTGTTATAATACTGCTGCCATTTTGAGTCTTATGGCCGCCATCCTTTACATAACAGCTATAGAAGCTGCTGGGACCATTCTACAGCCGCCCTTTTGAGTCTTATAGCCGCCATCCTTTACATCATAGCTATACAATCTGCTGGATCCGTAATACTGCCGCCATTTTGAGTCGTATAGCCGCCATCGTTTCTATGACAAATATACGATCTGCTGGAACCATTCTACAACCGCCATTTTGAGTCTTATTGCCGCCATCCTTTACATAACACCTATAGAAGCTGCTGGAACCGTTCTACTGTCGCCATTTTGAGTCGTATAGCCGCCATCGTTTCTATAACAAATATACGAGCTGCTGGAACCATTCTACAACCGCCATTTTGAGTCTTATTGCCGCCATCCTTTACATAACACCTATAGAAGCTGCTGGAACCGTTCTACTGCCGCCATTTTGAGTCGTATAGCCGCCATTTTGAGTCGTATAGCTGCCATCGTTTCTATAACAACTATACGAGCTGCTGGAACCATTCTACAAGCGACATTTTGTGTCTTATAGCCGACATTCTTTCTATAACATCTATACAAGCTGCTGGAACCATAATACAGCCGCCATTTTCGTTCTTATAGCCGGCATCGTTTATATAACAGCTATACAAGCTGCTGGAACCGTTCTTTTAGCCGCCATCATTTATACAACAGCTGTAGAAGCTGCTGGAACCATTCTACAACCGCCATTTTGAGTCTTATTGCCGTCATCCTTTACATAACAGCTATAGAAGCTGCTGGAACCGTTCTACTGTCGCCATTTTGAGTCGTATGGCTGCCATCGTTTCTATAACAAATATACGAGCTGCTGGAACCATTCTGCTGTCGCCATTTTGAGTTCTATAGCCGCCATATTGAGTCGTATAGCCGCCATCGTTTCTATAACAAATATGCGAGCTGCTGGAACCATTCTACAACCGCCATTTTGAGTCTTATTGCCGCCATCCTTTACATAACAGCTATAAAAGCTGCTGGAACCGTTCTACTGTCGCCTTTTTGAGTCGTAAAGCCGCCATCGTTTCTATAACAAATATACGAGCTGCTGGAACCATTCTGCAACCGCCATTTTGAGTCTTATAGCCGCCATTCTTTACATCATAGCTATACAAGCTGCTGGATCCGTATTACTGCCGCCATTTTGAGCCGTATAGCCGCCATATTGAGTCGTATAGCCGTCATCGTTTCTTTAACAGCTATAGAAGCTGCTGGAACCAATCTAGAAGCGACATTTTGTGTCTTATAGCCGCCATTCTTTCTATAACAGCTATACAAGCTGCTTTGACCATTCTCCATCCGCCATTTTGAGTCTTATAACCGCCATCCTTTACAAACCAGCTATAGAAGCTGCTGGAGCCGTTCTACTACCGCCATTTTGAGTCTTATAGCCGCAATCCTTTACATCATAGCTATAAAAGCTGCTGGATCCGTAATACTGCCGCCATTTTGAGTCGTATAGCCGCCATTTTGAGTCGAATAGCCGCCATCGTTTCTATAACAGCTATAAGAGCTGCTGAAACCATCCTATACAATCTGCTGGATCCGTAATACTGCCGCCATTTTGAGTCGTATAACCGCCATCGTTTCAATAACAAATATACGAGCTAATGTATAGCTCCCATCGTTTCCATAACAGCTATACGAGCTGCTGGAACCATTCTACAAGCGACATTTTGATTCTTATACCCGCCATTCTTTCTATAACAGCTATAGAAGCTGCTGGAACCATAATTCAGCCGCCATTTTCGTTCTTATAGCCACCATCCTTTATATAAGAGCCTAACAAGCTGGTGCCATCATTTATATTACAGCTATACAATCTGGAACCATTCTACAACCACCATTTTGTGTCTTATAGCCGCCATCCTTTATATAACATCTATACAAGTTGCTGGAACCAAAATAAAGCCGCCATTTTCGTTCTTTTAACCGCCAACCTTTATATAATAGCTATACGAGCTGCTGGAACCATCCTATACAATCTGCTGGATCCGTAATACTGCCGCCATTTTGAGTCGTATAGCCGCCATCGTTTCTATAACAAATATACGAGCTGCTGGAACCATTCTACAACCGCCATTTTGAGTCTTATTGCCGCCATCCTTTACATAACAGCTATAGAAGCGGCTGGAACCGTCCTACTGTCGCCATTTTGAGTCGTAAAGCTGCCATCGTTTCTATAACAAATATACGAGCTGCCGGAACCATTCTACTGTCGCCATTTTGAGTCGTATAGCCGCCATCGTTTTTATAACAAATATACGAGCTGCTGGAACCATTCTACAACCGCCATTTTGAGTCTTATAGCCGCCATTCTTTCTATAACAGCTATAGAAGCTGCTGGAACCGTTCTACTGTCGCCATTTTGAGTCGTATAGCTGCCATCGTTTCTATAACAAATAAACGAGCTGCTGGAACCATTCTACTGTCGCCATTTTGAGTCGTATAGCCGCCATCAGCTGGAACCATAATGCAGCCGCCATTTTCGTTCTTATAGCCGGCATCGTTTATATAACAGCTATACAAGCTGCTGGAACCGTTCTTTTAGCCGCCATCTTTTATACAACAGCTGTAGAAGCTGCTGGAACCATTCTACAACCGCCATTTTGAGTCTTTTTGCCGTCATCCATTACATAACAGCTATAGAAGCTGCTGGAACCGTTCTACTGTCGCCATTTTGAGTCGTATAGCTGCCATCGTTTCTATAACAAATATACGAGCTGCTGGAACCATTCTACTGTCGCCATTTTCAGTCGTATAGCCGCCATCATTTATATTACAGCTATACAAGCTGCTGGAACCATTCTACAACCACCATTCTGTGTCTTATAGCCGCCATCCTTTATATAACATCTATACAAGTTGCTGGAACCAAAATAAAGCCGACATTTTCATACTTTTAACCGCCAACCTTTATATAATAGCTATACAAACTGCTAGAACCATTCTATACAATCTGCTGGATCCGAAATACTGCCGCCATTTTGAGTCGTATAGCCGCCATCGTTTCTATAACAGCTATACGAGCTGCTGGATCCATAATTCAGCCGCCATTTTCGTTCTTATAGCCACTATCCTTTATATAAGAGCCTAACAAGCTGGTGCCATCATTTATTTTACAGCTATACAAGCTGCTGGAAACATTCTACAACCACCATTTTGTGTCTTATAGCCGCCATCCTTTATATAACATCTATACAAGTTGCAGTTTTAACCGCCGACCTTTATATAATAGCTATACAAGCTGCCAGAACCATTCTATACAATCTGCTGGATCCGTAATACTGCCGCCATTTTAAGTCGTATTGCCGCCATCGTTTCTATAACAGCTATACGAGCTGCTGGAACCATTCTACAATCGACATTTTGAGTCTTATAGCCGCCATTCTCGTTCCATAATACAGCCGCCATTTTCGTTCCGAAATACTGCCGCCATTTTGAGTCGTATAGCCGCCATCGTTTCTATAACAGCTATACGAGCTGCTGGATCCATAATTCAGCCGCCATTTTCGTTCTTATAGCCACTATCCTTTATATAAGAGCCTAACAAGCTGGTGCCATCATTTATTTTACAGCTATACAAGCTGCTGGAAACATTCTACAACCACCATTTTGTGTCTTATAGCCGCCATCCTTTATATAACATCTATACAAGTTGCAGTTTTAACCGCCGACCTTTATATAATAGCTATACAAGCTGCCAGAACCATTCTATACAATCTGCTGGATCCGTAATACTGCCGCCATTTTAAGTCGTATTGCCGCCATCGTTTCTATAACAGCTATACGAGCTGCTGGAACCATTCTACAATCGACATTTTGAGTCTTATAGCCGCCATCGTTTCTATAACAGCTATACGAGCTGCTGGATCCATAATTCAGCCGCCATTTTCGTTCTTATAGCCACTATCCTTTATATAAGAGCCTAACAAGCTGGTGCCATCATTTATTTTACAGCTATACAAGCTGCTGGAAACATTCTACAACCACCATTTTGTGCCTTATAGCCGCCATCCTTTATATAACATCTATACAAGTTGCAGTTTTAACCGCCGACCTTTATATAATAGCTATACAAGCTGCCAGAACCATTCTATACAATCTGCTGGATCCGTAATACTGCCGCCATTTTAAGTCGTATTGCCGCCATCGTTTCTATAACAGCTATACGAGCTGCTGGAACCATTCTACAATCGACATTTTGAGTCTTATAGCCGCCATTCTTTCTATAACAGCGATACAAGCTGCTGGAACCATAATACAGCCGCCATTTTCGTTCTTATAGCCGGCATCGTTTATATAACAGCCTAACAAGCTGGTGCCATGCTTTATATTACAGCTATACAAGCTGCTGGAACCATTCTTCTGCTGCCATTTTGAGTCTTATAGCCGCCATTCTTTATATAACAGCTATAGAAGCTGCTGGAACCATTCTACAAGCGACATTTTGAGTCTTATAGCCGCCATTCTTTCTATAACATAGCTGTTAGCGGCTTGTATAGCTACAAGCTGCTGGAACCATAATTCAGCCGCCATTTTCGTTCTTATAGCCACCATCCTTTACATAAGAGCCTAACAAACTGGTGCTGTCATTTATATTACAGCTATACAAGCTGCTGGAACCATTCTACAACCACAATTTTGTGTCTTATAGCCGCCATCCTTTATATAACATCTATACAAGTTGCTGGAACCAAAATAAAGCCGCCATTTTCGTTCTTTTAACCGCCAACCTTTAGTCGCCGTTTTGAGTCGTATAGCCGTCATCGTTAATATAACAAATATACGAGCTGCTGGAACCATTCTACAACCGCCATTTTGAGTCTTATTGCCGCCATCCTTTACATAACAGCTATAGAAGCTGCTGGAACCGATCTACTGTCGCCATTTTGAGTCGTATAACTGCCATCGTTTCCATAACAACTATACGAGTTGCTGGAACCATTCTACTGGCGCCATTTTGAGTCGTATAGCCGCCATCGTTTCTATAACAAATATACGAGCTGCTGGAACCATTCTACTGTCGCCATTTTGAGTCTTATAGCCGCCATCCTTTACATCACAGCTATACAAGCTGCTGGATTTGTAATACTGCCGCCATTTTGAGTCGTATAGCCGCCATTTTGAGTCATATAGCCGCCATCGTTTCTATAACAAATATACGAGCTGCTGGAACCATTCTACTGTCGCCATTTTGAGTCGTATTGCCGCCATCGTTAATATAACAAATATACGAGCTGCTTGAACCATTCTACAACCGCCATTTTGAGTCGTATTGCCGCCATCGTTTCTATAACAAATATACGAGCTGCTGGAACCATTCTACAACCGCCATTTTGAGTCTTATTGCCGCCATCCTTTCCATAACACCTATAGAAGCTGCTGGAACCATAATTCAGCCGCCATTTTCGTTCTTATAGCCGGCATCGTTTATATAACAGCTATACAAGCTGCTGGGACCATTCTACAGCCGCCATTTTTAGTCTTATAGCCTTTATGCTTTATATAACAGCTGGTCGAACCGTTCTACTGCTGCCATTTTGCTTCTTATAGCCGCCATCCTTTATATAACAGCTATTAAGCTGCTGGGACGATTTTACAGCCGCACTTTTGAGTCTTATAGCCGCCATCCCTTACATAACAGCTATAGAAGCTGCTGGAACCATTATACTGCAGTCATTTTGAGTCTTATAGCCGCCATTCTTTCTATAACAGCTATACAAGCTGCTGGAACCATCCTATACAATCTGCTGGATCCGTAATACTGCCGCCATTTTGAGTCGTATAGCCGCCATCGTTTCTATAACAAATATACGAGCTGCTGGAACCATTCTACAACCGCCATTTTGAGTCTTATTGCCGCCATCCTTTGCATAACAGCAATAGAAGCTGCTGGAACCGTTCTACTGTCGCCATTTTGAGTCGTATAGCTGCCATCGTTTCTATATCAAATATACGAGCTGCCGGAACCATTCTACTGTCGCCATTTTGAGTCGTATTGCCGCCATCGTTTCTATAACAAATATACGAGCTGCTGGAACCATTCTACAACCGCCATTTTGAGTCTTATTGCCGCCATCCTTTACATAACACCTATAGAAGCTGCTGGAACCGTTCTACTGTCGCCATTTTGAGTCGTATAGCCGCCATCGTTTCTATAACAAATATACGAGCTGCTGGAACCATTCTACAACCGCCATTTTGAATCTTATTGCCGCCATCCTTTACATAACACCTATAGAAGCTGCTGGAACCGTTCTACTGCCGCCATTTTGAGTCGTATAGCCGCCATCGTTTCTATAACAAATATACGAGCTGCTGAAACCACTCTACAACCGCCATTTTGAGTCTTATTGCTGCCATCCTTTACATAACACCTATAGAAGCTGCTGGAACCGTTCTACTGTCGCCATTTTGAGTCGTATAGCCGCCATCGTTTCTATAACAAATAAACGAGCTGCTGGAACCATTCTACAACCGCCATTTTGAGTCTTATTGCCGCCATCCTTTACATAACACCTATAGAAGCTGCTGGAACCGTTCTACTGCCGCCATTTTGAGTCGTGTAGTCGCCATTTTGAGTCGTATAGCTGCCATCGTTTCTATAACAACTATACGAGCTGCTGGAACCATTCTACAAGCGACATTTTGTATCTTTTAGCCGCCATTCTTTCTATAACAGCTATACAAGCTGTTGGAACCATAATACAGCCGCCATTTTCGTTCTTATAGCCGGCATCGTTTATATAACAGCTATACAAGCTTCTGGAACCGTTCTTTTAGCCGCCATCTTTTATACAACAGCTGTAGAAGCTGCTGGAACCATTCTACAACCGCCATTTTGAGTCTTATTGCCGTCATCCTTTATATAACAGCTATAGAAGCTGCTGGAACCGTTCTACTGTCGCCATTTTGAGTCGTATGGCTGCCATCCTTTTTTATAACAAATAAAAACCATTCTACTGTCGCCATTTTGAGTTGTATAGCCGCCACATTGAGTCGTATAGCCGCCATCGTTTCTATAACAAATATACGAGCTGCTGGAACCATTCTACAACCGCCATTTTGAGTCTTATTGCCGCCATTCTTTATATAACAGCTATAGAAGCTGCTGGAACCATTCTACAAGCGACATTTTGAGTCTTATAGCCGCCATTCTTTCTATAACAGCGATACAAGCTGCTGGAACCATAATTCAGCCGCCATTTTCGTTCTTATAGCCACCATCCTTTATATAAGAGCCTAACAAGCTGGTGCCATCATTTATATTACAGCTATACAATCTGCTGGAACCATTCTACAACCACCATTTTGTGTCTTATAGCCGCCATCCTTTATATAACATCTATACAAGTTGCTGGAACCAAAATAAAGCCGCCATTTTCGTTCTTTTAACCGCCAACCTTCATATAATAGCTATACGAGCTGCTGGAACCATCCTATACAATCTGCTGGATCCGTAATACTGCCGCCATTTTGAGTCGTATAGCCGCCATCGTTTCTATAACAAATATACGAGCTGCTGGAACCATTCTACAACCGCCATTTTGAGTCTTATTGCCGCCATCCTTTACATAACAGCTATAGAAGCTGCTGGAACCGTTCTACTGTCGCCATTTTGAGTCGTATAGCTGCCATCGTTTCTATAACAAATATACGAGCTGCCGGAACCATTCTACTGTCGCCATTTTGAGTCGTATAGCCGCCATCGTTTCTATAACAAATATACGAGCTGCTGGAACCATTCTATAACCGCCATTTGGAGTCTTATGGCCGCCATCCTTTACATCATAGCTATAAAAGCTGCTGGATCCGTAATACTGCCGCCAGTCGTATAGCCGCCATTTTGAGTCGTATAGCCGCCATCATTTCTATAACAACTATACGAGCTGCTGGAACCATTCTACAAGCGACATTTTGTGTCTTATAGCCGCCATTCTTTCTATAACAGTTATACAAGCTGCTGGAACCATAATACAGCCGCCATTTTCGTTCTTATAGCTGCCATCGTTTCTATAACAACTATACGAGCTGCTGGAACCATTCTACAAGCGACATTTTGTGTCTTTTAGCCGCCATTCTTTCTATAACAGCTATACAAGCTGCTGGAACCATAATACAGCCGCCATTTTCGTTCTTACAGCCGGCATCGTTTATATAACAGCTATACAAGCTGGTGGAACCGTTCTTTTAGCCGCCATGTTTTATACAACAGCTGTAGAAGCTGCTGGAACCATTCTACAACCGCCATTTTGAGTTTTATTGCCGTCATCCTTTACATAACAGCTATAGAAGCTGCTGGAACCGTTCTACTGTCGCCATTTTGAGTCGTATGGCTGCCATCGTTTCTATAACAAATATACGAGCTGCTGGAACCATTCTACTGTCGCCATTTTGAGTTGTATAGCCGCCACATTGAGTCGTATAGCCGCCATCGTTTCTATAACAAATATACGATCTGCTGGAACCATTCTACAACCGCCATTTTGAGTCTTATTGCCGCCATTCTTTATATAACAGCTATAGAAGCTGCTGGAACCAATCTAGAAGCGACATTTTGTGTCTTATAGCCGCCATTCTTTCTATAACAGCTATACAAGCTGCTTTGACCATTCTACATCCGCCATTTTGAGTCTTATAACCGCCATCCTTTACAAACCAGCTATAGAAGCTGCTGGAGCCGTTCTACTACCACCATTTTGAGTCTTATAGCCGCCATCCATTACATCATAGTTATACAAGCTGCTGGATCCGTAATACTGCCGCCATTTTGAGTCGTATAGCCGCCATTTTGGGTCGTATAGCCCCCATCGTTTCTATAACAGCTATACGAGCTGCTGGAACCATTCTACAAGCGACATTTTGATTCTTATACCCGCCATTCTTTCTATAACAGCTATAGAAGCTGCTGGAACCATAATTCAGCCGCCATTTTCGTTCTTATAGCCACCATCCTTTATATAAGAGCCTAACAAGCTGGTGCCATCATTTATATTACAGCTATACAATCTGCTGGAACCATTCTACAACCACCATTTTGTGTCTTATAGCCGCCATCCTTTATATAACTTCTATACAAGTTGCTGGAACCAAAATAAAACCGCCATTTTCGTTCTTTTAACCGCCAACCTTTATATAATAGCTATACGAGCTGCTGGAACCATCCTATACAATCTGCTGGATCCGTAATACTGCCGCCATTTTGAGTCGTATAGCCGCCATCGTTTCTATAACAAATATACGAGCTGCTGGAACCATTCTACAACCGCCATTTTGAGTCTTATTGCCGCCATCCTTTACATAACAGCTATAGAAGCTGCTGGAACCGTTCTACTGTCGCCATTTTGAGTCGTATAGCTGCCATCGTTTCTATAACAAATATACGAGCTGCCGGAACCATTCTACTGTCGCCATTTTGAGTCGTATAGCCGCCATCGTTTCTATAACAAATATACGAGCTGCTGGAACCATTCTACAACCGCCATTTAGAGTCTTATAGCCGCCATCCTTTACATCATAGCTATACAAGCTGCTGGATCCGTAATACTGCCGCCATTTTGAGACGTATAGCCGCCATTTTGAGTCGTATAGCCGCCATCATTTCTATAACAACTATACGAGCTGCTGGAACCATTCTACAAGCGACATTTTGTGTCTTATAGCCGCCATTCTTTCTATAACAGCTATACAAGCTGCTGGAACCATAATACAGCCGCCATTTTCGTTCTTATAGCCGGCATCGTTTATATAACAGCTATACAAGCCGCTGGAACCATTCTTTTAGCCGCCATCTTTTATACAACAGCTGTAGAAGCTGCTGGAACCATTCTACAACCGCCATTTTGAGTCTTATTGCCGTCATCCTTTACATAACAGCTATAGAAGCTGCTGGAACCGTTCTACTGTCGCCATTTTGAGTCGTATAGCTGCCATCGTTTCTATAACAAATAAACGAGCTGCTGGAACCATTCTACTGTCGCCATTTTGAGTCGTATAGCCGCCATCATTTATATTACAGCTATACAAGCTGCTGGAACCATTCTACAACCACCATTTTGTGTCTTATAGCCGACATCCTTTATATAACATCTATACAAGTTGCTGGAACCAAAATAATACCGACATTTTCGTACTTTTAACCGCCAACCTTTATATAATAGCTATACAAACTGCTAGAACCATTCTATACAATCTGCTGGATCCGAAATACTGCCGCCATTTTGAGTCGTATAGCCGCCATCGTTTCTATAACAGCTATACGAGCTGCTGGAATCATTCTACAAGCGATATTTTGAGTCTTATAGCCGGTATCGTTTATATAACAGCTATACGAGCTGCTGGATCCATAATTCAGCCGCCATTTTCGTTCTTATAGCCACTATCCTTTAAATAAGAGCCTAACAAGCTGGTGCCATCATTTATTTTACAGCTATACAAGCTGCTGGAACCATTCTACAACCACCATTTTGTGTCTTATAGCCGCCATCCTTTATATAACATCTATACAAGTTGCAGTTTTAACCGCCGACCTTTATATAATAGCTATACAAGCTGCTAGAACCATTCTATACAATCTGCTGGATCCGTAATACTGCCGCCATTTTAAGTCGTATTGCCGCCATCGTTTCTATAACAGCTATACGAGCTGCTGGAACCATTCTACAATCGACATTTTGAGTCTTATAGCCGCCATTCTTTCTATAACAGCGATACAAGCTGCTGGAACCATAATACAGCCGCCATTTTCGTTTTTATAGCCGGTATCGTTTATATAACAGCCTAACAAGCTGGTGCCATGCTTTATATTACAGCTATACAAGCTGCTGGAACCATTCTACTGCTGCCATTTTGAGTCTTATAGCCGCCATTCTTTATATAACAGCTACAGAAGCTGCTGGAACCATTCTACAAGCGACATTTTGCGTCTTATAGCCGCCATTCTTTCTATAACAGCTATACAAGCTGCTGGATCCATAATTCAGCCGCCATTTTCGTTCTTATAGCCACCATCCTTTACATAAGAGCCTAACAAACTGGTGCCATCATTTATATTACAGCTATACAAGCTGCTGGAACCATTCTACAACCACAATTTTGTGTCTTATAGCCGCCATCCTTTATATAACATCTATACAAGTTGCTGGAACCAAAATAAAGCCGCCATTTTCGTTCTTTTAACCGCAACCTTTATATAATAGCTATACAAGCTGCTAGAACCATTCTATACAATCTGCTGGATAAGTAATACTGCCGCCGTTTTGAGTCGTATAGCCGCCATCGTTAATATAACAAATATACGAGCTGCTGGAACCATTCTACAACCTCCATTTTGAGTCTTATTGCCGCCACCCTTTACATAACAGCTATAGAAGCTGCTGGAACCGATCTACTGTCGCCATTTTGAGTCGTATAACTGCCATTGTTTCTATAACAAATATACGAGCTGCTGGAACCATTCTACTATCGCCATTTTGAGTCTTATAGCCGCCATCCTTTACATCACAGCTATACAAGCTGCTGGAACCATTCTACTGCCGCCATTTTGAGTCGTATAGCCGCCATTTTGAGTCATATAGCCGCCATCGTTTCTATAACAAATATACGAGCTACTGGAACCATTCTACTGTCGCCATTTTGAGTCGTATTGCCGCCATCGTTAATATAACAAATATACGAGCTGCTTGAACCATTCTACAACCGCCATTTTGAGTCGTATTGCCGCCATCGTTTCCATAACAAATATACGAGCTGCTGGAACCATTCTACAACCGCCGTTTTGAGTCTTATTGCCGCCATCCTTTACATAACACCTATAGAAGCTGCTGGAACCATAATTCAGCCGCCATTTTCGTTCTTATAGCCGGCATCGTTTATATAACAGCTATACAAGCTGCTGGGACCATTCTACAGCCGCCATTTTTAGTCTTATAGCCTTTATCCTTTATATAACAGCTGGTGGAACCGTTCTACTGCTGCCATTTTGATTCTTATAGCCGCCATCCTTTATATAACAGCTATTAAGCTGCTGGGACGATTTTACAGCCGCACTTTTGAGTCTTATAGCCGCCATCCCTTACATAACAGCTATAGAAGCTGCTGGAACCATTATACTGCAGTCATTTTGAGTCTTATAGCCGCCATCCTTTACATAACAGCTATAAAAGCTGCTGGGACCATTCTTTTAGCCGCCATCTTTTATACAACAGCTGTAGAAGCTGCTGGAACCATTCTACAACCGCCATTTTGAGTCTTATAGCCGCCATTCTTTCTATAACAGCTATACAAGCTGCTGGAACCATCCTATACAATCTGCTGGATCCGTAATACTGCCGCCATTTTGAGTCGTATAGCCGCCATCGTTTCTATAACAAATATACGAGCTGCTGGAACCATTCTACAACCGCCATTTTGAGTCTTATTGCCGCCATCCTTTACATAACAGCTATAGAAGCTGCTGGAACCGTTCTACTGTCGCCATTTTGAGTCGTATAGCTGCCATCGTTTCTATAACAAATATACGAGCTGCCGGAACCATTCTACTGTCGCCATTTTGAGTCGTATTGCCGCCATCGTTTCTATAACAAATATACGAGCTGCTGGAACCATTCTACAACCGCCATTTTGAGTCTTATTGCCGCCATCCTTTACATAACACCTATAGAAGCTGCTGGTACCGTTCTACTGTCGCCATTTTGAGTCGTATAGCCGCCATCGTTTCTATAACAAATATACGAGCTGCTGGAACCATTCTACAACCGCCATTTTGAGTCTTATTGCCGCCATCCTTTACATAACACCTATAGAAGCTGCTGGAACCGTTCTACTGCCGCCATTTTGAGTCGTATAGCCGCCATCGTTTCTATAACAAATATACGAGCTGCTGGAACCACTCTACAACCGCCATTTTAAGTCTTATTGCTGCCATCCTTTACATAACACCTATAGAAGCTGCTGGAACCGTTCTACTGCCGCCATTTTGAGTCGTATAGCCGCCATTTTGAGTCGTATAGCTGCCATCGTTTCTATAACAACTATACGAGCTGCTGGAACCATTCTACAAGCGACATTTTGTGTCTTTTAGCCGCCATTCTTTCTATAACAGTTATACAAGCTGCTGGAACCATAATACAGCCGCCATTTTCGTTCTTATAGCCGGCATCGTTTATATAACAGCTATACAAGCTGCTGGAACCGTTCTTTTAGCCGCCATCTTTTATACAACAGCTGTAGAAGCTGCTGGAACCATTCTACAACCGCCATTTTGAGTCTTATTGCCGTCATCCTTTACATAACAGCTATAAAAGCTGCTGGAACCTTTCTACTGTCGCCATTTTGAGTCGTATGGCTGCCATCGTTTCTATAACAAATATACGAGCTGCTGGAACCATTCTACTGTCGCCATTTTGAGTTGTATAGCAGCCACATTGTGTCGTATAGCCGCCATCGTTTCTATAACAAATATACGAGCTGCTGGAACCATTCTACAACCGCCATTTTGAGTCTTATTGCCGCCATCCTTTACATAACAGCTATAAAAGCTGCTGGAACCGTTCGACTGTCGCCTTTTTGAGTCGTAAAGCCGCCATCGTTTCTGTAACAAATATACGAGCTGCTGGAACCATTCTGCAACCGCCATTTTGAGTTTTATAGCCGCCATTCTTTACATCATAGCTATACAAGCTGCTGGATCCGTAATACTGCCGCCATTTTGAGTGGTATAGCCGCCATTTTGGGTCGTATAGCCGCCATCGTTTCTATAACAGCTATACGAGCTGCTGGAACCAATCTACAAGCGACATTTTGATTCTTATACCCGCCATTCTTTCTATAACAGCTATACAAGCTGCTGGAACCATAATTTAGCAGCCATTTTCGTTCTTATAGCCACCATCCATTATATAAGAGCCTAACAAGCTGGTGCCACCATTTATATTACAGCTATACAATCTGCTGGAACCATTCTACAACCACCATTCTGTGTCTTATAGCCGCCATCCTTTATATAACATCTATACAAGTTGCTGGAACCAAAATAAAGCCGCCATTTTCGTTCTTTTAACCGCCAACCTTTATATAATAGCTATACGAGCTGCTGGAACCATCCTATACAATCTGCTGGATCCGTAATACTGCCGCCATTTTGAGTCGTATAGCCGCCATCGTTTTTATAACAAATATACGAGCTGCTGGAACCATTCTACAACCGCCATTTTGAGTCTTATTGCCGCCATCCTTTACATAACAGCTATAGAAGCTGCTGGAACCGATCTACTGTCACCATTTTGAGTCGTATAGCTGCCATCGTTTCTATAACAAATATACGAGCTGCCGGAACCATTCTACTGTCGCCATTTTGAGTCGTATAGCCGCCATCGTTTCTATAACAAATATACGAGCTGCTGGAACCATTCTACAACCGCCATTTTGAGTCTTATAGCCGCCATCCTTTACACCATATCTATACAAGCTGTTGGATCCGTAATACTGCCGCCATTTTGAGTCGTATAGCCGCCATTTTGAGTCGTATAGCCGCCATCATTTCTATAACAACTATACGAGCTGCTGGAACCATTCTAAAAGCGACATTTTGTGTCTTATAGCCGCCATTCTTTCTATAACAGTTATACAAGCTGCTGGAACCATAATACAGCTGCCATTTTCGTTCTTATAGCCGGCATCGTTTATATAACAGCTATACAAGCCGCTGGAACCGTTCTTTTAGCCGCCATCTTTTATACAACAGCTGTAGAAGCTGCTGGAACCATTCTACAACCGCCATTTTGAGTCTTATTGCCGTCATCCTTTACATAACAGCTATAGAAGCTGCTGGAACCGTTCTACTGTCGCCATTTTGAGTCGTATAGCTGCCATCGTTTCTATAACAAATATACGAGCTGCTGGAACCATTCTACTATCGCCATTTTGAGTCGTATAGCCGCCATCATTTCTATAACAAATATTCGAGCTGCTGGAACCATTCTACAACCGCCATTTTGAGTCTTATTGCCGCCATCCTTTACATAACACCTATAGAAGCTGCTGGAACCGTTCTACTGTCGCCATTTTGAGTCGTATAGCCGCCATCGTTTCTATAACAAATATACGAGCTGCTGGAACCATTCTACAACCGCCATTTTGAGTCTTATTGCCGCCATCCTTTACCTAACACCTATAGAAGCTGCTGGAACCGTTCTACTGCCGCCATTTTGAGTCGTATAGCCGCCATTTTGAGTCGTATAGCCGCCATCATTTCTATAACAACTATACGAGCTGCTGGAACCATTCTACAAGCGACATTTTGTGTCTTATAGCCGCCATTCTTTCTATAACAGCTATACAAGCTGCTGGAACCATAATGCAGCCGCCATTTTCGTTCTTATAGCCGGCATCGTTTAAATAACAGCTATACAAGCTGCTGGAACGGTTCTTTTAGCCGCCATCTTTTATACAACAGCTGTAGAAGCTGGAACCATTCTACAACCGCCATTTTGAGTCTTATTGCCGTCATCCTTTACATAACAGCTATAGAAGCTGCTGGAACCGTTCTACTGTCGCCATTTTGAGTCGTATAGCTGCCATCGTTTCTATAACAAATATACGAGCTGCTGGAACCATTCTAATGTCGCCATTTTGAGTCGTATAGCCTCCATCATTTATATTACAGCTATACAAGCTGCTGGAACCATTCTACAACCACCATTTTGTGTCTTATAGCCGCCATCCTTCATATAACATCTATACAAGTTGCTGGAACCAAAATAAAGCCGACATTTTCGTACTTTTAACCGCCAACCTTTATATAATAGCTATACAAACTGCTAGAACCATTCTATACAATCTGCTGGATCCGAAATACTGCCGCCATTTTGAGTCGTATAGCCGCCATCGTTTCTATAACAGCTATACGAGCTGCTGGAATCATTCTACAAGCGATATTTTGAGTCTTATAGCCGGCATCGTTTATATAACAGCTATACGAGCTGCTGGATCCATAATTCAGCCGCCATTTTCGTTCTTATAGCCACTATCCTTTATATAAAAGCCTAACAAGCTGGTGCCATCATTTATATTACAGCTATACAAGCTGCTGGAACCATTCTAAAACCACCATTTTGTGTCTTATAGCCGCCATCCTTTATATAACATCTATACAAGTTGCAGTTTTAACCGCCAACCTTTATATAATAGCTATACAAGCTGCTAGAACCATTCTATACAATCTGCTGGATCCGTAATACTGCCGCCATTTTGAGTCGTATAGCCGCCATCGTTTCTATAACAGCTATACGAGCTGCTGGAACCATTCTACAATCGACATTTTGAGTCTTATAGCCGCCATTCTTTCTATAACAGCGATACAAGCTGCTGGAACCATAATACAGCCGCCATTTTCGTTCTTATAGCCGGCATCGTTTATGTAACAGCCTAACAAGCTGGTGCCATGCCTTATATTACAGCTATACAAGCTGCTGGAACCATTCTACTGCTGCCATTTGGAGTCTTATAGCCGCCATTCTTTATATAACAGCTATAGAAGCTGCTGGAACCATTCTACAACCACAATTTTGTGTCTTATAGCCGCCATCCTTTATATAACATTAATACAAGTTGCTGGAACCAAAAAAAAGCCGCCATTTTCGGTCTTATAACCGCCAACCTTTATATAATAGCTATACAAGCTGCTAGAACCATTCTATACAATCTGCTGGATAAGTAATACTGCAGTCGTTTTGAGTCGTATTGCCGCCATCGTTAAAATAACAAATATACGAGCTGCTGGAACCATTCTACAACCGCCATTTTGAGTCTTATTGCCGCCATCCTTTACATAACAGCTATAGAAGCTCCTGGAACCGATCTACTGTCGCCATTTTGAGTCGTATAGCTGCCATCGTTTCTATAACAAATATACGAGTTGCTGGAACCATTCTACTGTCGCCATTTTGAGTCGTATAGCCGCCATCGTTTCTATAACAAATATACGAGCTGCTGGAACCATTCTACTGTCGCCATTTTGAGTCTTATAGCCGCCATCCTTTACATCACAGCTATACAAGCTGCTACAACCACCATTTTGTGTCTTATAGCCGCCATCCTTTATATAACATCTATACAAGTTGCTGGAACCAAAATAATACCGACATTTTCGTACTTTTAACCGCCAACCTTTATATAATAGCTATACAAACTGCTAGAACCATTCTATACAATCTGCTGGATCCGAAATACTGCCGCCATTTTGAGTCGTATAGCCGCCATCGTTTCTATAACAGCTATACGAGCTGCTGGAATCATTCTACAAGCGATATTTTGAGTCTTATAGCCGGCATCGTTTATATAACAGCTATACGAGCTGCTGGATCCATAATTCAGCCGCCATTTTCGTTCTTATAGCCACTATCCTTTATATAAGAGCCTAACAAGCTGGTGTCATCATTTATTTTACAGCTATACAAGCTGCTGGAACCATTCTACAACCACCATTTTGTGTCTTATAGCCGCCATCCTTTATATAACATCTATACAAGTTGCAGTTTTAACCGCCAACCTTTATATAATAGCTATACAAGCTGCTAGAACCATTCTATACAATCTGCTGGATCCGTAATACTGCCGCCATTTTAAGTCGTATAGCCGCCATCGTTTCTATAACAGCTATACGAGCTGCTGGAACCATTCTACAATCGACATTTTGAGTCTTATAGCCGCCATTCTTTCTATAACAGCGATACAAGCTGCTGGAACCATAATACAGCCGCCATTTTCGTTCTTATAGCCGGCATCGTTTATATAACAGCCTAACAAGCTGGTGCCTTGCTTTATATTACAGCTATACAAGCTGCTGGAACCATTCTACTGCTGCCATTTGGAGTCTTATAGCCGCCATTCTTTATATAACAGCTATAGAAGCTGCTGAAACCATTCTACAACCACAATTTTGTGTCTTATAGCCGCCATCCTTTATATAACATTAATACAAGTTGCTGGAACCAAAATAAAACCGCCATTTTCAGTCTTATAACCGCCAACCTTTATATAATAGCTATACAAGCTGCTAGAACCATTCTATACAATCTGCTGGATAAGTAATACTGCCGCCGTTTTGAGTCGTATAGCCGCCATCGTTAATATAACAAATATACGAGCTGCTGGAACCATTCTACAACCGCCATTTTGAGTCTTATTGCCGCCATCCTTTACATAACAGCTATAGAAGCTGCTGGAACCGATCTACTGTCGCCATTTTGAGTCGTATAGCTGCCATCGTTTCTATAACAAATATACGAGTTGCTGGAACCATTCTACTGTCGCCATTTTGAGTCGTATAGCCGCCATCGTTTCTATAACAAATATACGAGCTGCTGGAACCATTCTACTGTCGCCATTTTGAGTCTTATAGCCGCCATCCTTTACATCACAGCTATACAAGCTGCTGGATTCGTAATACTGCCGCCATTTTGAGTCGTATAGCCGCCATTTTGAGTCATATAGCCGCCATCGTTTCTATAACAAATATACGAGCTGCTGGAACTATTCTACTGTCGCCATTATGAGTCGTATTGCCGCCATCGTTAATATAACAAATATACGAGCTGCTTGAACCATTCTACAACCGCCACTTTGAGTCTTATTGCCGCCATCCTTTACATAACAGCTATAGAAGCTGCGGGAACCGATCTACTGTCGCCATTTTGAGTCTTATAGCCGCCATCCTTTACATCATAGCTATACAAGCTGCTGGATCCGTAATACTGCCGCCATTTTGAGTCGTATGGCCGCCATTTTGAGTCGTATAGCCGCCATATACAAGCTGCTGGAACCATAATACAGCCGCCATTTTCGTTCTTATAGCCGGCATCGTTTATATAACAGCTATACAAGCCGCTGGAACCGTTCTTTTAGCCGCCATCTTTTATACAACAGCTGTAGAAGCTGCTGGAACCATTCTACAACCGCCATTTTGAGTCTTATTGCCGTCATCCTTTACATAACAGCTATAGAAGCTGCTGGAACCGTTCTACTGTCGCCATTTTGAGTCGTATAGCTGCCATCGTTTCTATAACAAATATACGAGCTGCTGGAACCATTCTACTGTCGCCATTTTGAGTCGTATAGCCGCCATCGTTTCTATAACAAATATTCGAGCTGTTGGAAGCATTCTACAACCGCCATTTTGAGTCTTATTGCCGCCATCCTTTACATATAACCTATAGAAGCTGCTGGAACCGTTCTACTGTCGCCATTTTGAGTCGTATAGACGCCATCGTTTCTATAACAAATATACGAGCTGCTGGAACCATTCTACAACCGCCATTTTGAGTCTTATTGCCGCCATCCTTTACCTAACACCTATAGAAGCTGCTGGAACCGTTCTACTGCCGCCATTTTGAGTCGTATAGCCGCCATTTTGAGTCGTATGGCCGCCATCATTTCTATAACAACTATACCAGCTGCTGGAACCATTCTATAAGCGACATTTTGTGTCTTATAGCCGCCATTCTTTCTATATCAGCTATACAAGCTGCTGGAACCATAATGCAGCCGCCATTTTCGTTCTTATAGCCGGCATCGTTTAAATAACAGCTATACAAGCTACTGGAAATGTTCTTTTAGCCGCCATCTTTTATACAACAGCTGTAGAAGCTGCTGGAACCATTCTACAACCGCCATTTTGAGTCGTATAGCTGCCATCGTTTCTATAACAAATATACGAGCTGCTGGAACCATTCTACTGTCGCCATTTGTCGCCATCGTTTCTATAACAAATATACGATCTGCTGGAACCATTCTACAACCGCCATTTTGAGTCTTATTGCCGCCATTCTTTATATAACAGCTATAGAAGCTGCTGGAACCAATCTAGAAGCGACATTTTGTGTCTTATAGCCGCCATTCTTTCTATAACAGCTATACAAGCTGCTTTGACCATTCTACATCCGCCATTTTGAGTCTTATAACCGCCATCCTTTACAAACCAGCTATAGAAGCTGCTGGAGCCGTTCTACTACCGCCATTTTGAGTCTTATAGCCGCCATCCTTTACATCATAGCTATACAAGCTGCTGGATCCGTAATACTGCCGCCATTTTGAGTCGTATAGCCGCCATTTTGAGTCGAATAGCCGCCATCGTTTCTATAACAGCTATAAGAGCTGCTGAAACCATCCTATACAATCTGCTGGATCCGTAATACTGCCGCCATTTTGAGTCGTATAGCCGCCATCGTTTCAATAACAAATATACGAGCTGCTGGAACCATTCTACAACCGTCATTTGGAGTCTTATAGCCGCCATCCTTTACATCATAGCTATAAAAGCTGCTGGATCCGTAATACTGCCGCCATTTTGAGTCGTATAGCCGCTATCGTTTCTATAACAAATATACGAGCTGCTGGAACCATTCTACAACCGCCATTTTGAGTCTTATAGCCGCCATCCATTACATCATAGCTATACAAGCTGCTGGATCCGTAATACTGCCGCCATTTTGAGTCGTATAGCCGCCATTTTGGGTCGTATAGCCCCATCGTTTCTATAACAGCTATACGAGCTGCTGGAACCATTCTACAAGCGACATTTTGATTCTTATACCCGCCATTCTTTCTATAACAGCTATAGAAGCTGCTGGAACCATAATTCAGCCGCCATTTTCGTTCTTATAGCCACCATCCTTTATATAAGAGCCTAACAAGCTGGTGCCATCATTTATATTACAGCTATACAATCTGCTGGAACCATTCTACAACCACCATTTTGTGTCTTATAGCCGCCATCCTTTATATAACATCTATACAAGTTGCTGGAACCAAAATAAAACCGCCATTTTCGTTCTTTTAACCGCCAACCTTTATATAATAGCTATACGAGCTGCTGGAACCATCCTATACAATCTGCTGGATCCGTAATACTGCCGCCATTTTGAGTCGTATAGCCGCCATCGTTTCTATAACAAATATACGTGCTGCTGGAACCATTCTACAACCGCCATTTTGAGTCTTATTGCCGCCATCCTTTACATAACAGCTATAGAAGCTGCTGGAACCGTTCTACTGTCGCCATTTTGAGTCGTATAGCTGCCATCGTTTCTATAACAAATATACGAGCTGCCGGAACCATTCTACTGTCGCCATTTTGAGTCGTATAGCCGCCATCGTTTCTATAACAAATATACGAGCTGCTGGAACCATTCTACAACCGCCATTTTGAGTCTTATAGCCGCCATCCTTTACATCATAGCTATACAAGCTGCTGGATCCGTAATACTGCCGCCATTTTGAGACGTATAGCCGCCATTTTGAGTCGTATAGCCGCCATCATTTCTATAACAACTATACGAGCTGCTGGAACCATTCTACAAGCGACATTTTGTGTCTTATAGCCGCCATTCTTTCTATAACAGCTAACAAGCTGCCGGAACCATAATACAGCCGCCATTTCGTTCTTATAGCCGGCATCGTTTATATAACAGCTATACAAGCCGCTGGAACCGTTCTTTTAGCCGCCATCTTTTATACAACAGCTGTAGAAGCTGCTGGAACCATTCTACAACCGCCATTTTGAGTCTTATTGCCGTCATCCTTTACATAACAGCTATAGAAGCTGCTGGAACCGTTCTACTGTCGCCATTTTGAGTCGTATAGCTGCCATCGTTTCTATAACAAATAAAAGAGCTGCTGGAACCATTCTACTGTCGCCATTTTGAGTCGTATAGCCGCCATCATTTATATTACTGCCATACAAGCTGCTGGAACCATTCTACAACCACCATTTTGTGTCTTATAGCCGACATCCTTTATATAACATCTATACAAGTTGCTGGAACCAAAATAATACCGACATTTTCGTACTTTTAACCGCCAACCTTTATAAATTAGCTATACAAACTGCTAGAATCATTCTATACAATCTGCTGGATCCGAAATACTGCCGCCATTTTGAGTCGTATAGCCGCCATCGTTTCTATAACAGCTATACGAGCTGCTGGAATCATTCTACAAGCGATATTTTGAGTCTTATAGCCGGTATCGTTTATATAACAGCTATACGAGCTGCTGGATCCATAATTCAGCCGCCATTTTCGTTCTTATAGCCACTATCCTTTATATAAGAGCCTAACAAGCTGGTGCCATCATTTATTTTACAGCTATACAAGCTGCTGGAACCATTCTACAACCACCATTTTGTGTCTTATAGCCGCCATCCTTTATATAACATCTATACAAGTTGCAGTTTTAACCGCCGACCTTTATGTAATAGCTATACAAGCTGCTAGAACCATTCTATACAATCTGCTGGATCCGTAATACTGCCGCCATTTTAAGTCGTATTGCCGCCATCGTTTCTATAACAGCTATACGAGCTGCTGGAACCATTCTACAATCGACATTTTGAGTCTTATAGCCGCCATTCTTTCTATAACAGCGATACAAGCTGCTGGAACCATAATACAGCCGCCATTTTCGTTCTTATAGCCGGCATCGTTTATATAACAGCCTAACAAGCTGGTGCCATGCTTTATATTACAGCTATACAAGCTGCTGGAACCATTCTACTGCTGCCATTTTGAGTCTTATAGCCGCCATTCTTTATATAACAGCTATAGAAGCTGCTGGAACCATTCTACAAGCGACATTTTGAGTCTTATAGCCGCCATTCTTTCTATAACAGCTATACAAGCTGCTGGATCCATAATTCAGCCGCCATTTTCGTATTATAGCCACCATCCTTTACATAATAGCCTAACAAACTGGTGCCATCATTTATATTACAGCTATACAAGCTGCTGGAACCATTCTACAACCACAATTTTGTGTCTTATAGCCGCCATCCTTTATATAACATCTATACAAGTTGCTGGAACCAAAATAAAGCCGCCATTTTCGTTCTTTTAACCGCCAACCTTTATATAATAGCTATACAAGCTGCTAGAACCATTCTATACAATCTGCTGGATAAGTAATACTGCCGCCGTTTTGAGTCGTATAGCCGCCATCGTTAATATAACAAATAGACGAGCTGCTGGAACCATTCTACAACCTCCATTTTGAGTCTTATTGCCGCCATCCTTTACATAACAGCTATAGAAGCTGCTGGAACCGATCTACTGTCGCCATTTTGAGTCGTATAACTGCCATCGTTTCAATAACAAATATACGAGCTGCTGGAACCATTCTACTGTCGCCATTTTGAGTCTTATAGCCGCCATCCTTTACATCACAGCTATACAAGCTGCTGGAACCATTCTACTGCCGCCATTTTGAGTCGTATAGCCGCCATTTTGAGTCATATAGCCGCCATCGTTTCTATAACAAATATACGAGCTGCTGGAACCATTCTACTGTCGCCATTTTGAGTCGTATTGCCGCCATCGTTAATATAACAAATATACGAGCTGCTTGAACCATTCTACAACCGCCATTTTGAGTCGTATTGCCGACATCGTTTCCATAACAAATATACGAGCTGCTGGAACCATTCTACAACCGCCATTTTGAGTCTTATTGCCGCCATCCTTTACATAACACCTATAGAAGCTGCTGGAACCATAATTCAGCCGCCATTTTCGTTCTTATAGCCGGCATCGTTTATATAACAGCTATACAAGCTGCTGGGACCATTCTACAGCCGCCATTTTTAGTCTTATAGCCTTTATCCTTTATATAACAGCTGGTGGAACCGTTCTACTGCTGCCATTTTGATTCTTATAGCCGCCATCCTTTATATAACAGCTATTAAGCTGCTGGGACGATTTTACAGCCGCACTTTTGAGTCTTATAGCCGCCATCCCTTACATAACAGCTATAGAAGCTGCTGGAAGCATTATACTGCCGTCATTTTGAGTCTTATAGCCGCCATCCTTTACATAACAGCTATAAAAGCTGCTGGGACCATTCTTTTAGCCGCCATCTTTTATACAACAGCTGTAGAAGCTGCTGGAACCATTCTACAACCGCCATTTTGAGTCTTATAGCCGCCATTCTTTCTATAACAGCTATACAAGCTGCTGGAACCATCCTATACAATCTGCTGGATCCGTAATACTGCCGCCATTTTGAGTCGTATAGCCGCCATCGTTTCTATAACAAATATACGAGCTGCTGGAACCATTCTACAACCGCCATTTTGAGTCTTATTGCCGCCATCCTTTACATAACAGCTATAGAAGCTGCTGGAACCGTTCTACTGTCGCCATTTTGAGTCGTATAGCTGCCATCGTTTCTATAACAAATATACGAGCTGCCGGAACCATTCTACTGTCGCCATTTTGAGTCGTATTGCCGCCATCGTTTCTATAACAAATATACGAGCTGCTGGAACCATTCTACAACCGCCATTTTGAGTCTTATTGCCGCCATCCTTTACATAACACCTATAGAAGCTGCTGGTACCGTTCTACTGTCGCCATTTTGAGTCGTATAGCCGCCATCGTTTCTATAACAAATATACGAGCTGCTGGAACCATTCTACAACCGCCATTTTGAGTCTTATTGCCGCCATCCTTTACGTAACACCTATAGAAGCTGCTGGAACCGTTCTACTGCCGCCATTTTGAGTCGTATAGCCGCCATCGTTTCTATAACAAATATACGAGCTGCTGGAACCACTCTACAACCGCCATTTTAAGTCTTATTGCTGCCATCCTTTACATAACACCTATAGAAGCTGCTGGAACCGTTCTACTGTCGCCATTTTGAGTCGTATAGCCGCCATCGTTTCTATAACAAATATACGAGCTGCTGGAACCATTCTACAACCGCCATTTTGAGTCTTATTGCCGCCATCCTTTACATAACACCTATAGAAGCTGCTGGAACCGTTCTACTGCCGCCATTTTGAGTCGTATAGCCGCCATTTTGAGTCGTATAGCTGCCATCGTTTCTATAACAACTATACGAGCTGCTGGAACCATTCTACAAGCGACATTTTGTGTCTTTTAGCCGCCATTCTTTCTATAACAGTTATACAAGCTGCTGGAACCATAATACAGCCGCCATTTTCGTTCTTATAGCCGGCATCGTTTATATAACAGCTATACAAGCTGCTGGAACCGTTCTTTTAGCCGCCATCTTTTATACAACAGCTGTAGAAGCTGCTGGAACCATTCTACAACCGCCATTTTGAGTCTTATTGCCGTCATCCTTTACATAACAGCTATAGAAGCTGCTGGAACTTTTCTACTGTCGCCATTTTGAGTCGTATGGCTGCCATCGTTTCTATAACAAATATACGAGCTGCTGGAACCATTCTACTGTCGCCATTTTGAGTTGTATAGCCGCCACATTGAGTCGTATAGCCGCCATCGTTTCTATAACAAATATACGAGCTGCTGGAACCATTCTACAACCGCCATTTTGAGTCTTATTGCCGCCATCCTTTACATAACAGCTATAAAAGCTGCTGGAACCGTTCGACTGTCGCCTTTTTGAGTCGTAAAGCCGCCATCGTTTCTGTAACAAATATACGAGCTGCTGGAACCATTCTGCAACCGCCATTTTGAGTCTTATAGCCGCCTTTCTTTACATCATAGCTATACAAGCTGCTGGATCCGTAATACTGCCGCCATTTTGAGCCGTATAGCCGCCATATTGAGTCGTATAGCCGTCATCGTTTCTATAACAGCTATACGAGCTGCTGGAACCAATCTAGAAGCGACATTTTGTGTCTTATAGCCGCCACTTTGAGTCTTATTGCCGCCATCCTTTACATAACAGCTATAGAAGCTGCGGGAACCGATCTACTGTCGCCATTTTGAGTCTTATAGCCGCCATCCTTTACATCATAGCTATACAAGCTACTGCCGCCATTTTGAGTCGTATGGCCGCCATTTTGAGTCGTATAGCCGCCATATACAAGCTGCTGGAACCATAATACAGCCGCCATTTTCGTTCTTATAGCCGGCATCGTTTATATAACAGCTATACAAGCCGCTGGAACCGTTCTTTTAGCCGCCATCTTTTATACAACAGCTGTAGAAGCTGCTGGAACCATTCTACAACCGCCATTTTGAGTCTTATTGCCGTCATCCTTTACATAACAGCTATAGAAGCTGCTGGAACCGTTCTACTGTCGCCATTTTGAGTCGTATAGCTGCCATCGTTTCTATAACAAATATACGAGCTGCTGGAACCATTCTACTGTCGCCATTTTGAGTCGTATAGCCGCCATCGTTTCTATAACAAATATTCGAGCTGTTGGAAGCATTCTACAACCGCCATTTTGAGTCTTATTGCCGCCATCCTTTACATATAACCTATAGAAGCTGCTGGAACCGTTCTACTGTCGCCATTTTGAGTCGTATAGACGCCATCGTTTCTATAACAAATATACGAGCTGCTGGAACCATTCTACAACCGCCATTTTGAGTCTTATTGCCGCCATCCTTTACCTAACACCTATAGAAGCTGCTGCAACCGTTCTACTGCCGCCATTTTGAGTCGTATAGCCGCCATTTTGAGTCGTATGGCCGCCATCATTTCTATAACAACTATACCAGCTGCTGGAACCATTCTATAAGCGACATTTTGTCTCTTATAGCCGCCATTCTTTCTATATCAGCTATACAAGCTGCTGGAACCATAATGCAGCCGCCATTTTCGTTCTTATAGCCGGCATCGTTTAAATAACAGCTATACAAGCTGCTGGAACCGTTCTTTTAGCCGCCATCTTTTATACAACAGCTATAGAAGCTGCTGGAACCATTCTACAACCGCCATTTTGAGTCGTATAGCTGCCATCGTTTCTATAACAAATATACGAGCTGCTGGAACCATTCTACTGTCGCCATTTGTCGCCATCGTTTCTATAACAAATATACGATCTGCTGGAACCATTCTACAACCGCCATTTTGAGTCTTATTGCCGCCATTCTTTATATAACAGCTATAGAAGCTGCTGGAACCAATCTAGAAGCGACATTTTGTGTCTTATAGCCGCCATTCTTTCTATAACAGCTATACAAGCTGCTTTGACCATTCTACATCCGCCATTTTGAGTCTTATAACCGCCATCCTTTACAAACCAGCTATAGAAGCTGCTGGAGCCGTTCTACTACCGCCATTTTGAGTCTTATAGCCGCCATCCTTTACATCATAGCTATACCAGCTGCTGGATCCGTAATACTGCCGCCATTTTGAGTCGTATAGCCGCCATTTTGAGTCGAATAGCCGCCATCGTTTCTATAACAGCTATAAGAGCTGCTGAAACCATCCTATACAATCTGCTGGATCCGTAATACTGCCGCCATTTTGAGTCGTATAGCCGCCATCGTTTCAATAACAAATATACGAGCTGCTGGAACCATTCTACAAGCGACATTTTGATTCTTATACCCGCCATTCTTTCTATAACAGCTATAGAAGCTGCTGGAACCATAATTCAGCCGCCATTTTCGTTCTTATAGCCACCATCCTTTATATAAGAGCCTAACAAGCTGGTGCCATCATTTATATTACAGCTATACAATCTGCTGGAACCATTCTACAACCACCATTTTGTGTCTTATAGCCGCCATCCTTTATATAACATCTATACAAGTTGCTGGAACCAAAATAAAACCGCCATTTTCGTTCTTTTAACCGCCAACCTTTATATAATAGCTATACGAGCTGCTGGAACCATCCTATACAATCTGCTGGATCCGTAATACTGCCGCCATTTTGAGTCGTATAGCCGCCATCGTTTCTATAACAAATATACGAGCTGCTGGAACCATTCTACAACCGCCATTTTGAGTCTTATTGCCGCCATCCTTTACATAACAGCTATAGAAGCTGCTGGAACCGTTCTACTGTCGCCATTTTGAGTCGTATAGCTGCCATCGTTTCTATAACAAATATACGAGCTGCCGGAACCATTCTACTGTCGCCATTTTGAGTCGTATAGCCGCCATCGTTTCTATAACAAATATACGAGCTGCTGGAACCATTCTACAACCGCCATTTTGAGTCTTATAGCCGCCATCCTTTACATCATAGCTATACAAGCTGCTGGATCCGTAATACTGCCGCCATTTTGAGACGTATAGCCGCCATTTTGAGTCGTATAGCCGCCATCATTTCTATAACAACTATACGAGCTGCTGGAACCATTCTACAAGCGACATTTTGTGTCTTATAGCCGCTATTCTTTCTATAACAGCTATACAAGCTGCCGGAACCATAATACAGCCGCCATTTTCGTTCTTATAGCCGGCATCGTTTATATAACAGCTATACAAGCCGCTGGAACCGTTCTTTTAGCCGCCATCTTTTATACAACAGCTGTAGAAGCTGCTGGAACCATTCTACAACCGCCATTTTGAGTCTTATTGCCGTCATCCTTTACATAACAGCTATAGAAGCTGCTGGAACCGTTCTACTGTCGCCATTTTGAGTCGTATAGCTGCCATCGTTTCTATAACAAATAAACGAGCTGCTGGAACCATTCTACTGTCGCCATTTTGAGTCGTATAGCCGCCATCATTTATATTACTGCCATACAAGCTGCTGGAACCATTCTACAACCACCATTTTGAGTCTTATAGCCGACATCCTTTATATAACATCTATACAAGTTGCTGGAACCAAAATAATACCGACATTTTCGTACTTTTAACCGCCAACCTTTATATAATAGCTATACAAACTGCTAGAACCATTCTATACAATCTGCTGGATCCGAAATACTGCCGCCATTTTGAGTCGTATAGCCGCCATCGTTTCTATAACAAATATACGAGCTGCTGGAATCATTCTACAAGCGATATTTTGAGTCTTATAGCCGGTATCGTTTATATAACAGCTATACGAGCTGCTGGATCCATAATTCAGCCGCCATTTTCGTTCTTATAGCCACTATCCTTTATATAAGAGCCTAACAAGCTGGAGCCATCATTTATTTTACAGCTATACAAGCTGCTGGAACCATTCTACAACCACCATTTTGTGTCTTATAGCCGCCATCCTTTATATAACATCTATACAAGTTGCAGTTTTAACCGCCGACCTTTATATAATAGCTATACAAGCTGCTAGAACCATTCTATACAATCTGCTGGATCCGTAATACTGCCGCCATTTTAAGTCGTATTGCCGCCATCGTTTCTATAACAGCTATACGAGCTGCTGGAACCATTCTACAATCGACATTTTGAGTCTTATAGCCGCCATTCTTTCTATAACAGCGATACAAGCTGCTGGAACCATAATACAGCCGCCATTTTCGTTCTTATAGCCGGCATCGTTTATATAACAGCCTAACAAGCTGGTGCCATGCTTTATATTACAGCTATACAAGCTGCTGGAACCATTCTACTGCTGCCATTTTGAGTCTTATAGCCGCCATTCTTTATATAACAGCTATAGAAGCTGCTGGAACCATTCTACAAGCGACATTTTGAGTCTTATAGCCGTCATTCTTTCTATAACAGCTATACAAGCTGCTGGATCCATAATTCAGCCGCCATTTTCGTTCTTATAGCCACCATCCTTTACATAAGAGCCTAACAAACTGGTGCCATCATTTATATTACAGCTATACAAGCTGCTGGAACCATTCTACAACCACAATTTTGTGTCTTATAGCCGCCATCCTTTATATAACATCTATACAAGTTGCTGGAACCAAAATAAAGCCGCCATTTTCGTTCTTTTAACCGCCAACCTTTATATAATAGCTATACAAGCTGCTAGAACCATTCTATACAATCTGCTGGATAAGTAATACTGCCGCCGTTTTGAGTCGTATAGCCGCCATCGTTAATATAACAAATATACGAGCTGCTGGAACCATTCTACAACCTCCATTTTGAGTCTTATTGCCGCCATCCTTTACATAACAGCTATAGAAGCTGCTGGAACCGATCTACTGTCGCCATTTTGAGTCGTATAACTGCCATCGTTTCTATAACAAATATACGAGCTGCTGGAACCATTCTACTGTCGCCATTTTGAGTCTTATAGCCGCCATCCTTTACATCACAGCTATACAAGCTGCTGGAACCATTCTACTGCCGCCATTTTGAGTCGTATAGCCGCCATTTTGAGTCATATAGCCGCCATCGTTTCTATAACAAATATACGAGCTGCTGGAACCATTCTACAGTCGCCATTTTGAGTCGTATTGCCGCCATCGTTAATATAACAAATATACGAGCTGCTTGAACCATTCTACAACCGCCATTTTGAGTCGCATTGCCGCCATCGTTTCCATAACAAATATACGAGCTGCTGGAACCATTCTACAACCGCCATTTTGAGTCTTATTGCCGCCATCCTTTACATAACACCTATAGAAGCTGCTGGAACCATAATTCAGCCGCCATTTTCGTTCTTATAGCCGGCATCGTTTATATAACAGCTATACAAGCTGCTGGGACCATTCTACAGCCGCCATTTTTAGTCTTATAGCCTTTATCCTTTATATAACAGCTGGTGGAACCGTTCTACTGCTGCCATTTTGATTCTTATAGCCGCCATCCTTTATATAACAGCTATTAAGCTGCTGGGACGATTTTACAGCCGCACTTTTGAGTCTTATAGCCGCCATCCCTTACATAACAGCTATAGAAGCTGCTGGAAGCATTATACTGCCGTCATTTTGAGTCTTATAGCCGCCATCCTTTACATAACAGCTATAAAAGCTGCTGGGACCATTCTTTTAGCCGCCATCTTTTATACAACAGCTGTAGAAGCTGCTGGAACCATTCTACAACCGCCATTTTGAGTCTTATAGCCGCCATTCTTTCTATAACAGCTATACAAGCTGCTGGAACCATCTATACAATCTGCTGGATCCGTAATACTGCCGCCATTTTGAGTCGTATAGCCGCCATCGTTTCTATAACAAATATACGAGCTGCTGGAACCATTCTACAACCGCCATTTTGAGTCTTATTGCCGCCATCCTTTACATAACAGCTATAGAAGCTGCTGGAACCGTTCTACTGTCGCCATTTTGAGTCGTACAGCTGCCATCGTTTCTATAACAAATATACGAGCTGCCGGAACCATTCTACTGTCGCCATTTTGAGTCGTATTGCCGCCATCGTTTCTATAACAAATATACGAGCTGCTGGAACCATTCTACAACCGCCATTTTGAGTCTTATTGTCGCCATCCTTTACATAACACCTATAGAAGCTGCTGGTACCGTTCTACTGTCGCCATTTTGAGTCGTATAGCCGCCATCGTTTCTATAACAAATATACGAGCTGCTGGAACCATTCTACAACCGCCATTTTGAGTCTTATTGCCGCCATCCTTTACATAACACCTATAGAAGCTGCTGGAACCGTTCTACTGCCGCCATTTTGAGTCGTATAGCCGCCATCGTTTCTATAACAAATATACGAGCTGCTGGAACCACTCTACAACCGCCATTTTAAGTCTTATTGCTGCCATCCTTTACATAACACCTATAGAAGCTGCTGGAACCGTTCTACTGTCGCCATTTTGAGTCGTATAGCCGCCATCGTTTCTATAACAAATATACGAGCTGCTGGAACCATTCTACAACCGCCATTTTGAGTCTTATTGCCGCCATCCTTTACATAACACCTATAGAAGCTGCTGGAACCGTTCTACTGCCGCCATTTTGAGTCGTATAGCCGCCATTTTGAGTCGTATAGCTGCCATCGTTTCTATAACAACTATACGAGCTGCTGGAACCATTCTACAAGCGACATTTTGTGTCTTTTAGCCGCCATTCTTTCTATAACAGTTATACAAGCTGCTGGAACCATAATACAGCCGCCATTTTCGTTCTTATAGCCGGCATCGTTTATATAACAGCTATACAAGCTGCTGGAACCGTTCTTTTAGCCGCCATCTTTTATACAACAGCTGTAGAAGCTGCTGGAACCATTCTACAACCGCCATTTTGAGTCTTATTGCCGTCATCCTTTACATAACAGCTATAGAAGCTGCTGGAACTTTTCTACTGTCGCCATTTTGAGTCGTATGGCTGCCATCGTTTCTATAACAAATATACGAGCTGCTGGAACCATTCTACTGTCGCCATTTTGAGTTGTATAGCCGCCACATTGAGTCGTATAGCCGCCATCGTTTCTATAACAAATATACGAGCTGCTGGAACCATTCTACAACCGCCATTTTGAGTCTTATTGCCGCCATCCTTTACATAACAGCTATAAAAGCTGCTGGAACCGTTCGACTGTCGCCTTTTTGAGTCGTAAAGCCGCCATCGTTTCTGTAACAAATCTACGAGCTGCTGGAACCATTCTGCAACCGCCATTTTGAGTCTTATAGACGCCATTCTTTACATCATAGCTATACAAGCTGCTGGATCCGTAATACTGCCGCCATTTTGAGCCGTATAGCCGCCATATTGAGTCGTATAGCCGTCATCGTTTCTATAACAGCTATACGAGCTGCTGGAACCAATCTAGAAGCGACATTTTGTGTCTTATAGCCGCCATTCTTTCTATAACAGCTATACAAGCTGCTTTGACCATTCTACATCCGCCATTTTGAGTCTTATAGCCGCCATCCTTTACATCATAGCTATAAAAGCTGCTGGATCCGTAATACTGCCGCCATTTTGAGTCGTATAGCCGCCATCGTTTCTATAACAAATATACGAGCTGCTGGAACCATTCTACAACCGCCATTTTGAGTCTTATAGCCGCCATCCTTTACATCATAGCTATACAAGCTGCTGGATCGGTAATACTGCCGCCATTTTGAGTGGTATAGCCGCCATTTTGGGTCGTATAGCCGCCATCGTTTCTATAACAGTTAACAGTTATACAAGCTGCTGGAACCATAATACAGCTGCCATTTTCGTTCTTATAGCCGGCATCGTTTATATAACAGCTATACAAGCCGCTGGAACCGTTCTTTTAGCCGCCATCTTTTATACAACAGCTGTAGAAGCTGCTGGAACCATTCTACAACCGCCATTTTGAGTCTTATTGCCGTCATCCTTTACATAACAGCTATAGAAGCTGCTGGAACCGTTCTACTGTCGCCATTTTGAGTCGTATAGCTGCCATCGTTTCTATAACAAATATACGAGCTGCTGGAACCATTCTACTGTCGCCATTTTGAGTCGTATAGCCGCCATCGTTTCTATAACAAATATTCGAGCTGCTGGAACCATTCTACAACCGCCATTTTGAGTCTTATTGCCGCCATCCTTTACATAACACCTATAGAAGCTGCTGGAACCGTTCTACTGTCGCCATTTTGAGTCGTATAGCCGCCATCGTTTCTATAACAAATATACGAGCTGCTGGAACCATTCTACAACCGCCATTTTGAGTCTTATTGCCGCCATCCTTTACCTAACACCTATAGAAGCTGCTGGAACCGTTCTACTGCCGCCATTTTGAGTCGTATAGCCGCCATTTTGAGTCGTATAGCCGCCATCATTTCTATAACAACTATACGAGCTGCTGGAACCATTCTACAAGCGACATTTTGTGTCTTATAGCCGCCATTCTTTCTATAACAGCTATACAAGCTGCTGGAACCATAATGCAGCCGCCATTTTCGTTCTTATAGCCGGCATCGTTTAAATAACAGCTATACAAGCTGCTGGAACGGTTCTTTTAGCCGCCATCTTTTATACAACAGCTGTAGAAGCTGCTGGAACCATCCTACAACCGCCATTTTGAGTCTTATTGCCGTCATCCTTTACATAACAGCTATAGAAGCTGCTGTAACCGTTCTACTGTCGCCATTTTGAGTCGTATAGCTGCCATCGTTTCTATAACAAATATACGAGCTGCTGGAACCATTCTACTGTCGCCATTTTGAGTCGTATAGCCGCCATCATTTATATTACAGCTATACAAGCTGCTGGAACCATTCTACAACCACCATTTTGTGTCTTATAGCCGCCATCCTTTATATAACATCTATACAAGTTGCTGGAACCAAAATAAAGCCGACATTTTCGTACTTTTAACCGCCAACCTTTATATAATAGCTATACAAACTGCTAGAACCATTCTATACAATCTGCTGGATCCGAAATACTGCCGCCATTTTGAGTCGTATAGCCGCCATCGTTTCTATAACAGCTATACGAGCTGCTGGAATCATTCTACAAGCGATATTTTGAGTCTTATAGCCGGCATCGTTTATATAACAGCTATACGAGCTGCTGGATCCATAATTCAGCCGCCATTTTCGTTCTTATAGCCACTATCCTTTATATAAGAGCCTAACAAGCTGGTGCCATCATTTATATTACAGCTATACAAGCTGCTGGAACCATTCTAAAACCACCATTTTGTGTCTTATAGCCGCCATCCTTTATATAACATCTATACAAGTTGCAGTTTTAACCGCCAACCTTTATATAATAGCTATACAAGCTGCTAGAACCATTCTATACAATCTGCTGGATCCGTAATACTGCCGCCATTTTGAGTCGTATAGCCGCCATCGTTTCTATAACAGCTATACGAGCTGCTGGAACCATTCTACAATCGACATTTTGAGTCTTATAGCCGCCATTCTTTCTATAACAGCGATACAAGCTGCTGGAACCATAATACAGCCGCCATTTTCGTTCTTATAGCCGGCATCGTTTATATAACAGCCTAACAAGCTGGTGCCATGCTTTATATTACAGCTATACAAGCTGCTGGAACCATTCTACTGCTGCCATTTGGAGTCTTATAGCCGCCATTCTTTATATAACAGCTATAGAAGCTGCTGGAACCATTCTACAACCACAATTTTGTGTCTTATAGCCGCCATCCTTTATATAACATTAATACAAGTTGCTGGAACCAAAAAAAGCCGCCATTTTCGGTCTTATAACCGCCAACCTTTATATAATAGCTATACAAGCTGCTAGAACCATTCTATACAATCTGCTGGATAAGTAATACTGCAGCCGTTTTGAGTCGTATTGCCGCCATCGTTAAAATAACAAATATACGAGCTGCTGGAACCATTCTACAACCGCCATTTTGAGTCTTATTGCCGCCATCCTTTACATAACAGCTATAGAAGCTGCTGGAACCGATCTACTGTCGCCATTTTGAGTCGTATAGCTGCCATCGTTTCTATAACAAATATACGAGTTGCTGGAACCATTCTACTGTCGCCATTTTGAGTCGTATAGCCGCCATCGTTTCTATAACAAATATACGAGCTGCTGGAACCATTCTACTGTCGCCATTTTGAGTCTTATAGCCGCCATCCTTTACATCACAGCTATACAAGCTGCTGGAACCATTCTACAACCACCATTTTGTGTCTTATAGCCGCCATCCTTTATATAACATCTATACAAGTTGCTGGAACCAAAATAATACCGACATTTTCGTACTTTTAACCGCCAACCTTTATATAATAGCTATACAAACTGCTAGAACCATTCTATACAATCTGCTGGATCCGAAATACTGCCGCCATTTTGAGTCGTATAGCCGCCATCGTTTCTATAACAGCTATACGAGCTGCTGGAATCATTCTACAAGCGATATTTTGAGTCTTATAGCCGGCATCGTTTATATAACAGCTATACGAGCTGCTGGATCCATAATTCAGCCGCCATTTTCGTTCTTATAGCCACTATCCTTTATATAAGAGCCTAACAAGCTGGTGCCATCATTTATATTACAGCTATACAAGCTGCTGGAACCATTCTAAAACCACCATTTTGTGTCTTATAGCCGCCATCCTTTATATAACATCTATACAAGTTGCAGTTTTAACCGCCAACCTTTATATAATAGCTATACAAGCTGCTAGAACCATTCTATACAATCTGCTGGATCCGTAATACTGCCGCCATTTTGAGTCGTATAGCCGCCATCGTTTCTATAACAGCTATACGAGCTGCTGGAACCATTCTACAATCGACATTTTGAGTCTTATAGCCGCCATTCTTTCTATAACAGCGATACAAGCTGCTGGAACCATAATACAGCCGCCATTTTCGTTCTTATAGCCGGCATCGTTTATATAACAGCCTAACAAGCTGGTGCCATGCCTTATATTACAGCTATACAAGCTGCTGGAACCATTCTACTGCTGCCATTTGGAGTCTTATAGCCGCCATTCTTTATATAACAGCTATAGAAGCTGCTGGAACCATTCTGCAACCACAATTTTGTGTCTTATAGCCGCCATCCTTTATATAACATTAATACAAGTTGCTGGAACCAAAATAAAGCCGCCATTTTCGGTCTTATAACCGCCAACCTTTATATAATAGCTATACAAGCTGCTAGAACCATTCTATACAATCTGCTGGATAAGTAATACTGCCGCCGTTTTGAGTCGTATAGCCGCCATCGTTAATATAACAAATATACGAGCTGCTGGAACCATTCTACAACCGCCATTTTGAGTCTTATTGCCGCCATCCTTTACATAACAGCTATAGAAGCTGCTGGAACCGATCTACTGTCGCCATTTTGAGTCGTATAGCTGCCATCGTTTCTATAACAAATATACGAGTTGCTGGAACCATTCTACTGTCGCCATTTTGAGTCGTATAGCCGCCATCGTTTCTATAACAAATATACGAGCTGCTGGAACCATTCTACTGTCGCCATTTTGAGTCTTATAGCCGCCATCCTTTACATCACAGCTATACAAGCTGCTGGATTCGTAATACTGCCGCCATTTTGAGTCGTATAGCCGCCATTTTGAGTCATATAGCCGCCATCGTTTCTATAACAAATATGCGAGCTGCTGGAACCATTCTACTGTCGCCATTATGAGTCGTATTGCCGCCATCGTTAATATAACAAATATACGAGCTGCTTGAACCATTCTACAACCGCCACTTTGAGTCTTATTGCCGCCATCCTTTACATAACAGCTATAGAAGCTGCGGGAACCGATCTACTGTCGCCATTTTGAGTCTTATAGCCGCCATCCTTTACATCATAGCTATACAAGCTGCTGGATCCGTAATACTGCCGCCATTTTGAGTCGTATGGCCGCCATTTTGAGTCGTATATCCGCCATATACAAGCTGCTGGAACCATAATACAGCCGCCATTTTCGTTCTTATAGCCGGCATCGTTTATATAACAGCTATACAAGCCGCTGGAACCGTTCTTTTAGCCGCCATCTTTTATACAACAGCTGTAGAAGCTGCTGGAACCATTCTACAACCGCCATTTTGAGTCTTATTGCCGTCATCCTTTACATAACAGCTATAGAAGCTGCTGGAACCGTTCTACTGTCGCCATTTTGAGTCGTATAGCTGCCATCGTTTCTATAACAAATATACGAGCTGCTGGAACCATTCTACTGTCGCCATTTTGAGTCGTATAGCCGCCATCGTTTCTATAACAAATATTCGAGCTGCTGGAAGCATTCTACAACCGCCATTTTGAGTCTTATTGCCGCCATCCTTTACATAACACCTATAGAAGCTGCTGGAACCGTTCTACTGTCGCCATTTTGAGTCGTATAGACGCCATCGTTTCTATAACAAATATACGAGCTGCTGGAACCATTCAACAACCGCCATTTTGAGTCTTATTGCCGCCATCCTTTACCTAACACCTATAGAAGCTGCTGGAACCGTTCTACTGCCGCCATTTTGAGTCGTATAGCCGCCATCATTTCTATAACAACTATACCAGCTGCTGGAACCATTCTATAAGCGACATTTTGTGTCTTATAGCCGCCATTCTTTCTATATCAGCTATACAAGCTGCTGGAACCATAATGCAGCCGCCATTTTCGTTCTTATAGCCGGCATCGTTTAAATAACAGCTATACAAGCTGCTGGAACCGTTCTTTTAGCCGCCATCTTTTATACAACAGCTGTAGAAGCTGCTGGAACCATTCTACAACCGCCATTTTGAGTCTTATTGCCGTCATCCTTTACATAACAGCTATAGAAGCTGCTGGAACCGTTCTACTGTCGCCATTTTGAGTCGTATAGCTGCCATCGTTTCTATAACAAATATACGAGCTGCTGGAACCATTCTACTGTCGCCATTTTGAGTCGTATAGCCGCCATCATTTATATTACAGCTATACAAGCTGCTGGAACCATTCTACAACCACCATTTTGTGTCTTATAGCCGCCATCCTTTATATAACATCTATACAAGTTGCTGGAACCAAAATAAAGCCGACATTTTCGTACTTTTAACCGCCAACCTTTATATAATAGCTATACAAACTGCTAGAACCATTCTATACAATCTGCTGGATCCGAAATACTGCCGCCATTTTGAGTCGTATAGCCGCCATCGTTTCTATAACAGCTATACGAGCTGCTGGAATCATTCTACAAGCGATATTTTGAGTCTTATAGCCGGCATCGTTTATATAACAGCTATACGAGCTGCTGGATCCATAATTCAGCCGCCATTTTCGTTCTTATAGCCACTATCCTTTATATAAGAGCCTAACAAGCTGGTGCCATCTTTTATATTACAGCTATACAAGCTGCTGGAACCATTCTACAACCACCATTTTATGTCTTATAGCCGCCATCCTTTATATAACAAGTATACAAGTTGCAGTTTTAACCGCCAACCTTTATATAATAGCTATACAAGCTGCTAGAACCATTCTATACAATCTGCTGGATCCGTAATACTGCCGCCATTTTGAGTCGTATAGCCGCCATCGTTTCTATAACAGCTATACGAGCTGCTGGAACCATTCTACAATCGACATTTTGAGTCTTATAGCCGCCATTCTTTCTATAACAGCGATACAAGCTGCTGGAACCATAATACAGCCGCCATTTTCGTTCTTATAGCCGGCATCGTTTATATAACAGCCTAACAAGCTGGTGCCATGCCTTATATTACAGCTATACAAGCTGCTGGAACCATTCTACTGCTGCCATTTGGAGTCTTATAGCCGCGTTCTTTATATAACAGCTATACCATTCTACAGCTGGAACCATTCTACAACCACAATTTTGTGTCTTATAGCCGCCATCCCTTTTATAACATTAATACAAGTTGCTGGAACCAAAATAAAGCCGCCATTTTCGTTCTTATAACCGCCAACCTTTATATAATAGCTATACAAGCTGCTAGAACCATTCTATACAATCTGCTGGATAAGTAATACTGCCGCCGTTTTGAGTCGTATAGCCGCCATCGTTAATATAACAAATATACGAGCTGCTGGAACCATTCTACATCCGCCATTTTGAGTCGTATAGCCGCCATCGTTTCTATAACAAATATACGAGCTGCTGGAACCATTCTACAACCGCCATTTTGAGTCTTATTGCCGCCATCCTTTACATAACACCTATAGAAGCTGCTGGAACCGTTCTACTGTCGCCATTTTGAGTCGTATAGCCGCCATCGTTTCTATAACAAATATACGAGCTGCTGGAACCATTCTACAACCGCCATTTTGAGTCTTATTGCCGCCATCCTTTACATAACAGCTATAGAAGCTGCTGGAACCGATCTACTGTCGCCATTTTGAGTCGTATAGCTGCTATCGTTTCTATAACAAATATACGAGTTGCTGGAACCATTCTACTGTCGCCATTTTGAGTCGTAAAGCCGCCATCGTTTCTATAACAAATATACGAGCTGCTGGAACCATTCTACTGTCGCCATTTTGAGTCTTATAGCCTCCATCCTTTACATCACAGCTATACAAGCTGCTGGATTCGTAATACTGCCGCCATTTTGAGTCGTATAGCCGCCATTTTGAGTCATATAGCCGCCATCGTTTCTATAACAAATATACGAGCTGCTGGAACCATTCTACTGTCGCCATTATGAGTCGTATTGCCGCCATCGTTAATATAACAAATATACGAGCTGCTTGAACCATTCTACAACCGCCATTTTGAGTCTTATTGCCCGCCATCCTTTACATAACAGCTATAGAAGCTGCGGGAACCGATCTACTGTCGCCATTTTGAGTCTTATAGCCGCCATCCTTTACATCATAGCTATACAAGCTGCTGGATCCGTAATACTGCCGCCGTTTTGAGTCGTATGGCCGCCATTATGAGTCGTATAGCCGCCATCATTTCTATAACAACTATACGAGCTGCTGGAACCATTCTACAAGCGACATTTTGAGTCTTATTTCCGCCATTCTTTCTATAACAGCTATACAAGCTGCTGGAACCATAATACAGCCGCCATTTTCGTTCTTATAGCCGGCATCGTTTATATAACAGCTATACAAGCTGCTGGGACCATTCTACAGCCTCCATTTTTAGTCTAATAGCCTTTATCCTTTATATGGTGGAACCGTTCTACTGCTGCCATTTTGAGTCTTATAGCCGCCATCCCTTATATAACAGCTATTAAGCTGCTGGGACGATTTTACAGCCGCACTTTTGAGTCTTATAGACGCCATCCCTTACATAACAGCTATAGAAGCTGCTGGAACCATTATACTGCCGTCATTTTAAGTCTTATAGCCGCCATCCTTTACATAACAGCTATACAAGCTGCTGGGACCATTCTACAGCCGCCAATTTGATTCTTATAGCCGCCATCCTTTACATAACAGCTATAGAAGCTGCTGGAACCGTTCTAGTGCCGCCATTTTGAGTCTTATAGGCGCTATCTTTTACAGAACAGTTATAGAGTCTGCTGGTTCCGTAATACGGCCGCCATTTTGAGTCTTATAGCCGCTATCCTTTACATATGTATTATGTATTATGGTTATAATACAGCTGCCATTTTGAATCTTATGGCCGCCATCCTTTACATAACAGCTATAGAAGCTGCTGGGACCATTCTTCAACCGCCCTTTTGAGTCTTATAGCCGCCATCCTTTATATAACATCTATACAAGTTGCTGGAACCAAAATAAAGCCGCCATTTTTGTTCTTATAACCGCCAACCTTTATATAATAGCTATACAAGCTGCTAGAACCATTCTATACAATCTGCTGGATAAGTAATACTGCCGCCGTTTTGAGTCGTATAGCCGCCATCGTTAATATAACAAATATACGAGCTGCTGGAACCATTCTACAATCGCCATTTTGAGTCGTATTGCCGCCATCGTTTCTATAACAAATATACGAGCTGCTGGAACCATTCTACAACCGCCATTTTGATTCTTATTGCCGCCATCCTTTACATAACACCTATAGAAGCTGCTGGAACCGTTCTACTGTCGCCATTTTGAGTCGTATAGCCGCCATCGTTTCTATAACAAATATACGAGCTGCTGGAACCATTCTACAACCGCCATTTTGAGTCTTATTTCCGCCATCCTTTACATAACACCTATAGAAGCTGCTGGAACCGTTCTACTGCCGCCATTTTGAGTCGTATAGCCGCCATCGTTTCTATAACAAATATACGAGCTGCTGGAACCACTCTACAACCGCCATTTTGAGTCTTATTGCTGCCATCCTTTACATAACACCTATAGAAGCTGCTGGAACCGTTCTACTGTCGCCATTTTGAGTCGTATAGCCGCCATCGTTTCTATAACAAATATACGAGCTGCTGGAACCATTCTACAACCGCCATTTTGAGTCTTATTGCCGCCATCCTTTACATAACACCTATAGAAGCTGCTAGAACCGTTCTACTGTCGCCATTTTGAGTCGTATAGCCGCCATCGTTTCTATAACAAATATACGAGCTGCTGGAACCATTCTACAACCGCCATTTTGAGTCTTATTGCCGCCATCCTTTACATAACAGCTATAGAAGCTGCTGGAACCGATCTACTGTCGCCATTTTGAGTCGTATAGCTGCCATCGTTTCTATAACAAATATACGAGTTGCTGGAACCATTCTACTGTCGCCATTTTGAGTCGTATAGCCGCCATCGTTTCTATAACAAATATACGAGCTGCTGGAACCATTCTACTGTCGCCATTTTGAGTCTTATAGCCGCCATCCTTTACATCACAGCTATACAAGCTGCTGGATTCGTAATACTGCCGCCATTTTGAGTCGTATAGCCGCCATTTTGAGTCATATAGCCGCCATCGTTTCTATAAAAAATATACGAGCTGCTGGAACCATTCTACTGTCGCCATTATGAGTCGCATTGCCGCCATCGTTAATATAACAAATATACGAGCTGCTTGAACCATTCTACAACCGCCATTTTGAGTCTTATTGCCGCCATCCTTTACATAACAGCTATAGAAGCTGCGGGAACCGATCTACTGTCGCCATTTTGAGTCTTATAGCCGCCATCCTTTACATCATAGCTATACAAGCTGCTGGATCCGTAATACTGCCGCCGTTTTGAGTCGTATGGCCGCCATTTTGAGTCGTATAGCCGCCATCATTTCTATAACAACTATACGAGCTGCTGGAACCATTCTACAAGCGACATTTTGAGTCTTATTTCCGCCATTTTTTCTATAACAGCTATACAAGCTGCTGGGACCATTCTACAGCCGCCATTTTTAGTCTAATAGCCTTTATCCTTTATATAACAGCTGGTGGAACCGTTCTACTGCTGCCATTTTGAGTCTTATAGCCGCCATCCCTTATATAACAGCTATTAAGCTGCTGGGACGATTTTACAGCCGCACTTTTGAGTCTTATAGCCGCCATCCTTTATATAACATCTATACAAGTTGCTGGAACCAAAATAAAGCCGCCATTTTCGTTCTTATAACCGCCAACCTTTATATAATAGCTATACAAGCTGCTAGAACCTTTCTATACAATCTGCTGGATAAGTAATACTGCCGCCGTTTTGAGTCGTATAGCCGCCATCCTTTACATAACACCTATAGAAGCTGCTGGAACCGTTCTACTGTCGCCATTTTGAGTCGTATAGCCGCCATCGTTTCTATAACAAATATACGAGCTGCTGGAACCATTCTACTGTCGCCATTTTGAGTCTTATAGCCGCCATCCTTTACATCACAGCTATACAAGCTGCTGGATTCGTTCTACTGTCGCCATTTTGACTCGTATAGCCGCCATTTTGAGTCATATAGCCGCCATCGTTTCTATAACAAATATACGAGCTGCTGGAACCATTCTACTGTCGCCATTATGAGTCGTATTGCCGCCATCGTTAATATAACAAATATACGAGCTGCTTGAACCATTCTACAACCGCCATTTTGAGTCTTATTGCCGCCATCCTTTACATAACAGCTATAGAAGCTGCGGGAACCGATCTACTGTCGCCATTTTGAGTCTTATAGCCGCCATCCTTTACATCATAGCTATACAAGCTGCTGGATCCGTAATACTGCCGCCGTTTTGAGTCGTATGGCCGCCATTATGAGTCGTATAGCCGCCATCATTTCTATAACAACTATACGAGCTGCTGGAACCATTCTACAAGCGACATTTTGAGTCTTATTTCCGCCATTCTTTCTATAACAGCTATACAAGCTGCTGGAACCATAATACAGCCGCCATTTTCGTTCTTATAGCCGGCATCGTTTATATAACAGCTATACAAGCTGCTGGGACCATTCTACAGCCGCCATTTTTAGTCTAATAGCCTTTATCCTTTATATAACAGCTGGTGGAACCGTTCTACTGCTGCCATTTTGAGTCTTATAGCCGCCATCCCTTATATAACAGCTATTAGGCTGCTGGGACGATTTTACAGCCTCACTTTTGAGTCTTATAGACGCCATCCCTTACATAACAGCTATAGAAGCTGCTGGAACCATTATACTGCCGTCATTTTGAGTCTTATAGCCGCCATCCTTTACATAACAGCTATACAAGCTGCTGGGACCATTCTACAGCCGCCAATTTGATTCTTATAGCCGCCATCCTTTACATAACAGCTATAGAAGCCGCTGGAACCGTTCTACTGCCGCCATTTTGAGTCTTATAGGCGCTATCTTTTACAGAACAGTTATAGAGTCTGCTGGTTCCGTAATACGGCCGCCATTTTGAGTCTTATAGCCGCTATCCTTTACATATGTATTATGTATTATGGTTATAATACAGCTGCCATTTTGAATCTTATGGCCGCCATCCTTTACATACCAGCTATAGAAGCTGCTGGGACCATTCTACAACCGCCCTTTTGAGTCTTATAGCCGCCATCCTTAATATAACATCTATACAAGTTGCTGGAACCAAAATAAAGCCGCCATTTTCGTTCTTATAACCGCCAACCTTTATATAATAGCTATACAAGCTGCTAGAACCATTCTATACAATCTGCTGGATAAGTAATACTGCCGCCGTTTTGAGTCGTATAGCCGCCATCGTTAATATAACAAATATACGAGCTGCTGGAACCATTCTACAACCGCCATTTTGAGTCGTATTGCCGCCATCGTTTCTATAACAAATATACGAGCTGCTGGAACCATTCTACAACCGCCATTTTGAGTCTTATTGCCGCCATCCTTTACATAACACCTATAGAAGCTGCTGGAACCGTTCTACTGTCGCCATTTTGAGTCGTATATCCGCCATCGTTTCTATAACAAATATACGAGCTGCTGGAACCATTCTACAACCGCCATTTTGAGTCTTATTGCCGCCATCCTTTACATAACACCTATAGAAGCTGCTGGAACCGTTCTACTGCCGCCATTTTGAGTCGTATAGCCGCCATCGTTTCTATAACAAATATACGAGCTGCTGGAACCACTCTACAACCGCCATTTTGAGTCTTATTGCTGCCATCCTTTACATAACACCTATAGAAGTTGCTGGAACCGTTCTACTGTCGCCATTTTGAGTCGTATAGCCGCCATCGTTTCTATAACAAATATACGAGCTGCTGGAACCATTCTACAACCGCCATTGACGTATAGCCGCCATCGTTTCTATAACAAATATACGAGCTGCTGGAACCATTCTACAACCGCCATTTTGAGTCTTATTGCCGCCATCCTTTACATAACAGCTATAGAAGCTGCTGGAACCGATCTACTGTCGCCATTTTGAGTCGTATAGCTGCCATCGTTTCTATAACAAATATACGAGTTGCTGGAACCATTCTACTGTCGCCATTTTGAGTCGTATAGCCGCCATCGTTTCTATAACAAATATACGAGCTGCTGGAACCATTCTGCTGTCGCCATTTTGACTCTTATAGCCGCCATCCTTTACATCACAGCTATACAAGCTGCTGGATTCGTAATACTGCCGCCATTTTGACTCGTATAGCCGCCATTTTGAGTCATATAGCCGCCATCGTTTCTATAACAAATATACGAGCTGCTGGAACCATTCTACTGTCGCCATTATGAGTCGCATTGCCGCCATCGTTAATATAACAAATATACGAGCTGCTTGAACCATTCTACAACCGCCATTTTGAGTCTTATTGCCGCCATCCTTTACATAACAGCTATAGAAGCTGCGGGAACCGATCTACTGTCGCCATTTTGAGTCTTATAGCCGCCATCCTTTACATCATAGCTATACAAGCTGCTGGATCCGTAATACTGCCGCCGTTTTGAGTCGTATGGCCGCCATTTTGAGTCGTATAGCCGCCATCATTTCTATAACAACTATACGAGCTGCTGGAACCATTCTACAAGCGACATTTTGAGTCTTATTTCCGCCATTCTTTCTATAACAGCTATACAAGCTGCTGGAACCATAATACAGCCGCCATTTTCGTTCTTATAGCCGGCATCGTTTATATAACAGCTATACAAGCTGCTGGGACCATTCTACAGCCGCCATTTTTAGTCTAATAGCCTTTATCCTTTATATAACAGCTGGTGGAACCGTTCTACTGCTGCCATTTTGAGTCTTATAGCCGCCATCCCTTATATAACAGCTATTAAGCTGCTGGGACGATTTTACAGCCGCACTTTTGAGTCTTATAGACGCCATCCCTTACATAACAGCTATAGAAGCTGCTGGAACCATTATACTGCCGTCATTTTGAGTCTTATAGCCGCCATCCTTTACATAACAGCTATACAAGCTGCTGGGACCATTCTACAGCCGCCAATTTGATTCTTATAGCCGCCATCCTTTACATAACAGCTATAGAAGCTGCTGGAACCGTTCTACTGCCGCCATTTTGAGTCTTATAGGCGCTATCTTTTACAGAATAGTTATAGAGTCTGCTGGTTCCGTAATACGGCCGCCATTTTGAGTCTTATAGCCGCTATCCTTTACATATGTATTATGTATTATGGTTATAATACAGCTGCCATTTTGAATCTTATGGCCGCCATCCTTTACATAACAGCTATAGAAGCTGCTGGGACCATTCTACAACCGCCCTTTTGAGTCTTATAGCCGCCACCCTTTACATAACAGCTATACAAGCTGCTGGGACCATTCTACAGCCGCCAATTTGATTCTTATAGCCGCCAATTTGATTCTTATAGCCGCCATCCTTTACATAACAGCAATAGAAGCTGCTGGAACCGTTCTACTACCGCCATTTTGAGTCTAATAGGCGCTATCTTTTACAGAACAGTTATAGAATCTGCTGGTTCCGTAATACGGCCGCCATTTTGAGTCTTATAGCCGCTATCCTTTACATATGTATTATGTATTATGGTTATAATACAGCTGCCATTTTGAGTCTTATGGCCGCCATCCTTTACATAACAGCTATAGAAGCTGCTGGGACCATTCTACAACCGCCCTTTTGAGTCTTATAGCCGCCACCCTTTACATAACAGCTATACAAGCTGCTGGGACCATTCTACAGCCGCCAATTTGATTCTTATAGCCGCCAATTTGATTCTTATAGCCGCCATCCTTTACATAACAGCAATAGAAGCTGCTGGAACCGTTCTACTACCGCCATTTTGAGTCTAATAGGCGCTATCTTTTACAGAACAGTTATAGAATCTGCTGGTTCCGTTATACGGCCGCCATTTTGAGTCTTATAGCCGCTATCCTTTACATATGTATTATGTATTATGGTTATAATACAGCTGCCATTTTGAGTCTTATGGCCGCCATCCTGTACATAGCAGCTATAGAAGCTGCTGGAACCGTTCTACTACCGCCATTTTGAGTCTAATAGGCGCTATCTTTTACAGAACAGTTATAGAATCTGCTGGTTCCGTAATACGGCCGCCATTTTAAGTCTTATAGCCGCCATTCTTAACTTATTAACTATACAAGTTGATGGAAGCATAATACATCATCCATTTTGAGCCATCCTTTATATAACAGCTATACAAGTTGCTATAACCGTTCTACTGCCGCCATTTTGAGTCTTACAGCCGCCATCCTTTACATAACAGCTATACAATCTGCTGGAACCATAATACAGCCGTCATTTTGAGTCTTATGGCCGCCATCCTTTACATCATAGATATACAAGCTGCTGGATCCGTAATACTGCCGCCATTTTGAGTCGTATAGCTGCCATTTTGAGTCGTTTAGCAGCCATCGTTTCTATAACAGCTAAACGAGCTGCTGGAACCATTCTATACAATCTGCTGGATCCGTAATACTGCCGCCATTTTGAGTCGTATAGCCGCCATTGTTTCTATAACAAATATACGAGCTGCTGGAACCACTCTACTGTCGCCATTTTGAGTCGTATAGCCGCCATCGTTTCTATAACAAATATACGAGCTGGTGGAACCATTCTACAACCGCCATTTTGAGTCTTATTGCCGCCATCCTTTACATAACAGCTATAAAAGCTGCTGTAACCGTTCTACTATCGCTATTTATAGTCGTATAGCCGCCATCGTTTTTATAACAAATATACGAGCTGCTGGAACCATTCTACAACCATTTTGAGTCTTATAGCCGCCATCCGTTACATCATAACTATACAAGCTGCTGGATCCGTAATACTGCCGCCATTTTGAGTCGTATAGCTGCCATTTTGAGTCATATAGCCGCCATCGTTTCTATAACAAATATACGAGCTGCTGGAACCGTTCTACTGTCGCTATTTTGAGTCGTATAGCCGCCATCGTTTTTATAACAAATATACGAGCTGCTGGAACCATTCTACGACCGCCATTTTGAGTCTTATAGCCGCCATCCGTTACATCATAACTATACAAGCTGCTGGATCCGTAATACTGGCGCCATTTTGAGTCGTATAGCTGCCATTTTGAGTCATATAGCCGCCATCGTTTCTATAACAAATATACGAGCTGCTGGAACCGTTCTAATGCCGCCATTTTGAGTCTTAAAGCTGCTATTTTTTACATAACGGTTACAGACTCTGCTGGAACCGTAATACGGTCGTCATTTTGAGTCTTATAGCCGCTATCCTTTACATATCAGCAATATAAGCTTCTGGAACTGTTCTACTGCTGTCATTTTGAGTCTTATAGCCGCAATCATTTATATAACAACTATACAAGCTACTAGAACCATAATACAGCCGCCAATATGAGTCTTATATCTGCCATCCTCTACATAACAGCTATAGATGCTGCTTGAATTGTTATACTTTATTACTGACGTATTAAATAAGCCATTTTGCTTCTTATAGCCGCCATGCTTTATATAACAGCTATACAAGCTGCTGGAACCATAATACAGACGCCATTTTCGTTCTAGTAGCCGGCATCCTTCATTAAACAGCTATACAAGCTGCTGGAACCGTTCTTTTGCCTCCTTTTTGAGTCTTATAGCCGCCATCATTTATATAACAGCTATACACGCTGCTGGAACCATAATACAGCCGCCAATATAAGTCTTATATCTGCCATCCTTTACATAACAGCTATAGAAGCTGCTGGAACCGTTCTACTGCCGCCATTTTGAACCATAATACTGCCGCCATTTTGCTTCTTATAGCCCTAATGCTTTATATAACAGCTATACAAGCTGCTGGAACCATAATACTACCGCCATTGTGAGTCTTTCATCCGCCATCCTTTATATAACAGCTATACAAGTTGCTGTAACCGTTCTACTGACGCCATCTTATGGCCGCCATCCTTTACATAACAGCTATACAATCTGCTGGAACCATAATACAGCCGTCATTTTGAGTCTAATGGCCGCCATCCTTTACATCATAGATATACAAGCTGCTGGATCCGTAATACTGCCGCCATTTTGAGTCGTATAGCTGCCATTTTGAGTCGTTTAGCAGCCATCGTTTCTATAACAGCTAAACGAGCTGCTGGAACCATTCTATACAATCTGCTGGATCCGTAATACTGCCGCCATTTTGAGTCGTATAGCCGCCATCGTTTCTATAACAAATATACGAGCTGCTGGAACCACTCTACTGTCGCCATTTTGAGTCGTATAGCCGCCATCGTTTCTATAACAAATATACGAGCTGGTGGAACCATTCTACAACCGCCATTTTGAGTCTTATTGCCGCCATCCTTTACATAACAGCTATAAAAGCTGCTGTAACCGTTCTACTATCGCTATTTATAGTCGTATAGCCGCCATCGTTTTTATAACAAATATACGAGCTGCTGGAACCATTCTACGACCGCCATTTTGAGTCTTATAGCCGCCATCCGTTACATCATAACTATACAAGCTGCTGGATCCGTAATACTGCCGCCATTTTGAGTCGTATAGCTGCCATTTTGAGTCATATAGCCGCCATCGTTTCTATAACAAATATACGAGCTGCTGGAACCGTTCTACTGTCGCTATTTTGAGTCGTATAGCCGCCATCGTTTTTATAACAAATAAACGAGCTGCTGGAACCATTCTACGACCGCCATTTTGAGTCTTATAGCCGCCATCCGTTACATCATAACTATACAAGCTGCTGGATCCGTAATACTGCCGCCATTTTGAGTCGTATAGCTGCCATTTTGAGTCATATAGCCGCCATCGTTTCTATAACAAATATACGAGCTGCTGGAACCGTTCTACTGCCGCCATTTTGAGTCTTAAAGCTGCTATTTTTTACATAACGGTTACAGACTCTGCTGGAACCGTAATACGGTCGTCATTTTGAGTCTTATAGCCGATATCCTTTACATATCAGCAATAGAAGCTTCTGGAACTGTTCTACTGCTGTCATTTTGAGTCTTATAGCCGCAATCATTTATATAACAACTATACAAGCTACTAGAACCATACTACAGCCGCCAATATGAGTCTTATATCTGCCATCCTCTACATAACAGCTATAGATGCTGCTTGCATTGTTATACTTTATTACTGACGTATTAAATAAGCCATTTTGCTTCTTATAGCCGCCATGCTTTATATAACAGCTATACAAGCTGCTGGAACCATAATACAGACGCCATTTTCGTTCTAGTAGCCGGCATCCTTCATTAAACAGCTATACAAGCTGCTGGAACCGTTCTTTTGCCTCCTTTTTAGGTCTTATAGCCGCCATCATTTATATAACAGCTATACACGCTGCTGGAACCATAATACAGCCGCCAATATAAGTCTTATATCTGCCATCCTTTACATAACAGCTATAGAAGCTGCTGGAACCGTTCTACTGCCGCCATTTTGAACCATAATACTGCCGCCATTTTGCTTCTTATAGCCCTAATGATTTATATAACAGCTATACAAGCTGCTGGAACCATAATACTACCACCATTGTGAGTCTTTCATCCGCCATCCTTTATATAACAGCTATACAAGTTGCTGTAACCGTTCTACTGACGCCATCTTATGTCCGGCATCCTTTACATAACAGCTATAGAAGCTGCTGGAACCATTCTTCAGCCGCCATTTTAAGTCTTATAGCCGCCATTCTTTACTTATTAACTATACAAGTTGATGGAAGCATAATACATCATCCATTTTGAGCCATCCTTTATATAACAGCTATACAAGTTGCTATAACCGTTCTACTGCCGCCATTTTGAGTCTTACAGCCGCCATCCTTTACATAACAGCTATACAATCTGCTGGAACCATAATACAGCCGTCATTTTGAGTCTTATGGCCGCCATCCTTTACATCATAGATATACAAGCTGCTGGATCCGTAATACTGCCGCCATTTTGAGTCGTATAGCTGCCATTTTGAGTCGTTTAGCAGCCATCGTTTCTATAACAGCTAAACGAGCTGCTGGAACCATTCTATACAATCTGATGGATCCGTAATAATGCCGCCATTTTGAGTCGTATAGCCGCCATCGTTTCTATAACAAATATACGAGCTGCTGGAACCACTCTACTGTCGCCATTTTGAGTCGTATAGCCGCCATCGTTTCTATAACAAATATACGAGCTGGTGGAACCATTCTACAACCGCCATTTTGAGTCTTATTGCCGCCATCCTTAACATAACAGCTATAAAAGCTGCTGTAACCGTTCTACATTTTGAGTCTTATAGCCGCCATTCTTTCTATAACAGCTATACAAGCTGCTGGAATCATAATAAAGCCGCCATTTTCGTTCTTATAGCCGGCATCGTTTATATAACAGCTATACAAGCTGCTGGAACCCTTCTTTTATCCGCCATCTTTTATACAACAGCTGTAGAAGCTGCTGGAACCATTCTATAGCCGCCATTTTTAGTCTTATAGCCTTTATCCTTTATATAACAGCTGGTGGAACCGTTCTACTGCCGCCATTTTGAGTCTTATAGCCGCTATCTTTTACAGAACAGTTATAGAATCTGCTGGAACCGTAATACGGCCGCCATTTTGAGTCTTATAGCCGCTATCCTTTACATATGTATTATGTATTATTGTTAGAATACAGCTGCCATTTTGAGTCTTATGGCCGCCATCCTTTATATAGCAGCTATACAAGCTGCTAGAATCTTTCTTCAGCCGCCATTTTGAGTCTAATGGCCGCCATCCTTTACATAACAGCTATAGGAGCTTCTGGAACTATTCTACTGCTGTCATTTTGAGTCTTATAGCCGCAATCATTTATATAACAGCTCTACAAGCTGCTAGAACCATAATACAGCCGCCAATATGAGTCTTATATCTGCCATCCTCTACATAACAGCTATAGAAGCTGCTTGAATTGTTATACTGACGCCATTTTGAGTCTTATAGCTGCCATCCTTTACATAACATCTATAGAATCTGCTGGAACCGTAATAAAGAAGCCATTTTGCTTCTTATAGCCGCTATGCTTTATATAACAGCTATAAAAGCTGCTGGAACCATAATACAGACGCCATTTTCATATAACAGCTCCTTTTTGAGTCTTATAGCCGCCATCTTTTATATAACAGATGTAGAAGCTGCTGGAACCATTCGACAGCCGCTATTTTGAGTCTTATAGCCTTTATCCTTTATATAACAGCTGTACAATCTGGTGGAACTGTTCTATTGCCGCCATTTTGAGTCTTATAGCCGCCATCCTTTATATAACATCTATAGGGTCTGCTGGAACCATTCTTCAGCCGCCATTTTGCTTCTTATAGCTGCCATCCTTTACATAACATCTATAGAGTCTGCTGGAACCATAATACTGCCGCCATTTTGCTTCTTATAGCCCTAATGCTTTATATAACAGCTATACAAGCTGCTGGAACCATAATACTACAGCCATTGTGAGTCTTTCATCCGCCATCCTTTATATAACAGCTATACAAGTTGCTGTAACCGTTCTACTGCCGCCATTTTCAGTCTTACAGCCGCCATCCTTTACATAACAGCTATACAATGTGCTGGAACCATAATACAGCCGCCATTTTGAGTCTTATGGCCGCCATCCTTTACATAACAGCTATAGAAGCTGCTGGAACCATTCTTCAGCCGCCATTTTAATCTTATAGCCGCCATTCTTTACTTAACAACTATACAAGTTGATGGAAGCATAATACATCATCCAATTTGAGCCATCCTTTATATAACAGCTATAGAATCTGCTGAGACCATTATGAAGCCGCCATTATGAGTCCTACAGCCGCTATCCTTTATATAACAAATATACGAGCTGCTGGAACCATTCTACAACCGCCATTTTGAGTCTTATTGCCGCCATCCTTTATATAACAGCTATACAAGCTGCTGGAACCGTCGTACTGCCGCCATTTTCAGTCTTATAGCCGCCATCCTTTTTTTAACAGCTATGCAACCTGTTGGAACCATAATACAGCCGCCATTTTGAGTCTTATGGCAGCCATTTTTTACATAATAGCTATTGAAGCAGCTGGAACCGTAATACTGCAGCCATTTTGAGTCTTATAGCCGCCATCCTTTACATAACAGCTATACAAATTGATGGAACCATAATCGGGAGTCCATTTGGTGTCTTATAGCTTCCATCCTTCATGTAACATCTATACAAGTTCCTGGAACCAAATAAAGCCGCCATTTTCGTTCTTATAACCGCCAACCTTTATATTATAGCTATACAAGCTGCTGGAATCGTTCTTTTGCCGCCATTTTGACTCTCAAAGCCGCCATCTTTTATATAACAGCTATACAAGCTGCTGGAACAATAATACAGCCGCCATTTTGAGTCGTATGGCCGCCATCCTTTACATAACAGCTATACAAGCTGCTGGGACCATTCTACAGCCGCCATTTTTAGTCTGATAGCCTTTATCTTTTATATAACAGCTATACAAGCTGCTGGAACCATAATACAGCCGCCATTTTCGTTCTTATAGCCACCATCCTTAATATAAGAGCCTAACAGGCTGGTGCCATCCTTTATATTACAGCTATACAAGCTGCTGTAACCATTCTACAACCACCATTTTGTGTCTCATAGCCGCCATCCTTCATATAACATCTATACAAGTTGCTGGAACCAAAATAAAGCCGCCATTTTCGTTCTTATAACCGCCAACCTTTATATAATAGCTATACAAGCTGCTGGAACCGTTCTTTTGCCACCATTTTGACTCTCAAAGCCGCCATCTTTTATATAACAGCTGTACAAGCTGCTGGAACCATAATACAGCCGCCATTTTGAGTCTTATGGCCACCATTCTTTACATAACAGCTATAGAAGCTGCTGGGACCATTCTACAGCCGCCATTTTTAGTCTGATAGCCTTTATCCTTTATATAACAGCTATAGAAGCTGCTGGAACCATAATACAGCCGCCATTTTCGTTCTTATAGCCACCATCCTTTATATAAGAGCCTAACAAGCTGGTGCCATCCTTTATATTACAGCTATACAAGCTGCTGGAACCATTCTACAACCACCATTTTCTGTCTTATAGCCGCCCATACTCACATACATATAATTGTTGCCCTTGATTTTTCCTAATCAAAGTAAAATTACTTTCGCGCAAATTTTTCCTCCTCAAAGGAGAGAAAATTTTGGTCCCCAAATTTTCATACATATATATGTGTCCAGTACATAAGGCGCCATATTTGTTCGCCCACTTCAAGATTTTTTTCTCGCACTTTGGCATATATAGCCCAAGTATATAAGGCGCCATATTTATTTGCCTATTTCCAGTATATATTTTTTCGCAATTTCCAAAAAAAAAACAAGATATTAACACATATGTATGTATGCAGTGAATCAAACCTACGAAACTCAAAGTGATCTCCTACATACAAAATATATATGCAAGCAGAGTGTGTGAATGTGACAAAAAATTACAAAATTTATCCAGTGCTACATTAAATCCAAAAATAAAGGTTTTGTGCAAATACAGTCCACTCCTGGGAAAAGTGTGCGCGAAGTGAAAGGTGGTTCCAACGAAGAGAAGAAAATTTTCAATACAATTAATAAAGATTTTTTAAACAAAAAAAAAGAAAGTGAACCACCCTCTCATATATAAAGGCCACACTTAGACACTTAGACACAGCCTATAAAGTTAGGGCATATCGGTTAGACACAACCAGAGAATATAAAAAAAAAAAAAAAAAAAAAAATTGATTAATTTGTATAAAGAAATCTGATCCATTCACACCTCTGCATATTGCCATTCCATATTGTCATATTTAAAAAAAAAAATTTAAATACATATATATATATACATATACTCCAACATTTTACATATCCATACACATATATATACATATTTTCCAATCATATAATTTTACATATTGATATTCATATCCACATACATAAACATATTTTTCCATACATAAAATTTTACATATTGATACTCATATCCATATCCATATACATATATTCCAGAAAAATTCTTATTCTTCATCACGAACAAAATCCCGCTACCCCTTGCAGCCTATATACATACATACATACGTGCATACATAAGTCACTCTTAACTGCAGTATACCAGCACAGCTGCATGTTTATGTGCCAAAGACCGGCACAAAGCAAACGACCAAAAGTAGCTGTGCTGTATACCCTAGGTTGGCAGGCACTTTGTGGGATATATATGTTGAAGGGTCACGTTGAGGAAAAATCGAATAATATTTAATTATTAAAAATTTGTGTTCCGCCCTTTTGTTTATTCTGATTCCAAATCGTTTCCAAGTCGTATCTAGGTTTTTTTTTAACATTGAATTCCCAAATTTTTCCAATCATTTCCAAGTCGTATCTTGGGTTTTTTAATATTGAATTCCGAAATTTTTCCAATCGTTTCCGAGTCGTATCTTTGGGGTTATATTTCAATTCCAAAGTGTTTCCACGCGTTCCAAGTCGTATATTTGGTTATATTTCAATTCCAAAGTGTTTCCACGCGTTCCAAGTCGCATCTTTGGAGTTATATTTCAATTCCAAAGTATTTCCACGGGTTCCAAGTCGTATCTTTGTAGTTAGATTCCAATTCCAAAGTGTTTCCACGTGTTCCAAGTCGTATCTTTGGTTATATTTCAATTTCAAAGTGTTTCCAAGCGTTCCAAGTCGTATCTTTGGAGTTACATTTCAAGTCCAAAGTGTTTCCACGCGTTCTAAGTCATATCTTTGGTTATATTTCTTTGGTCTATAGTTTCTTTGGTAATATATTTGAATTCCAAGGTGTTCCAAGTGTCCCAAGTCGTATCATCGGGTTTTATATCTCAATTCCAAGGCGATTCAAGCCGTTCCTAGGGTTTTTTGGCAGTGTTCCAGATGTCTCAGGTCGTATCATCGTGTTTTATATCTCAATTCCAAGGCGTTCCAAGCCGTTCCTGGGTTTTTTTTGGCAGTGTTCCAAGTCATCCCAAACGTACCAGCTCGTTTTCTGGATTTTTAATCTATTTCAAGGCGTTTCAAAGCCGTTCATTGAGTGGTTTTGTAGTGTTCCAGTTTTTCCAAAACGTTCCAGTTGGTCTTTTTGCTAATTTTCAAGCAGTGCCAAACCAGCTCACCACTTTATAACCGCCATTCTCTGGGGTTATGAGCACGAGCCCGTCAAAAGACGAGAAAGCAGTTGAGAACATTGCGGCCCCGAGCAAATCCTCAATTGCTGCTCCAGGTCAGCGCCAGAGGAGTACAAGCCCTACTACTCCTCCTTACCGAGCATTTCAGACCCTCTCTAGTCCATTAGCTCTCACATCCGCACCATCAAGCACGACCTTTCAGCAAGCCACGTCAAAGCCACGACGAGCAAGCCAAAAAGAGGTCAAATCATTGGTACCACTTCCACAGATTTTGGTAACCGCCCCAAGAGTCACTCGGTCCGAAACCAAAAGGGTTTTAGCTGTTTCCACCATGGCATTGAAGAAGTTTGTCTCCATTACCGATAAACTAATTCAGTTTAAAGTCGACACCCACGTCACTTCACAGGTCCGAGGTCAGCGAGGTCATTGACACAGAAGTCTTTACGGGAGATTACTTAAAATGGCCTACGTTCTGTGACTTGTTTACAGCCATCTACATAAGCGATTCGCGAATTTCCCCCGTTGAAAAGCTGTACCATCTCCTAGCGAAAACGAGGGGTGAAGCCAACCTCATTGTGCCAAAATTCCCGCTTACAAATGATGGTTTTGAAACGGCATGGAATGCACTCAAACAGCGTTTCGAAAATAAGCGACTTATCGTGAACAGCCAATTCCGAGCACTTCTTTACCTGCCTCAAATTTCCCATGAGTCCGGTGAAGGCATCCATTCGCGCTTTTGAGCACTGTGGCCTGCCAGTAACCACTTGGGGAGGCATGTTCGTATGTTTCTGTTCCATCAAATTGCCAAAGAATACCCTTTCACTATGGGAACAATCTCTGGGAGACAAGACTGCCATTCCAGAGTGGCAAATGATGGACGATTTCCTCAATAAGCGGTTCCGTACGCTCGAAGCAGTGGAAAATACAACTGCAATGGCTATTTCGGTTCCCACAGCGAAACCTCCGCGAAATCCGCTTCCAGCCACCCGAAAGGCTAATACATTTGAAGCCAAAGTGACCACCAAACCAAAATCCCGTGATCTCTGTATGAAGGAGAATCACCCAGTGCGTCGATGTCCCCGCTTCCTTCAGATGACGGTGCCAGAGAGGGTGGCATACATAAAGAAAAAGTCCCTTTGTCTGAACTGTTTCGCAAGAGGACATCAAGTAAAAGATTGTCCGAGTCAGCACAATTGCTTCACGTGCAAGGGGCGTCACAATACGCTCTTGCACAAGGATGCCCGACCGGAGAATAATCCAACGCCGGTCCCAGCTCAGCCCAGTTCTCACAATATTGTCCGGACTTACTTTACCTCTGAGGCAAGGTCCTCACGAGATAAGTTGCTAGGTACTTATGCTTCACGGGCGCTATTAGACCCGGCTTTGGAAGCCAATTTCATATCCGAAAGAATGTTCCGGCTCATGAAGCTACCATTCTAAACTGTCAGGGCCGAAGTGACAGGCATTAACGGAAAGGTCAATAGAGCCTTGAAGGTCGCATGGACCTCCAGTCCAGATAGAGATAGAAGCTTTTGTCTTGTCCCAAGTTGCTGATGATTAGCCGTCATGTACGATAGCCCAAGCCACACTGGAAGGAATGCCCAACATTCCTCTAGCCGACCCCTACTTCAGATTAAAGGCAAAGATCGATCTACTTCATGGCATTGATGTCATACCAGCGGTGACTCTTTCCGGCATCCAGACCGAAGTGTGCGCATCTTAAATGGCGCAAGAGACGAGGTTCGGTTGGGTCATTTCAGGCCCGTTGCAACGGGTCCCCGTTAGTTCGTGTGCCGCGTTCACCACGAGAGTCGCTGTTAGTAGAGAGGAGGGACTTGAAACTCTTCTCACAAGGTTTTGGGAGTTGGAGGATCTACCGGGCAAACCGATAGATGATTCTGATTCTGTTTGCGAGGTTAATTTCCAGAAGACCACAAGAAGAGATGTTTCGGGGAGATATACGGTCACACTTCCGTTTCGAGATCCAACCAACATCAACCTTGGTTATTCCAGACCAGGGGCATTGGCTCAGTTCCTAAAAAACGAAAGCCGGCTCCTAAAAAATATTCCGGCAAAAACTGAGTATGACGCCGTCATCCAAGAATATTTGGACTTGGGCCACATGCGTCAGGTGCCATTTGACGGCACTAATAACAATTTTTATTTGCCACACCATGCGGTTTTCAAGCCCGACAGCACCACAACAAAGGTACGGGTGGTCTTTAACGCCTCTAGCAAGTCCACAAACGGAGTAAGTCTCAACGACATACCTTAGCCTGGTCCGGTACTTCAGTCCGATCTCACTACTCAGATTCTCAAGTGGCGTTTTTTCCGAGTAGTTTTCAATGCCGACATCACAAAAAAGTACCTCCAAATTATGGTCGATCCAATCCATACGCCATTTCAGAGGATCCTGTTCCGAAATAAAGAGGGGCAACTTGGTGATTACGAGCTGAATACCGTCACGTTTGGCATTAACTGTGCTCCGTTCTTAGCCATCCGAGTACTTCAGCAACTCGCAAGTGATGTACAATCCAAATTTCCTTTGGCTAGCGATATTATCAAGTGCTATATGTATGTCGATGATGTCCTGGCAGGGGCTCACAATGAAGCGACGGCAATCGCAATGGTCAATGAACTTCAAGACACTCTTGGTTCAGCTGGCTTTCCTTTGCGCAAGTGGACATCGAATGTGAAGAGCGTGCTCAGTTGCATTCCAAAGAGTCATTTACTGAATGCTGATTACCTCGATATCGAAGAGGCTAGCACAGCAAAAACACTGGGAATCCGATGGAAAGCGACTACGGGTGAGTTTTATTTTGTCATCTCACCCCAAGATGTCAAGTTAGCTTATACTAAGCGAGAAGTCCTCGGGCAGATCGCCAAGTTATTCGATCCCGCTGGCTGGCTGGCTCCCTTTGTGATTCAAGCCAAGGTGTTTATGCAAGAGCTTTGGCTACAAGAGCTAGGGTGGGATGATCAATTGCCCAGTGAACTCCATCACAGGTGGCAGGATTTTACAAAGAGCTACTCCTTCCTTGACCAGATCCGAATTCCACGGTCGGTTCTCCATGATCCAAATTCCGACATCCAATTCCATTGTTTTTGAGATGTCACTCAGCGCGATTACTTTCCGACGGAATATCGGTGTCTACAGCAGAAGAAATCTCTGCCCACGTCTAGTACTATTCTCAATCTGAATCCTTTCATTGAATCCTTTCATTCAGGTGTGATCAGGTGTGTGAGCATGTGGGCGCGTGCAACAAGCAGCGGCCCTCTGTTACGATGAACTTAACCCCATTCTGTTGCCAGTAGTAAGTCCATTGTCGCGGCTGTTAGTGGTTTTCACGTATCAGATCTCTCTACATGGGGCAGTCAACTGGTAGTCCGTCTCATCCGACAGAGATACTGGATTCCAAGACTGCGGAATCTAGTCAAATCATGCAAGGTCTGTGTGATTTACAAAAGAAGGCTGCAATCACAGCTAATGGGCACCTTTCCGGCCCAGCGAACTACTTTCGCGCGTCCTTTCACGATTTCGCATGTCCTTTCGACGTCAAGAGTTTTACCGACCGCGCTTGCCGCATATCAAAGGGATACGGGGCACCACACATGGGAGGGTTGTGGGAGTCTGGAGTTAAGAGTTTTAAAACTCTGTTTTACAAGGCCACCTCCAACCAAAAGTATACTTTTGAAGAGTTTTATACGCTGCTGGCTTAGGTAGAGGCTTGTTTGAACTCGCGGCCGATTTCTCCTATGTCTGAAGACCCCACCGACTCTTTAGCTTTGACCCCAGGCCATTTCCTAGTGGGAGGTCCATTGCTATCCGTGACGGAACCTGAAATCAAGGATCAGGTACCGTCTATCATTAACCGGTGGCAGCGTCTGAAGGCTGTGAGTCAGCATTTCTGCACTCGATGGAAAGACGAGTATCTGAAGGAGCTACATAAGCGCAATAAGTGGCGATTCCCTTCTAAAAATCTTGAAGTGGGCGACCTGGTGGTACTTAAAGACGACAATTTTCCATTTAATGAATGGCGTCTCGGGTGAATCCACCAAACACACCCTGGCAGTGACGGCAATGTCCGCGTCGTCGAACTGCTTACCGCTCGTGGTATTGTGAAGCGTCCCGTCGCAAAGCTGATCTTTCTTCCTCCAGAAGAAAGAATTCAAACCCATTACGTAAAACTACAGTAGCGTCCAGCACTTGGTCCTTCCTCCCAATTAAGAAGGGCCGAGCTGCTAGTAGTAATATGTGTATTCTATCGTCCTACATTAATCCGCTTTCATCATTATTTGGCCCGGCAGCTTCCTGATATCCATCAACCTAGATCCCGTTTCCATGGCTCCGAGACCACGGTCAGCACAGGCATCGAAAGAGGAGCGCAGATGTTCGCGAGGAACTGAGTCTTTCCGTTGCCGAGTCTGTCGCGGAATCCATCCTCTGAAGCGATGCCGTGGCTTCTTGCGGCTGATCGTGGAGAAGAGGATGAGGGCAGAGCTTGCGAATAAGTACTGCGTCAATTGCCTGGCCAACCAACATTCCGGAGGAAGCTGCTTGAGCGGTGATAAGTTCCGAATATGTGAGGAGGACCACCACACGCTGCTCCACTTCCGCGAACAGCCACGTCGACGCACTCCAAGCTCCGTCGCAAGCCGAGTCACCCCCGGGGTCCTCCAGACGAAGCGTCGCACTAACGCCAGCCTCCGATCCGAAGCTGACACTGACCACACTGCTGCAGCACCGCAATCCGCATCTGATACCCACGGCGATGGTGCGTCTTGAGACGGGGGGAAAAACCTTCGACGTGAAGGCCCTCGTGGATCCTTGGCGACATCACTGGCCACGGCCTTTAAATAGGCAGCCGTCAATATAGGGGCAGAGAAAGCGGTGGCAGCAGTGATCCGGTCCCCAATCTGTGAAGGATGGCGATTGGAGGCGATCCTGAAGGTGTTCGATGGCTTGTGCTGCCGCACTCCAAGCACTCCGGTGGACCCGCAGATCTCCAAAAAGTTCGAGGGCATCGTCCTGGCGGATGATACTTTCTACCGACCGTCGTCAGTGTCTTTGGTCCTGGGCGGGAGTCTACCCGGGGTTGGCGGGCGGCCAATTGCGATGCGCACAGTCCTTGGCTGGACCCTGTCCGGAGCGTGCCATTAGATTGCCTGGGTCTTGCACTCCTGCAAGGGGGGGAGCATGTTTATGCCCAAACGGGCAACTCAAGGGTTAAAGGAGGCGAAAGCTTTCACCTCGCGCCGCTCTCCCGATGATGCCCATCGCTCTCCCCACAAAAGAACTCCCCACACTTCGCTCCAAGCGGGACTTGGTGCCCTGCTCTTAATTAAGCTAGTTTTAGTTGTATTATATACCTGTAACTGAATAGACAAGTGAAAAGAAAATCTCTCTGCGCGTCTACATTTATTTGGAAGGAAGAAAAAAGAAAAAAGGGAAAAATTCATTTAGCTGCCCCAAACATCACAAAACAGCTGCTATGTAAAGGATGGCGGCCATAAGACTCAAAATGGTGGCAGTATTATGGTTCAAGCAGCTTGTATAGCTGTTATATCAAAAGATGGCGGCTTTGAGAGTCAAAATGGCGGCAAAAGAACGGTTCCAGCAGCTTGTATAGCTGTGATGTAAAGGATGTCGGCTGTAAGACTCAAAATGGCGGTTGTAGAATGGTTCCAGCAGCTTGTATAGCTGTTATAGAAAGAACGAATATAAAAAATGGAGGCAGTACAAAGGTTCCAGCAGCTCGTATATTATAGAAAAGATGGTGGCTATACGACTCAAAATAGCGGCAGTAACACGGATCCAGCAGATTGTATAGAATGGTTCTAGCAGCTTGTATAGCTATTATATAAAGGTTGGCGGGTAAAAGAACGAAAATTGTAGTTTTATTTTGGTTCCAGCAACTTGTATAGATGTTATATAAAGGATGGCGGCTATAAGACTCAAAATGGTGTATTATGGTTCCAGCAGCTTGTATATCTTTTATATAAAGGATGGCAGCTATAAGTCTCAAAATGGCGGCAGAAGAACGGTTGCAGCAGCTTGAATAGCTATTATATAAAGGATAAAGGCTTTAAGACTAAAAATGGCGGCTGTAGAATGGTCCCAGCAGCTTCTATAGCTGTTATAAATAGGATGTAGGCTATAAGACTCAAAATGGCAGCAGAAGAACGGTTCCAGCAGCTTGCATAGCTGTTATGTAAAGGACAAAGGCTATAAGAACGAAAATGGCGGCTGTAGAATGGTCCCAACAACTTGTATAGCTGTTATATAAAGGATGAAGGCTATAAGACTCAAAATGGCAGCAGTAGAACGGTTCTACCAGCTGTTATATAAAGGATTGAGGCTATAAGACTAAAAATGTCGGCTGTAGAATGGTTCCAGCAGCTTCTACAGCTGTTATTTAAAAGTTGACGGCTAAAAGAACGGTTCCAGCAGCTTGTATAGCTGTTATATAAACGATGCCGGCTATAAGAACGAAAATGGCGGCTGTATTATGGTTCCAGCAGCTTGTATAGCTGTTATAGAAAGAACGGCGGCTATAAGACTCAAAATGTCGCTTGTAGAATGGATCCAGCAGCTCGTATAGCTGTTATAGAAACGATGGCGGCTATACGACTCAAAATGGCGGTTGTAGAATGGTTCCAGCAGCTTGTATAGCTGTTATATAAAGAATGGCTACTTTGAGACTCAAAATGGTGGTTGTAGAATGGTTTCAGAAGCTTGTATAGCTGTAACATAAATGATGGCGGCCATAAGACTCAAAATGGCGGCTGTATTATGGTTCCAGCAGCTTGTATATCTTTTATATAAAGGATGGCAGCTATAAGACCAAAATGACGGCAGAAGAACGGTTCCAGCAGCTTGAATAGCTATTATATAAAGGATAAAGGCTTTAAGACTAAAAATGGCGGCTGTCGAATGGTCCCAGCAGCTTCTACAGCTGTTATAAATAGGATGTCGGCTATAAGACTCAAAATGGCAGCAGAAGAACGGTTCCAGCAGCTTGCATAGCTGTTATGTAAAGGATAAAGGCTATAAGAACGAAAATGGCGGCTGTAGAATGATCCCAGCAACTTGTATAGCTGTTATATAAAGGATGGAGGCTATAAGACTCAAAATGGCAGCAGTAGAACGGTTCCACCAGCTGTTATATAAAGGATAAAGGCTATAAGACTAAAAATGGCGGCAGTAAAACGGTTCCAGTAGCTCGTATATTTGTTACAGAAACATTGGCGGCTATACGACTCAAAATTGCGGCAGTATTACGGATCCAGCAGATTGTATAGAATGGTCTAGCAGCTTGTATAGCTATTATATAAAGGTTGGCGGGTAAAAGAACGAAAATGGGGGTTTTATTTTGGTTCCAGCAACTTATATAGCTGTAGTATAAAGGATGGCACCAGCTTGTTAGGCTCTTATATAAAGGATGGTGGTTATATGAACGAAAATGGCGGCTGAATTATGGTTCCAGCAGCTTGTATATCTTTTATATAAAGGATGGCGGCTATAAGACTCAAAATGGAGGCAGAAGAACGGTTCCAGCAGCTTGAATAGCTGTTATATAAAGGATGAAGGCTATAAGACTAAAAATGGCGGCTGTAGAATGGTCCCAGCAGCTTGTATAGCAGGTGTATAAAGAATGGCGGCTTTGAGACTCAAAATGGCGGCTGTATTATGGTTCCAGCAACTTGTATAGATGTTATATAAAGGATGGCGGCTATACGACTCAAAATGGCAGTTGTAGAATGGTTCCAGCAGCTTGTATAGCTGTTATATAAAGAATGGCTACTTTGAGACTCAAAATGGTGGTTGTAGAATGGTTTCAGAAGCTTGTATAGCTGTAATATAAATGATGGCGGCCATAAGACTCAAAATGGCGGCTGTATTATGGTTCCAGCAGCTTGTATATCTTTTATATATAGGATGGCAGCTATAAGACCAAAATGACGGCAGAAGAACGGTTCCAGCAGCTTGAATAGCTATTATATAAAGGATAAAGGCTTTAAGACTAAAAATGGCGGCTGTCGAATGGTCCCAGCAGCTTCTATAGCTGTTATAAATAGGATGTCGGCTATAAGACTCAAAATGGCAGCAGAAGAACGGTTCCAGCAGCTTGTATAACAGGTGTATAAAGAATGGCGGCTTTGAGACTCAAAATGGCGGCTGTATTATGGTTCCAGCAACTTGTATAGATGTTATATAAAGGATGGCGGCTATACGACTCAAAATGGCAGTTGTAGAATGGTTCCAGCAGCTTGTTTAGCTGTTATATAAAGAATGGCTACTTTGAGACTCAAAATGGTGGTTGTAGAATGGTTTCAGAAGCTTGTATAGCTGTAATACAAATGATGGCGGCCATAAGACTCAAAATGGCGGCTGTATTATGGTTCCAGCAGCTTGTATATCTTTTATATAAAGGATGGCAGCTATAAGACCAAAATGGCGGCTGTAGAATGGTCCCAGCAGCTTCTATAGCTGTTATATAAAGGATGGCGGCTATAAGACTCAAAATGGCAGCAGTAGAACGGTTCCACCAGCTTGTATAGCTGTTATATAAAGGATAAGGCTATAAGACTGAAAATGGCGGCTGTAGAATGCTCCCAGCAGCTTTTATAGCTGTTATATAAAGGATGGCGGCAAAAGGACACAAAATGGCGGCATTAGAACGGTTCCAGCAGCTTGTATAGCTGTTTTATAAAGAATAACGGCTATAACACTCAAAATGGCGGCTGTAGAATGATTCCAGCAGCTTCTGCAGCTGTTATATAAAATATGGCGGCTATAAGACTCAAAATAGCGGCAAAAGAACGGTTCAAGCAGCTTGTATAGCTGTTATATAAGAGATGGCGGCTATAAGAACGAAAATGGCGGCAGTATAACGGTTCCATCAGCTTCTATAGCTGTTATGTAAAGGATGGCGGCTATAAGACTCAAAATGGCGACAGTAGAATGGTTCCAGCAGCTTCTATAGCTGTTATGTAAAGGATGTCGGCTATAAGACTCAAAATGGAGGCCATAAGACTCAAAATGGCGGCTGTATTATGGTTCCAGCAGCTTGTATAGCTGTTATGTAAAAGATGGCGTCTATAAGACTCAAAATGGCGGCAGTATAACGGTTCCATCAGCTTCTATAGCTGTTATGTAAAGGATGGCGGCTTTAAGACTTAAAAGGGCGGCTGTAGAATGGTCCCACCAGCTTCAATAGCTGTTATGTAAAGGATGCCGTCCATAAGACTCAAAATGGCGGCTGTATTATGGTTCCAGCAGCTTGTATAGCTGTTATCTAGAGGATGGCGGCTATAAGACTCAAAATGGCGGCAGTTGAACGGTTCCACCAGCTTGTATAGCTGTTATGTAAAGGATAAAGGCTATAAGACTCAAAATGGCGGCAGAAGAACGGTTCCAGCAGCTTGTATAACAGGTGTATAAAGAATGGCGGCTTTGAGACTCAAAATGGCGGCTGTATTATGGTTCCAGCAACTTGTATAGATGTTATATAAAGGATGGCGGCTATACGACTCAAAATGGCAGTTGTAGAATGGTTCCAGCAGCTTGTTTAGCTGTTATATAAAGAATGGCTACTTTGAGACTCAAAATGGTGGTTGTAGAATGGTTTCAGAAGCTTGTATAGCTGTAATACAAATGATGGCGGCCATAAGACTCAAAATGGCGGCTGTATTATGGTTCCAGCAGCTTGTATATCTTTTATATAAAGGATGGCAGCTATAAGACCAAAATGGCGGCTGTAGAATGGTCCCAGCAGCTTCTATAGCTGTTATATAAAGGATGGCGGCTATAAGACTCAAAATGGCAGCAGTAGAACGGTTCCACCAGCTTGTATAGCTGTTATATAAAGGATAAGGCTATAAGACTGAAAATGGCGGCTGTAGAATGCTCCCAGCAGCTTTTATAGCTGTTATATAAAGGATGGCGGCAAAAGGACACAAAATGGCGGCATTAGAACGGTTCCAGCAGCTTGTATAGCTGTTTTATAAAGAATAACGGCTATAACACTCAAAATGGCGGCTGTAGAATGATTCCAGCAGCTGTTATATAAAATATGGCGGCTATAAGACTCAAAATAGCGGCAAAAGAACGGTTCCAGCAGCTTGTATAGCTGTTATATAAGAGATGGCGGCTATAAGAACGAAAATGGCGGCAGTATAACGGTTCCATCAGCTTCTATAGCTGTTATGTAAAGGATGGCGGCTATAAGACTCAAAATGGCGACAGTAGAATGGTTCCAGCAGCTTCTATAGCTGTTATGTAAAGGATGTCGGCTATAAGACTCAAAATGGAGGCCATAAGACTCAAAATGGCGGCTGTATTATGGTTCCAGCAGCTTGTATAGCTGTTATGTAAAAGATGGCGTCTATAAGACTCAAAATGGCGGCAGTATAACGGTTCCATCAGCTTCTATAGCTGTTATGTAAAGGATGGCGGCTTTAAGACTTAAAAGGGCGGCTGTAGAATGGTCCCATCAGCTTCAATAGCTGTTATGTAAAGGATGCCGTCCATAAGACTCAAAATGGCGGCTGTATTATGGTTCCAGCAGCTTGTATAGCTGTTATCTAGAGGATGGCGGCTATAAGACTCAAAATGGCGGCAGTTGAACGGTTCCACCAGCTTGTATAGCTGTTATGTAAAGGATAAAGGCTATAAGACTCAAAATGGCGGCAGAAGAACGGTTCCAGCAGTTTGAAAAGCTGTTATATAAAGGATAAAGGCTATAAGACTAAAAATGGCGGCTGTAGAATGCTCCCAGCAGCTTTTATAGCTGTTATGTAAAGGATGGCGGCTTAAGACTCACAATGGCGGCAATAGAACTGTTCGACCTGCTTGCATAGTTGTTATGTAAAGGATGGCAGCTATAAGACTCAAAATGGCGACAGTAGAACGGTTCCAGCAGCTTGTATAGCTGTTATATAAAGGATAGCGGCTATAAGACTCAAAATGGCGGTTGTAGAATGGTCCCACCAGCTTCTATAGCTGTTATCTTAGGAATGGCGGCCATAAGTCTCAAAATGGCGGCTGTCAAATGGTCCCAGCAGCTTGTATAGCTGTTATATAATGGATAAAGGCTATAAGAATCAAAATGGCGGCTGTAGAATGGTTCCAGCATTACAGCATGGTTCTTTTATCTGTTATATAAAAGATGGCGGCTATACCACTCAAAATGGCGGCAAAAGAACGGTTCCAGCAGCTTGTATAGCTGTTATATAAAGGATGGCGGCTATAAGAACGAAAATGGCGTCTGCATAAAGGTTCCAGTAGCATGTATAGCTGTTATGTAAAAGATGGCGTCTATAAGACTCCAAATGGCGGCAGTATAACGGTTCCATCAGCTTCTATAGCTGTTATGTAAAGGATGGCGGCTTTAAGACTCAAAAGGGCGGCTGTAGAATGGTCACACCAGCTTCTATAGCTGTTATGTAAAGGATGCCGGCCATAAGACTCAAAATGGCGGCTGTATTGTGGTTCCAGCAGCTTGTATAGCTATTATGTAGCTATAAGACCGCCATAAAGCATGGCGGCTATAAGAAGCAAAATGGCGGCTGTAGAATGGTTCCAGCAGCTTCTACATCTGTTATATGAAAGATGGCGGCTATAAGACTCAAAATGGCGGCAAAAGTACGGTTCCAGCAGCTTGTATAGCTGTTATATAAAGGATGGCGGTTACAAGAACGAAAATGGGTACTGTAGAATGGTCCCAGCATCTTTTATAGCTGGTATGTAAAGGATGGCGGCCATAAGACTCAAAATGGCGGCTGCATTATAACCATAATATGTGCATAATACATATGTAAATGATAGCGGCTATAAGACTCAAAATGGCGGCAAAAGAATGGTTCCAGCAGCTTGTATAGCTGTTATTAAAATATGGCCCAAAATGGAGGCTGTATTATGGTTCCAGCAGCTTGTATAGCTGTTATATAAAGCATGGCGGCTATAAGAAGCAAAATGGCGGCAGTAGAACGGTTCTAGCAGCATGTAAACCCATTATATAAAAGATGGCGGCTATAAAACTCAAAATGGCGGCTGTTGAATGGTTCCAGCAGCTTGTATAGCTGTTATATAAAAGATGGCGGCTATAAGACTTAAAATGGCAGCAAAAGAACGGTTATAGCAACTTGCTGTTATATAAAGGATGGCAGCTATAAGAACGAAAATGGCGTCTGTATTATGGTTCCAGCAGCTTGTATAGCTGTTATATAAAGCATGGCGGCTATAGGAAGCAAAATGGCGGCAGTATTACGGTTCCAGCAGATTCTATAGATGTTATGTAAAGGATGGCAGCTATAAGACTCAAAATGGCGGCAGTATAACAATTCCATCAGCTTCTATAGCTGTTATGTAGAGGATGGCAGCTATAAGACTTAAAATGGCAGCAGTAGAACGGTTCCAGCAGCTTGTATAGCTGTTATATAAAGGATAATGGCTAGAAGACTCAAAATGGCGGCTGTAGAATGGTTCCAGCAGGTTCTACATCTTTTATATAAAAGATGGCGGTTATAAGACTCAAAATGGCGGCCATAAGACTCAAAATGGCGGCAAAAGAGCGGTTCCAGCAGCTTGTATAGCTGTTATATAAAGGATGGCGGCTATAAGAACGAAAATGGCGTCTTTAGTAAGTATAAGACTCAAAATGGCGACAGTAGAATGGTTCCAGCAGTTTCTGTAGCTGTTATGTAAAGGATGTCGGCTATAAGACTCAAAATGGCGGCCATAAGACTCAAAATGGCGGCTGTATTATGGTTCCAGCAGCTTGTATAGCTGTTATGTAAAAGATGGCGTCTATAAGACTCAAAATGGCGGCAGTATAACGGTTCCATCAGCTTCTATAGCTGTTATGTAAAGGATGGCGGCTTTAACACTTAAAAGGGCGGCTGTAGAATGGTCCCACCAGCTTCAATAGCTGTTATGTAAAGGATGCCGTCCATAAGACTCAAAATGGCGGCTGTATTATGGTTCCAGCAGCTTGTATAGCTGTTATCTAGAGGATGGCGGCTATAAGACTCAAAATGGCGGCAGTAGAACGGTTCCACCAGCTTGTATAGCTGTTATGTAAAGGATAAAGGCTATAAGACTCAAAATGGCGGCAGAAGAACGGTTCCAGCAGTTTGAAAAGCTGTTATATAAAGGATAAAGGCTATAAGACTAAAAATGGCGGCTGTAGAATGCTCCCAGCAGCTTTTATAGCTGTTATTTAAAGGATGGCGGCTTAAGACTCACAATGGCGGCAATAGAACTGTTCGACCTGCTTGCATAGTTGTTATGTAAAGGATGGCAGCTATAAGACTCAAAATGGCGACAGTAGAACGGTTCCAGCAGCTTGTATAGCTGTTATATAAAGGATAGCGGCTATAAGACTCAAAATGGCGGTTGTAGAATGGTCCCACCAGCTTCTATAGCTGTTATCTTAGGAATGGCGGCCATAAGTCTCAAAATGGCGGCTGTCAAATGGTCCCAGCAGCTTGTATAGCTGTTATATAATGGATAAAGGCTATAAGAATCAAAATGGCGGCTGTAGAATGGTTCCAGCATTACAGCATGGTTCTTTTATTTGTTATATAAAAGATGGCGGCTATACCACTCAAAATGGCGGCAAAAGAACGGTTCCAGCAGCTTGTATAGCTGTTATATAAAGGATGGCGGCTATAAGAACGAAAATGGCGTCTGCATAAAGGTTCCAGTAGCATGTATAGCTGTTATGTAAAAGATGGCGTCTATAAGACTCCAAATGGCGGCAGTATAACGGTTCCATCAGCTTCTATAGCTGTTATGTAAAGGATGGCGGCTTTAAGACTCAAAAGGGCGGCTGTAGAATGGTCACACCAGCTTCTATAGCTGTTATGTAAAGGATGCCGGCCATAAGACTCAAAATGGCGGCTGTATTGTGGTTCCAGCAGCTTGTATAGCTATTATATAGCTATAAGACCGCCATAAAGCATGGCGGCTATAAGAAGCAAAATGGCGGCTGTAGAATGGTTCCAGCAGCTTCTACATCTGTTATATGAAAGATGGCGGCTATAAGACTCAAAATGGCGGCAAAAGTACGGTTCCAGCAGCTTGTATAGCTGTTATATAAAGGATGGCGGTTACAAGAACGAAAATGGGTGCTGTAGAATGGTCCCAGCATCTTTTATAGCTGGTATGTAAAGGATGGCGGCCATAAGACTCAAAATGGCGGCTGTATTATAACCATAATATGTGCATAATACATATGTAAATGATAGCGGCTATAAGACTCAAAATGGCGGCAAAAGAATGGTTCCAGCAGCTTGTATAGCTGTTATTAAAATATGGCCCAAAATGGAGGCTGTATTATGGTTCCAGCAGCTTGTATAGCTGTTATATAAAGCATGGCGGCTATAAGAAGCAAAATGGCGGCAGTAGAACGGTTCTAGCAGCATGTAAACCCATTATATAAAAGATGGCGGCTATAAAACTCAAAATGGCGGCTGTTGAATGGTTCCAGCAGCTTGTATAGCTGTTATATAAAAGATGGCGGCTATAAGACTTAAAATGGCAGCAAAAGAACGGTTATAGCAACTTGCTGTTATATAAAGGATGGCAGCTATAAGAACGAAAATGGCGTCTGTATTATGGTTCCAGCAGCTTGTATAGCTGTTATATAAAGCATGGCGGCTATAGGAAGCAAAATGGCGGCAGTACTACGGTTCCAGCAGATTCTATAGATGTTATGTAAAGGATGGCAGCTATAAGACTCAAAATGGCGGCAGTATAACAATTCCATCAGCTTCTATAGCTGTTATGTAGAGGATGGCAGCTATAAGACTTAAAATGGCAGCAGTAGAACGGTTCCAGCAGCTTGTATAGCTGTTATATAAAGGATAATGGCTAGAAGACTCAAAATGGCGGCTGTAGAATGGTTCCAGCAGTTCCACATCTTTTATATAAAAGATGGCGGTTATAAGACTCAAAATGGCGGCAAAAGAGCGGTTCCAGCAGCTTGTATAGCTGTTATATAAAGGATGGCGGCTATAAGAACGAAAATGGCGTCTTTAGTAAGGTTCCAGCAGCTTCTATAGCTGTTATGTAAAGGATGGGGGCTATGAGAGTCAAAATGGCGGCTGTAGAATGGTCGCAGCAGCTTCTATAGCTGGTATGTAAAGGATGGCGGCCATAAGGCTCAAAATGGCGGCTATATTATAACCATAATACATAATACATATATAAAGGATAGCGGCTATAAGACTCAAAATGGCGGCAAAATAACGGTTCCAGCAGCTTGTATAGCTGTTATATAAAATAAGGCCCAAAATGGAGGCTGTATTATGGTTCCAGCAGCTTGTATAGCTGTTATATAAAAGATGGCGGCTATAAGTCTTAAAATGGCTGCAAAAGAACGGTTATAGCAACTTACTGTTATATAAAGGATGGCGGCTATAAGAACGAAAATGGCGTCTGTATTATGGTTCCAGCAGCTTCTATAGCTGTTATGTAGAGGATGGCGGCTATAAGACTCAAAATGGCAGCAGTAGAACGGTTCCAGCATCTCCTATGGATGTTTTGTAAAAGATGGCGAATTTTTATTTTTTTGTATTTCCTTTTCAAATTAAATTAATTAATTTTTGATAAAATGGTTTTCTGCTCAAAAAATAATTGCATAGTTGCCACTAATGCAGTTGACTCCCATGATTATATTCTTTGTTGGCTGTGTGACAATGCGGTTCACGTTAAGTGTGCAGGTTGCACAGGCAGAATCAAGGAGTCTATTGCTAAAGGCGGTGGCTTAAAATATGGATGTGATGCTTGCCGGGAGGTCGAGAATGAGATGCGCTCTTTCATGAGGCGGACTAGAGATAGTTTTGACACGTTAAGGGCAGGTTTTAATAAACTCCAAGCCGAGTTTACTGCGGTGGAGAGTCAGTTCAGGAGTTTATCGCTTATGAATGAGTCTCCGAAACGTAAAGGGACCAGTCCTTGGGGTGTTTCAGTATCTGTATATCCGCCAGCGTCTGTTATCGTCCCCGACCGGTCTCATGCACCGTCTACTCCTAATGTACAGCAGTTGATATCGTTTAAGAGCCGTGTTGTGAATGCTATTAGTAAGAAATTACCGGTATCACCTGGGAATGATCTTTTTAAAACGATGCCTATTGTAGTGTCCGATGTGTCCAGGCAATTACCCATTCCAATGGAAATTGCCGATAGTTCTAAAAGTATCGAGGGCCCCGTAAACAAGTTGACTGCTGCAGTGGGTGATTCTTCCAACGTTACTGCTACGGCTGACGCTTCGGGACCGCGGCCTCTCGTTGGCATACCACCAAAGAAACATATATTTGTTTCTAGGCTAGACCCTGTTGTCGCATCTGATGATGTAATAGCCTATATTCGGAAGAAAGTTAACGTCTCGAATATTGCGGTGGAGAAGTTTAAATTTTCTTATTCTCGGGACATTTCGTCCTTTAAAATTAGTGTTTCTGCCAATATCTTCGAGACTATACGTCGCGATGATTTTTGGCCGAAACATATAATAGTTAAGGAATATTCTGTAAGAAAGAAACATCTGCAACCGATTCGCTTGCCAACAACAACAACTAATACTATTCCTGCCACATCAGCATCTGCTGGTGTGTCAAAAATCTAGCTTCGTCCCTTAACCTGGGTTACCAGAACGTTAGAGGACTGAAATCCAAACTTCCTAATCTCTATGTAGATAGTCTTTCTTTTGAGCATAACATTCTAGCTTTTACAGAGACGTGGCTAAAACCTGATATAGCTGATGCATCGGTGTTTTCCACAAACTTTTCCATATTCAGACGTGACCGGATTTCTCGCATAGGTGGTGGCGTTCTGATAGCTGTTGATGCTGCTTTATCATCTGAAATGATTCAATTTTCTAGTACCCAGGAGATTGAGTTTGTCGGTGTTAAAGTAAATTTTAAATCTTTTAATGCTTTCATTACTTGTTCCTATATTCCACCATTGTCAGACATGGTGGTATATTTAAATCATTTAGAGGCAATTCAGTTTGTCTCCTCTTTAGTTTCCAGTCAAGACATGCTCATAGTTGTAGGTGATTTTCATTTACCTGCTTTAGCATGGTCACTAACAGATGAATCTTGCTTGAATGTTGCTGCCCTCTGTGTCACATGACTTTATTGATGGCCTTCTAGGCTTATCTTTATCCCAAGTCAATCCTGTCTTAAATTCTAATGGAAAATTGTTAGATTTTATTTTTGTATTGGATTCTTCTTATTGTGAGGTTTCTAGGATCGACCCATTTGTTCTTCCAGAAGACAAATTTCATCATACATTAAATTTAAAAATTGATCTGCCCTTGCTTTCACCATTTCTTGGTTCAAATGGGTTACCTCTAACTAGGTGCTTTCGTAAGACTGACTTTGTCAGCCTTAATGAAAACATTACTACTACCGATTGGTCTTATCTGTACAATTGTAGAGATATGAACTCAGCTGTTCGTTTTTTCTATGGTACTCTGAATTCACTCTTTGATATTTGTGTCAAGAGGCACAGCCGTTGGAGCGGCTTAATAAACCTCCCTGGTTCTCTCGTGAGTTATCCAATTTGAAAAATGTGAAGACACGATATTATAAGAAGTTTCAAAAAACACGTCGTTTATCAGATTGTGCTCTGTATACAGTCGCTCGTTCAAAATTCATGATGCTTAATACACAATGCTATAAGAATTATCTTCAGCGGTGTAAGCTTCAGTTTTCTTCTGACCCTAAACAATTTTATAATTTTGTCAATTTTAAACGTAAACCTCTGTGCACCCATCTTTTTTGTCTTTTCAAAATAAAAAAGCGAGCACTGATCAGGCAATTGCCGATATGTTTGCGAGTTTTTTCAAAAAAACTTATTCCTCAACGGAATATCGAGCAAGTCCGTATCCTTATCATTTAGAAAAGGCTAATTGCATTTTCAATCCAGTGTTTGATGAAAGTTCTATTCTTAGCGAACTTAAATTAGGTAAACCTGTTTATTCTCCGGGGCCAGATGGTCTTCCTGGATGTGTACTCAGGTTCTGTGCAAACGCATTATGTAAACCCATTTTAAAATTGTTTCTATTGTCTGTCGAATCTTCCTCTTTTCCATCTATTTGGAAGGAGTCGTATATCGTTCCTCTGCATAAAAATGGCAAAAAGTCCGAAGCCTCTAACTATAGGGGTATCTCAAAATTGTCCGCTATTCCGAAAGCTTTTGAGAAAATTATAACTTCTCAATTGCAACATTTTTGCAGCTCTATTATTTCGCCATCCCAACATGGGTTTGTGAAACGTAGATCTACAACCACTAACCTTTTAGAATTTACATCAATAATTATCAAGGGGTTCAAAAATGGTAAACAAACTGATGTCATATACACTGACTTCAGCAAAGCCTTTGATTTCGTAAATCATACCCTATTACTTTCTGAGCTGAGCGACATTGGGTTTCCACCCCTTTTCCTTTCTTGGGTTCGAGAATATTTAACAAATAGAAAACAGAAGGTAGTTTTTAAGTCTTCTTTTTCCGATTCCATTCCTGTGACTTCTGGTGTACCTCAAGATAGTCATCTTGGCCTGCTTTTCACACTGTTCATTAACGATCTTCCATCAGTCATTGTTCATTCGCGTGTGCTTATGTATGCTGACGATGTCAAGCTTTGTCCTACTTATAAAGATATAGATTCATTTAGTCGGCTACAAGCTGATCTTAAAAACTTTCAATCCTGGTGCCAGTTTAATTTACTAAATCTTAAGGTGAGGTAATGACTTCGTAACTCTCCTCAACTGGTCACTTATTTTCTAAACAACAGTCCTTTAGAACGTCTAAATAATATGAATAATTTAGGCGTACTTATGGATCATAAGTTAAATTTTAACACCCATATTTCCACCACAATCGCAAAGTCCATGAGTGTCCTGGGTTTCATTAAAAGATGGTCAAAAGAATTTGATGACCCCTATACAACTAAAGTTCTTTTTACTTCGCTTGTCCGTCCTATTTTAGAGTATGGATCTTGCATTTGGTCACCTCAATATGAGTCGCACCAGATTCGACTTGAATCCGTTCAAAAGCAGTTCTTGCTATTTGCTCTTCGTGGCTTAAGCTGGGATCGCAATGTCAATTTGCCTTCGTATTCTAGCAGACTTCTCTTGATTAACCTTCCTTCCCTAACTAACCGTAGAATTATGCTTGGTGTTATTTTTATGCACAAGCTCCTAATTGGTGATATCGACTCGCCTGAGTTATTAGCTCAGGTAAATCTGTCGGTACCATGTAGACGGAGTAGACATCCTTTGATTCCTTTATCCCTAAGTCGTTGTTCTTCTAACTATGCCCTACATGAAACTTTTAGGGTCCTCTGCTCTGATTACAACCTTCTATTCACTGTAATCAGTTCAGAGTTTTCTATTAACATGATTAAAACATCTATCCTATCCCATTTAGTTAATAGATAGCTATAGTATTATTTAGTTATTTGTTTGTCTGTTTTTTCTATTGTGTATTTGTCCACGCGATTCGTGCCGTGCGTTATACGGCTCCACCCCTCGGTCGGTCGGGTGGGAGGTGGGCAGTCATCTGCTTGAGCTCGCGCGTAACAGGCTTTGTCCTGGTGTCGTAGGGGCCACTTGAACGTACTGCGCATAGTATCGTCAACGTCCGCTAATAAAGGATGGCGGCTATAAGAACGAAAATGGCGTCTGCTTTATGGTACCAGCAACTTGTATAGCTGTTATTTAAAGTTCTACTGCCGCCAGTTCTACTGTCTCAAGCGGCCATCCTTTATATAACAGCTATACAAGCTGCTGGAACCGTTCTATAGCCGCCACTTTGATTCTTATAGCCGCCATCCTTTACATAATAGCTATAGAAGCTGCTAGAACCGTTCTACTGCCGCCATTTGGAGTCTTTTAGCCGCTATCTTTTACATAACAGTTATAGAATCTGCTGGAACCGTAATACGTTCTTTTAGCCGCCATCTTTTATATAACAGCTGTAGAAGCTGCTGGAACCATAATACAGCCGCCATTGTTAGTCTTATAGCCTTTATCCTTTAGACAACAGCTACACAAGCTGGTGGAACCGTTCTACTGCTGCCATTTTGAGTCTTATAGCCGCCATCTTTTATATAACAGGTTTACAAGCTGCTAGAACCGTTCTACTGCCGCCATTTTCGTTCTTTTAACCGACAACCTTTATATAATAGCTATACAAGCTGCTGGAACCATTCTACAACCGCCATTTTGAGTCTTATAGCCGCCATCCTTTACATCATAGCTTTACAATCTGCTGGATCCATAATACTGCCGCCATTTTGAGTCGTATAGCCGCCATCGTTTCTATAACAGCTATACGAGCTGGTGAAACCATAATACAGCCACCATTTTCGTTCTTATAGCCGGCATCCTTTATATAAAAGCTATACAAGCTGCTGGAACCATAATACAGCCGCCATTTTGAGTCTTATAGCCGCCATCCTTTACATACAGCCATAGGAGCTGCTGGAATCGTTCTCCTGCTGCCATTTTGAGTCTTATAGCCGCAATCCTTTATATAACAGCTATACAAGCTGCTGGAACCATAATACGGCCGCCATTTTGAGTCTTATAGCCGCTATCCTTTATATAACAGCTAACAAGCTGCTAGAACCTTTCTACAGCCGCCATTTTGAGTCTTATAGCCGCCATGCTTTACATAACAGCCATAGGAGCTGCTGGAACCGTTCTACTGCTGCCATTTTGAGTCTTATAGCCGCCATCCTCTACATAACAGCTATAGAAGCTGCTGGAATTGTTATACTGCCGCCATTTTGAGTCTTATAGAGTCTATCTTTTACATAACAGTTATAGAATCTGCAGCTATACAAGCTGCTGGAACCATAATACAGACGCCATTTTCGTTCTTATAGCCGCCATCCTTTATATAACAGCTATACAAGCTGCTGGAACCGTTCTTTTAGCCGCCATCCTTTATATAACAGCAAGTTGCTATACAAGCTGCTAGAACCTTTCTACAACCGCCATTTTGAGTCTTATAGCCGCAATGCTTTATATAACAGCTATACAAGCTGCTCGAACCATAATACAGATGCCATTTTCGTTCTTATAGCCAGCATCCTTTATATAAAAGCTATACAAGCTGCTGGAACCATAATACGGCCGCCATTTTGAGTCTTATAGCCGCTATCGTTTATATAACAGCTCTACAAGCTGCTAGAACTTTTCTACAGCCGCCATTTTGAGTCTTTCTGCCGCCATTCTTTTCATAACAGCCATAGGAGCTGCTCAAACCGTTCTACTGCTGCCATTTGGAGCCTTATAGCCGCCATCCTTTACATAACAGCTATAGAAGCTGCTGGAATTGTTATATTGCCGCATTTTGAGTCTTATATCCTTTATATAACAGCTATACAAGCTGCTGGAACCATAATACGGCCGCCATTTTGAGTCTTATAGCCGCTATCCTTTATATAACAGCTATAGAAGCTGCTAGAACCGTTCTACTGCCGCCATTTGGAGTCTTTTAGCCGCTATCTTTTACATAACAGTTATAGAATCTGCTGGAACCGTAATACGTTCTTTTAGCCGCCATCTTTTATATAAAAGCTGTAGAAGCTGCTGGAACCATAATACAGCCGCCATTGTTAGTCTTATAGCCTTTATCCTTTAGACAACAGCTACACAAGCTGGTGGAACCGTTCTACTGCTGCCATTTTGAGTCTTATAGCCGCCATCTTTTATATAACAGGTTTACAAGCTGCTAGAACCGTTCTACTGCCGCCATTTTCGTTCTTTTAACCGACAACCTTTATATAATACCTATACAAGCTGCTGGAACCATTCTACAACCGCCATTTTGAGTCTTATAGCCGCCATCCTTTACATCATAGCTTTACAATCTGCTGGATCCGTAATACTGCCGCCATTTTGAGTCATATAGCCGCCATCGTTTCTATAACAGCTATACGAGCTGGTGAAACCATAATACAGCCACCATTTTCGTTCTTATAGCCGGCATCCTTTATATAAAAGCTATACAAGCTGCTGGAACCATAATACAGCCGCCATTTTGAGTCTTATAGCCGCTATCCTTTACATACAGCCATAGGAGCTGCTGGAATCGTTCTCCTGCTGCCATTTTGAGTCTTATAGCCGCAATCCTTTATATAACAGCTATACAAGCTGCTGGAACCATAATACGGCCGCCATTTTGAGTCTTATAGCCGCTATCCTTTATATAACAGCTAACAAGCTGCTAGAACCTTTCTACAGCCGCCATTTTGAGTCTTATAGCCGCCATGCTTTACATAACAGCCATAGGAGCTGCTGGAACCGTTCTACTGCTGCCATTTTGAGTCTTATAGCCGCCATCCTCTACATAACAGCTATAGAAGCTGCTGGAATTGTTATACTGCCGCCATTTTGAGTCTTATAGAGTCTATCTTTTACATAACAGTTATAGAATCTGCAGCTATACAAGCTGCTGGAACCATAATACAGACGCCATTTTCGTTCTTATAGCCGCCATCCTTTATATAACAGCTATACAAGCTGCTGGAACCGTTCTTTTAGCCGCCATCCTTTATATAACAGCAAGTTGCTATACAAGCTGCTAGAACCTTTCTACAACCGCCATTTTGAGTCTTATAGCCGCAATGCTTTATATAACAGCTATACAAGCTGCTCGAACCATAATACAGATGCCATTTTCGTTCTTATAGCCAGCATCCTTTATATAAAAGCTATACAAGCTGCTGGAACCATAATACGGCCGCCATTTTGAGTCTTATAGCCGCTATCGTTTATATAACAGCTATACAAGCTGCTAGAACTTTTCTACAGCCGCCATTTTGAGTCTTACTGCCGCCATTCTTTTCATAACAGCCATAGGAGCTGCTCAAACCGTTCTACTGCTGCCATTTGGAGCCTTATAGCCGCCATCCTTTACATAACAGCTATAGAAGCTGCTGGAATTGTTATATTGCCGCATTTTGAGTCTTATATCCTTTATATAACAGCTATACAAGCTGCTGGAACCATAATACGGCCGCCATTTTGAGTCTTATAGCGGCTATCCTTTATATAACAGCTATAGAAGCTGCTAGAACCGTTCTACTGCCGCCATTTGGAGTCTTTTAGCCGCTATCTTTTACATAACAGTTATAGAATCTGCTGGAACCGTAATACGTTCTTTTAGCCGCCATCTTTTATATAAAAGCTGTAGAAGCTGCTGGAACCATAATACAGCCGCCATTGTTAGTCTTATAGCCTTTATCCTTTAGACAACAGCTACACAAGCTGGTGGAACCGTTCTACTGCTGCCATTTTGAGTCTTATAGCCGCCATCTTTTATATAACAGGTTTACAAGCTGCTAGAACCGTTCTACTGCCGCCATTTTCGTTCTTTTAACCGACAACCTTTATATAATAGCTATACAAGCTGCTGGAACCATTCTACAACCGCCATTTTGAGTCTTATAGCCGCCATCCTTTACATCATAGCTTTACAATCTGCTGGATCCGTAATACTGCCGCCATTTTGAGTCGTATAGCCGCCATCGTTTCTATAACAGCTACACGAGCTGGTGAAACCATAATACAGCCACCATTTTCGTTCTTATAGCCGGCATCCTTTATATAAAAGCTATACAAGCTGCTGGAACCATAATACAGCCGCCATTTTGAGTCTTATAGCCGCCATCCTTTACATACAGCCATAGGAGCTGCTGGAATCGTTCTCCTGCTGCCATTTTGAGTCTTATAGCCGCAATCCTTTATATAACAGCTATACAAGCTGCTGGAACCATAATACGGCCGCCATTTTGAGTCTTATAGCCGCTATCCTTTATATAACAGCTAACAAGCTGCTAGAACCTTTCTACAGCCGCCATTTTGAGTCTTATAGCCGCCATGCTTTACATAACAGCCATAGGAGCTGCTGGAACCGTTCTACTGCTGCCATTTGGAGCCTTATCGCCGCCATCCTTTACATAACAGCTATAGAAGCTGCTGGAATTGTTATATTGCCGCATTTTGAGTCTTATAGAAGCTATCTTTTACATAACAGTTATAGAATCTGCTGGAACCGTAATACGGCCGCCATTTTGCTTCTTATAGCCGCCATGCTTTACATAACAGCTATACAAGCTGCTCGAACCATAATACAGACGCCATTTTCGTTCTTATAGCCGCCATCCTTTATATAACAGCTATACAAGCTGCTGGAACCGTTCTTTTAGCCGCCATATTTTATATAACAGCTGTAGAAGCTGCTGGAACCATAATACAGCCGCCATTTTTAGTCTTATAGCCTTTATCCTTTAGACAACAGCTACACAAGCTGGTGGAACCGTTCTACTGCTGCCATTTTGAGTCTTATAGCCGCCATCCTTTATATAACAGCTATAGAAGCTGCTGGAACCATAATACATCCGCCATTTTGAGTCTTATGGCCGCCATCCTTTACATAACAGCTATAGAAGCTGCTGGGATTATTCTACAGCCGCCCTTTTGATTCTTATAGCCGCCATCCTTTACAAAATAGCTATACAAGCTGATGGAACCATAATACAGCCGCCATTTTGAGTCTTATAGCCGCCATCCTTTATATAACAGCTATAGAAGCTGCTGGAACCGTTCTTCTGCCGGCATTTTGGGTATTGGTCTTCTTGAAATAACAGCTATAAAAGCTGCTGGATCCGTTCCACTGGCGTAATCTTGAGTCCCATAGCCGCCATCCTTTAAAAAACAGCTATAGAAGCTGCTGGGTCGGTTCCCCTGGAGTAATTTTGAGTCTCATAGCAGCGATCCTTTATATAATAGATATGCAAGCTGATGGAACCATAATACAGCCGCCATTTCGAGTCGTATAGCCGCCATTCTTTATATAATAGCACTAGATGCGTCAAACTCAAGATGTTTTGATTACAAACGCTACCCTGAGCGTGGAACCCCACATCGACAATAATTCAGTCTGCCACAGATCGCAGAACGATGTCTGTGTCGCTGTGTTCTCGTTTTGCATATGTATGCGTAGGCTGACGTAAGCAAGCTAAAATGTGACCGTCGCTTTTTCAGTCGATGGCTCGACTTTTTGAGTTCTCGACGAGCCAGCGACAATGGGAAAATGAGATGCGTGCCTAACTATAGAGCTCGACGGCACTTTTCTAATTGTCGACGTGTTTTATATATGTACGTATGTACATATATTGTTTTATATATTTTTTTGATACATTTTTATTTACTTTTTTTATACCCTTGCAGAGGGTATTATAAAATTGGTCAGATGTTTGTAACGCACAGAAGAAGACGTTTCCGACCCCATAAAGTATATATATTCTTGATCAGCATGAGAAGCCGAGTCGATATAGCCATGTCCGTCTGTCCGTCCGTCCGTCCGTCCGTCCGTCCGTCCGTCCGTCTGTGCAAATCAACTTCACGCTGTCATCTTAAGAGCTATCGGAATGAAATTTCATATTTGAGCTACTTTTAGCCGGGAGATAATAGAGTATGAAAATTGTCAGGATCGGACTACTATATCATATAGCTCTAGAACAAAAATTTTTGCAAATCTCAGATTTGATCGGATAAATAGAACACAAGTTACAGTCAATACAAATCGGTTCTACGTCATCAGCAAATCAAGCAGAGCACATGCATACACACACACAGACGTAGCGCTACACGTATGTATGTATGTGTATGCGTGTTGTGCTTTGCTTAAAAATTTGTAGTAAAGAGAGAAATAATTTGAATGTTTTGTTTGTGTGTTGATAAATTGAGTTGCAGGGAAAAAAATTTCAAAATGTAAAAATATTATTGCCAAGGACTGCAAGGGTATATAAACTTCGGCATTGCCGAAGTTAGCTTCTTTGATATTTTATTCTGCAAGTGATTTGTGTGTCAAGTGTGGTTTGTGAGTAAGTGTATTTAAGAAAAACCAGAGGGCCGGGGTTAACTTCGACCATGTCGAAGTTTGTATAACCTTGCAACTATTAATTTGAAAGCAACCGCATTAAAAGTAACGAAGTTATTGACAAAAATCACTGTTTTCGACCGATCGTTCCTATGGGAGGTATATGAAATAGTCACCCGATCTTGACCAAATTTGGCACAGTCGTTTATAGCTACAATAACTTACTTATATTAAATTTAACGACAATAGCTTAAAAAGTAACGAAGTTATTGAGAAAATCACTGTTCGTGACTTTGCCGTTTGTATGGGAGCTATATGATATAGTCACTCGATCTTGATCAAATTTGGCACAATTATTAATAAGAACACAAAACTGACCAATACCAACTTTTATGACAATTGCTATAAAATTAATGAAGTTAATGAGAAAGTCACTGTTCGTGACTTTGACGTTTGTATGGGAGCTATATGATATAGTTGTCCCATCCGGCTGAATCCGAGATATACAACGCCTGCAGTATATACCAGCCTACGTGCAAAATTTCAGCTCTATAGCTCTTACGGTCTCGGAGGAGTTCGCGTTGATCCAGACGGACGGACGGACGGACGGACGGAAGGACATGGCTATTTGAACTCGTCTCGTCGTGCTGATCAAGAATATATATACTTTATATGGTCTGAGATGCTTCGTTCTATGCGTTGCACAGTTCTGACCAAAATTAATATACCCGTTTGTATAAAAGGGTAAGTAAAAATGAGCAAGGTTAGTGATCGTAGGAAAAGTGGGCTTAAGTGAGTTATTAAGTCGTGCCTGAGAAACCACAGAGATGGCTCAGAGCAGTTTCCCGTACGCTGGAACCGTAATACGGCCGCCATTTTGCTTCTTATAGCCGCCATGCTTTACATATCAGCTATACAAGCTGCTCGAACCATAATACAGACGCCATTTTCGTTCTTATAGCCGCCATCCTTTATATAACAGCTATACAAGCTGCTGGAACCGTTCTTTTAGCCGCCATATTTTATATAACAGCTGTAGAAGCTGCTGGAACCATAATACAGCCGCCATTTTTAGTCTTATAGCCTTTATCCTTTAGACAACAGCTACACAAGCTGGTGGAACCGTTCTAGTGCTGCCATTTTGAGTCTTATAGCCGCCATCCTTTATATAACAGCTATAGAAGCTGCTGGAACCATAATACATCCGCCATTTTGAGTCTTATGGCCGCCATCCTTTACATAACAGCTATAGAAGCTGCTGGGATTATTCTACAGCCGCCCTTTTGATTCTTATAGCCGCCATCCTTTACAAAATAGCTATACAAGCTGATGGAACCATAATACAGCCGCCATTTTGAGTCTTATAGCCGCCATCCTTTATATAACAGCTATTGAAGCTGCTGGAACCGTTCTTCTGCCGGCATTTTGGGTCTTGGTCTTCTTGAAATAACAGCTATAAAAGCTGCTGGATCCGTTCCACTGGCGTAATCTTGAGTCCCATAGCCGCCATCCTTTAAAAAACAGCTATAGAAGCTGCTGGGTCGGTTCCCCTGGAGTAATTTTGAGTCTCATAGCAGCGATCCTTTATATAATAGATATGCAAGCTGATGGAACCATAATACAGCCGCCATTTCGAGTCGTATAGCCGCCATTCTTTATATAATAGCACTAGATGCGTCAAACTCAAGATGTTTTGATTACAAACGCTACCCTGAGCGTGGAACCCCACATCGACAATAATTCAGTCTGCCACAGATCGCAGAACGATGTCTGTGTCGCTGTGTTCTCGTTTGCATATGTATGCGTAGGCTGACGTAAGCAAGCTAAAATGTGACCGTCGCTTTTTCAGTCGATGGCTCGACTTTTTGAGTTCTCGACGAGCCAGCGACAATGGGAAAATGAGATGCGTGCCTAACTATAGAGCTCGACGGCACTTTTCTAATTGTCGACGTGTTTTATATATGTACGTATGTACATATATTGTTTTATATATTTTTTTGATACATTTTTATTTACTTTTTTATACCCTTGCAGAGGGTATTATAAAATTGGTCAGATGTTTGTAACGCACAGAAGGAGACGTTTCCGACCCCATAAAGTATATATATTCTTGATCAGCATGAGAAGCCGAGTCGATATAGCCATGTCCGTCTGTCCGTCCGTCCGTCCGTCCGTCCGTCCGTCCGTCCGTCTGTGCAAATCAACTTCACGCTGTCATCTTAAGAGCTATCGGAATGAAATTTCATATTTGAGCTACTTTTAGCCGGGAGATAATAGAGTATGAAAATTGTCAGGATCGGACTACTATATCATATAGCTCTAGAACAAAAATTTTTGCAAATCTCAGATTTGATCGGATAAATAGAACACAAGTTACAGTCAATACAAATCGGTTCTACGTCATCAGCAAATCAAACAGAGCACATGCATACACACACACAGACGTAGCGCTACACGTATGTATGTATGTGTATGCGTGTTGTGCTTTGCTTAAAAATTTGTAGTAAAGAGAGAAATAATTTGAATGTTTTGTTTGTGTGTTGATGAATTGAGTTGCAGGGAAAGAAATTTCAAAATGTAAAAATATTATTGCCAAGGACTGCAAGGGTATATAAACTTCGGCATTGCCGAAGTTAGCTTCTTTGATATTTTATTCTGCAAGTGATTTGTGTGTCAAGTGTGGTTTGTGAGTAAGTGTATTTAAGAAAAACCAGAGGGCCGGGGTTAACTTCGACCACGTCGAAGTTTGTATAACTCTGCAACTATTAATTTGAAAGCAATCGCATTAAAAGTAACGAAGTTATTGACAAAAATCACTGTTTTCGACCGATCGTTCCTATGGGAGGTATATGAAATAGTCACCCGATCTTGACCAAATTTGGCACAGTCGTTTATAGCTACAATAACTTACTTATATTAAATTTAACGACAATAGCTTAAAAAGTAACGAAGTTATTGAGAAAATCACTGTTCGTGACTTTGCCGTTTGTATGGGAGCTATATGATATAGTCACTCGATCTTGATCAAATTTGGCACAATTATTAATAAGAACACAAAACTGACCAATACCAATTTTATGACAATTGCTATAAAATTAATGAAGTTAATGAGAAAGTCACTGTTCGTGACTTTGACGTTTGTATGGGAGCTATATGATATAGTTGTCCCATCCGGCTGAATCCGAGATATACAACGCCTGCAGTATATACCAGCCTACGTGCAAAATTTCAGCTCTATAGCTCTTACGGTCTCGGAGGAGTTCGCGTTGATCCAGACGGACGGACGGACGGACGGACGGAAGGACATGGCTATTTGAACTCGTCTCGTCGTGCTGATCAAGAATATATATACTTTATATGGTCTGAGATGCTTCGTTCTATGCGTTGCACAGTTCTGACCAAAATTAATATACCCGTTTGTATAAAAGGGTAAGTAAAAATGAGCAAGGTTAGTGATCGTAGGAAAAGTGGGCTTAAGTGAGTTATTAAGTCGTGCCTGAGAAACCACAGAGATGGCTCAGAGCAGTTTCCCGTACGCTGGAACCGTAATACGGCCGCCATTTTGCTTCTTATAGCCGCCATGCTTTACATATCAGCTATACAAGCTGCTCGAACCATAATACAGACGCCATTTTCGTTCTTATAGCCGCCATCCTTTATATAACAGCTATACAAGCTGCTGGAACCGTTCTTTTAGCCGCCATATTTTATATAACAGCTGTAGAAGCTGCTGGAACCATAATACAGCCGCCATTTTTAGTCTTATAGCCTTTATCCTTTAGACAACAGCTACACAAGCTGGTGGAACCGTTCTAGTGCTGCCATTTTGAGTCTTATAGCCGCCATCCTTTATATAACAGCTATAGAAGCTGCTGGAACCATAATACATCCGCCATTTTGAGTCTTATGGCCGCCATCCTTTACATAACAGCTATAGAAGCTGCTGGGATTATTCTACAGCCGCCCTTTTGATTCTTATAGCCGCCATCCTTTACAAAATAGCTATACAAGCTGATGGAACCATAATACAGCCGCCATTTTGAGTCTTATAGCCGCCATCCTTTATATAACAGCTATTGAAGCTGCTGGAACCGTTCTTCTGCCGGCATTTTGGGTATTGGTCTTCTTGAAATAACAGCTATAAAAGCTGCTGGATCCGTTCCACTGGCGTAATCTTGAGTCCCATAGCCGCCATCCTTTAAAAAACAGCTATAGAAGCTGCTGGGTCGGTTCCCCTGGAGTAATTTTGAGTCTCATAGCAGCGATCCTTTATATAATAGATATGCAAGCTGATGGAACCATAATACAGCCGCCATTTCGAGTCGTATAGCCGCCATTCTTTATATAATAGCACTAGATGCGTCAAACTCAAGATGTTTTGATTACAAACGCTACCCTGAGCGTGGAACCCCACATCGACAATAATTCAGTCTGCCACAGATCGCAGAACGATGTCTGTGTCGCTGTGTTCTCGTTTTGCATATGTATGCGTAGGCTGACGTAAGCAAGCTAAAATGTGACCGTCGCTTTTTCAGTCGATGGCTCGACTTTTTGAGTTCTCGACGAGCCAGCGACAATGGGAAAATGAGATGCGTGCCTAACTATAGAGCTCGACGGCACTTTTCTAATTGTCGACGTGTTTTATATATGTACGTATGTACATATATTGTTTTATATATTTTTTTGATACATTTTTATTTACTTTTTTTATACCCTTGCAGAGGGTATTATAAAATTGGTCAGATGTTTGTAACGCACAGAAGAAGACGTTTCCGACCCCATAAAGTATATATATTCTTGATCAGCATGAGAAGCCGAGTCGATATAGCCTTGTCCGTCTGTCCGTCCGTCCGTCCGTCCGTCCGTCCGTCTGTGCAAATCAACTTCACGCTGTCATCTTAAGAGCTATCGGAATGAAATTTCATATTTGAGCTACTTTTAGCCGGGAGATAATAGAGTATGAAAATTGTCAGGATCGGACTACTATATCATATAGCTCTAGAACAAAAATTTTTGCAAATCTCAGATTTGATCGGATAAATAGAACACAAGTTACAGTCAATACAAATCGGTTCTACGTCATCAGCAAATCAAACAGAGCACATGCATACACACACACAGACGTAGCGCTACACGTATGTATGTATGTGTATGCGTGTTGTGCTTTGCTTAAAAATTTGTAGTAAAGAGAGAAATAATTTGAATGTTTTGTTTGTGTGTTGATGAATTGAGTTGCAGGGAAAGAAATTTCAAAATGTAAAAATATTATTGCCAAGGACTGCAAGGGTATATAAACTTCGGCATTGCCGAAGTTAGCTTCTTTGATATTTTATTCTGCAAGTGATTTGTGTGTCAAGTGTGGTTTGTGAGTAAGTGTATTTAAGAAAAACCAGAGGGCCGGGGTTAACTTCGACCACGTCGAAGTTTGTATAACCTTGCAACTATTAATTTGAAAGCAATCGCATTAAAAGTAACGAAGTTATTGACAAAAATCACTGTTTTCGACCGATCGTTCCTATGGGAGGTATATGAAATAGTCACCCGATCTTGACCAAATTTGGCACAGTCGTTTATAGCTACAATAACTTACTTATATTAAATTTAACGACAATAGCTTAAAAAGTAACGACGTTATTGAGAAAATCACTGTTCGTGACTTTGCCGTTTGTATGGGAGCTATATGATATAGTCACTCGATCTTGATCAAATTTGGCACAATTATTAATAAGAACACAAAACTGACCAATACCAACTTTTATGACAATTGCTATAAAATTAATGAAGTTAATGAGAAAGTCACTGTTCGTGACTTTGACGTTTGTATGGGAGCTATATGATATAGTTGTCCCATCCGGCTGAATCCGAGATATACAACGCCTGCAGTATATACCAGCCTACGTGCAAAATTTCAGCTCTATAGCTCTTACGGTCTCGGAGGAGTTCGCGTTGATCCAGACGGACGGACGGACGGACGGACGGAAGGACATGGCTATTTGAACTCGTCTCGTCGTGCTGATCAAGAATATATATACTTTATATGGTCTGAGATGCTTCGTTCTATGCGTTGCACAGTTCTGACCAAAATTAATATACCCGTTTGTATAAAAGGGTAAGTAAAAATGAGCAAGGTTAGTGATCGTAGGAAAAGTGGGCTTAAGTGAGTTATTAAGTCGTGCCTGAGAAACCACAGAGATGGCTCAGAGCAGTTTCCCGTACGCTGGAACCGTAATACGGCCGCCATTTTGCTTCTTATAGCCGCCATGCTTTACATATCAGCTATACAAGCTGCTCGAACCATAATACAGACGCCATTTTCGTTCTTATAGCCGCCATCCTTTATATAACAGCTATACAAGCTGCTGGAACCGTTCTTTTAGCCGCCATATTTTATATAACAGCTGTAGAAGCTGCTGGAACCATAATACAGCCGCCATTTTTAGTCTTATAGCCTTTATCCTTTAGACAACAGCTACACAAGCTGGTGGAACCGTTCTAGTGCTGCCATTTTGAGTCTTATAGCCGCCATCCTTTATATAACAGCTATAGAAGCTGCTGGAACCATAATACATCCGCCATTTTGAGTCTTATGGCCGCCATCCTTTACATAACAGCTATAGAAGCTGCTGGGATTATTCTACAGCCGCCCTTTTGATTCTTATAGCCGCCATCCTTTACAAAATAGCTATACAAGCTGATGGAACCATAATACAGCCGCCATTTTGAGTCTTATAGCCGCCATCCTTTATATAACAGCTATTGAAGCTGCTGGAACCGTTCTTCTGCCGGCATTTTGGGTCTTGGTCTTCTTGAAATAACAGCTATAAAAGCTGCTGGATCCGTTCCACTGGCGTAATCTTGAGTCCCATAGCCGCCATCCTTTAAAAAACAGCTATAGAAGCTGCTGGGTCGGTTCCCCTGGAGTAATTTTGAGTCTCATAGCAGCGATCCTTTATATAATAGATATGCAAGCTGATGGAACCATAATACAGCCGCCATTTCGAGTCGTATAGCCGCCATTCTTTATATAATAGCACTAGATGCGTCAAACTCAAGATGTTTTGATTACAAACGCTACCCTGAGCGTGGAACCCCACATCGACAATAATTCAGTCTGCCACAGATCGCAGAACGATGTCTGTGTCGCTGTGTTCTCGTTTTGCATATGTATGCGTAGGCTGACGTAAGCAAGCTAAAATGTGACCGTCGCTTTTTCAGTCGATGGCTCGACTTTTTGAGTTCTCGACGAGCCAGCGACAATGGGAAAATGAGATGCGTGCCTAACTATAGAGCTCGACGGCACTTTTCTAATTGTCGACGTGTTTTATATATGTACGTATGTACATATATTGTTTCATATATTTTTGATACATTTTTATTTACTTTTTTTATACCCTTGCAGAGGGTATTATAAAATTGGTCAGATGTTTGTAACGCACAGAAGGAGACGTTTCCGACCCCATAAAGTATATATATTCTTGATCAGCATGAGAAGCCGAGTCGATATAGCCATGTCCGTCTGTCCGTCCGTCCGTCCGTCCGTCCGTCCGTCTGTGCAAATCAACTTCACGCTGTCATCTTAAGAGCTATCGGAATGAAATTTCATATTTGAGCTACTTTTAGCCGGGAGATAATAGAGTATGAAAATTGTCAGGATCGGACTACTATATCATATAGCTCTAGAACAAAAATTTTTGCAAATCTCAGATTTGATCGGATAAATAGAACACAAGTTACAGTCAATACAAATCGGTTCTACGTCATCAGCAAATCAAACAGAGCACATGCATGTGGGATTTGCACCCACAAGAATTAGAATAGTTGTTATATTAAGTATATTATTTATTAAATTAGGTAATTATAAACGGAACAATGGGTTTTGACAAAATTATGTATTTACTCATTTACACACACGTCGTTCGTCGTTCGTCGTTTTCTCTAGACTCCCCGTTTTTCACTCTGCCTTGCCACCTTGTCTGCTCTCTCTCATTGCCACCTCGTCGATCAGCTGCTTCGGGAGTAGGTCTGGCCTTACAGCGTTACCATACCATCCCCACAGATCGGCCATCCTTAAATGCATTTGCCCCAAATGCGTCGTCGTCTTCTTCAAAGTCGTCATCATCGGCTTTGGAGTCATCTTCATTTTCGTCGTCTTCATCACTCTAGTTTAGGAGTCGTCTGTATCGTAGTTAGAGGTGTCATCATTCAATTCGTGGTTTTCCGCATCGCCTTCATGGTGGTCATTATTTGTTTTCAGCATCGTCGTCATCATCGTCGTAATCGTCATTCTTATTATCATCGTTATAATCATCATTATCATCATCTTCGGAGTAGTCATCATCATTAACGTCGTTATCATCATTTTTATCATTGTATTTATCATCGTTAACAGCATTGTTCTCTAATCCTTTCGTAAGTTTTCTTAGTTATCAGCAACATCTTCATCGTCGTCTACATAAGGAATCCATTTCTTCATATATTCGGCGCAAGTAGTCGTATTTTTGGGCCATCTACAAAGTGTGCATCTTTAGTGACATCATAAGTATCCTTTGATTTGACTTTAGTTACTCGATAAGGACCTAAATATTTTGGCTTTAACTTCAGTCCACCTCCGAATTGAGTACGTTTAATTGCAACAAGATCGCCTTCTTTATAAATTGATGATTGTTTTCGTCGTAGATTATAAGTGTTCTTGTTTTCCTCTTGTAGATTTAGGATTTGCTGCTTCGCATGCTTCCTTAAGTCATCTCTTTTTTCGCTAAACATTGCTATCACTTCCTCATCAATTATTTGCTTCAATTGGATATCAAACTTTGTACGCATTTTAACTCCAACTAATAACTCGAACGGTGTAGTATTTGTGCTTCTAGAGTGAGTTGAATTTATTGTTTGCTGAACTCTTCCAACAAACTTGTACCATTTGCTCGGGTCATCAACAGAAAGCTTGGATAAAACAGATATAATAATAGCATTAAGTCTCTCTACTTGCCCATTTGCTCTAGGCAGTCCGGTAGTAACAGCGTGATGAAGGATGTTCTCTAAACGGCAATACTCCTTAAAGTCTTCTGATGTGAAAGCAGATCCTCTATCTGTAATAATCTGGACTGGGTTTCCAAATGTGAGACTTTGTGCTTGCAATCTCGATATAACTTCTTGGGCGGATGTCGTCTTAGTCGTATATAACCAGCAGTATTTGGTGAATGCATCTATAACAGCTAGGATGTGTTTGTATCTCTTGTCAGTAGATTCAAGCGGACCCAAAAAATCAATGTGGAATGTTTGCAGTGGTTCTTCTTCCTTAGGCAATGGATTTAACAGTCCCTCCTTTTTCCCTTGTTTGCGGTTTGAGATAATACACGGAATACAGCATCTAATATGTCGTTCTACTTTGGCCTCAAGTTTCGGTATATAATATTCTTTCGCAATTATGTCTTTCGTCTTCCTGATAGAAAAGTGTCCTCTCTCATGCGCTTCTTTGATAAGATCACGCTGGAATGATATAGGTACAACTATTAGTTCAACGTCGTTCACCAGCTTACATAAGAGACCGGCTTTCATAAAGTAATCATTGTGTGATGCTTTTTCAGATAGAATATCGATAATTGCTTTTATCTCGTCGTCTTGTCCTTGAAGATACTTTAGTTTGCTGATTGCGCTTCCATCGGTGATTAACATTACTGGATTTCGGCTTAAGGCGTCAGCATGCCGAATACGTGTTCCTTCTCGATGCTCCACCTCGAAGTCAAATTCTTGTAGCATTAGAATCCATCGGGCCACTCGTGTGCCAACGTCTCGTTTTCCATGGTTTTGGTGAAAGCATTGCAGTCGCTTACGAGTTTGAAGCGGATGCCAAGTAAGTAGACTCGGAATTTGTTGAGAGCTTCAATAACGGCTAGTATCTCCAGTTCGTAGCTTGAAAACTTTCTTTGTGCGTCCGTTGTGATCCTGCTCATATAATATACTGGGTGTAGTTGTCCATCTTCAGGTGAGACTTGTAAAAGTACAGCTCCAAACCCGTCAATCGAAGCATCGGTGTGGAGCTCCGTCTCATGGTTAAAATTAAAGATTTTTAATACGGGCCTCTCTGTGATCAATATTTTTAACCTGTTGAATGATTCGATTTCAAGATCATTAAAGTGGAATTTAGCATTTTGTTTAAGTAGATTCGTTAGAGGCTGAGCTATTAATCCAAAATTTTTGATAAATTTTCTGAAGTATCCAACCAATCCTAGGAAACTTTGAAGTTGCTTCTGGTTTGTGGGCTGGGAAATTTAGTTACAGCTTTGGTTTTCTCTTCGGAAATACATATCTTTTGGTCTTCGATTTCGTGCCCTAAAAACTCAACTCTTTTCTTTAAAAAACTGCATTTTTTTAGGTTGATCATCAGGCCGTAATTTTCACACTGTTTCAGGACTTCTTTGAGATTTGATATAGCCTCGTCTTCATCTTTAGCTGGAATAATGATGTCATCTATATATGGAATTGCGATATTTTTGCGAGTCAGCTCTCGAAATATAGCATTGATGTGCCTTTGAAAAACACTAGGAGAATTCGCTAATCCAAATGGTACCTTCAGAAACTGGTATTGCCCGTTGTGGGTTACAAAAGATGTATATTTTCGACTTTCCTCCTCGACATCAACATGGAAGAATCCATTTTTCAAGTCAATAGTGCTGAATATCTTTGCACTTACCAATCTATCCAGTTGGTCTTCGATTAAGGGTAAAGGAAAATGGTCTCGTAATATTACCTTGTTGATCCTTCTATAATCGATACATAGTCTTGGAGAACCATCTCGTTTTTTACCAGGACTACGGGGCTACTGTACTCTGACTCAGAGTGCTCGACTATACCTTCTTTTAACCATTCATCGACTTGTTGGTCTACTACGGAACGCTCGTTATAACCGATTCTTCGCGGACGCGAGTAGATTGGGGTATCATCATTAACTACGATTCGCATTTTTACGTTTGTCGACTTTGCGTTTACGGGTTTATAGTTTTTTATCAGTTCGCGTACTTCATTCTTTGCAGAATTGCTTGCATTAGCTTCAATATTTAAATCAATCTCGTCAACATTTGATGCATTTATTTTCATCAACACCGAAATTTCTGCTTCAAGCTCGATACTGTCACTCTTTCTTACACTTATCCCGTCAGAATTTATTTTTACTTCTGCAATTTTACAAAATTCTTCGCCTAACAGCAAGTCTTCATCAAGAAATTGTGCATCAATTACTAGAAATACCGATTTGAATTCTTGACCGTCAATTACGAATAGTTTTTCGATTGAACCCATGGCTTTGACCGCGTCGCCATTACCGAACCCAATTAAAAATTTGTTGCATTCACATAGCTTTGACTGTTTTATTCTTTTATAAATCTTTTCGGACATAAGATTGTATTTACTACCAGTGTCAACAAAAGCATTCATCTTTAAACCGTCGATTGTTATCTCTTTATACATACGCGAGGTTGATGTGTTTAGTTTTCGTGTATTACTCACTTCGTGTTTTTCAGATTTCTTGGGACAATCTTTGCCAATATGGCCAAACATGTTGCATTCAAAACACTTTTTACCTTTGTTTTTATCGTCACAGTCAGCGGCTGTATGACCTTTAAGACCACAATTGAAACATTTGATTTCTTTATTTACACTCCGAACTTGCTTTGGCTGAGAACTGCGATCACTTTTCTGGATTTGTTTATTAAAACTTACTACATTCTTATTCTCACTCTTAGATTTCTCCCGCATTATTTCGTAGCATTTCAGTTTGTCTTTAAAGTCTTTTATGTTTTTAGCTCCATACAACATTGATTTGTTCGTACCACTGTCGTCAATACCATCAATAACATACTGGATCAATGCAGACTCTTCGACATTTCCTCGTGTGGATAACTCTTTCATCAGCAAAAAATATTCTTGTAAATTCTCGTTCTTTTTAATTTTCCGATCAGCCATTATTTTATGCAATTGGGCACTGTTTGTCGTCGATTTAAATTCATTGAGTAGCGCCTTTTTTAATTTCAACCAGTTAGAAATACCTCGTTCGCTCGCAACAAAAAGCTTTGCTAATCCTTTTAATGACCGTTTTGCGAATATAAACATTTGTAAATCATTCCAATACATTAGCTTTGCAAGATCTTCGAATTCATTAATCCATACTTCTATGGAAAGGGTATCTTCACCATTAAACGATCTAACCGAATCTTCGATATCATGAAAATTTAAAGCAAATCTTGGAACACTTTGAATCGGAACGTTTTGAATTGGAACACTGGCTACTGAAGGGTTGTTTTTGTTTCTTTCTTCTTGTGCATCATTATCGTCAACGCCATTATTATCATCTTCTTCGTTTTCGCTTTCGTCAGAGACTTCGTCATTCGCGGCATTAAAATCAGCATCAGGCAGTAAATTTCCCTTTTTCAAATTACAAAATATAAAGTTTGACAGGTCACTCTCATTGTGGTGTAAATGTAGCATATTACATATTACAGCTAAGTCATTATCAGAAAGTTCATCGGCAATATACGACATTTTAATTGCATACTCTTCATCTGTTCTTTCGTAGTCGTAACCTTGAAATTCGCGTAACCGTTTTCTGTTATTTCTGTCTCCATCCCTTTCGAATACATATTTGTGAAGCAATGTAATGTTCTGTCTCTTTTCCGTACGTAGTTTTTCTTTTATAGCACCGAAATCTGCGAGCTTTGCCATGTTCACTTTTCTATGTCTGTATTGGTAGCGTCACTTTTATATATGTGTGTATGTGTGTATTTTACTTCACAATTTGTCGAATTCTTGGAAACGTGTCAGACTTTTGTTTTTTCTCTTTCAGACCTCACGTTAATTTAAACAAAAATCACTTTTACATATATTTGTCCATCTTATTCGTCGTTTTAGTACTTCTTTACTATTTTTTCACATCATTTTATTTGAGACTTCATATTTTTTTAGTTAGGTTGAACCGCTATGTTTTTCTTTGATTAAATTAGGTTGAACCGTTATATTTCTTCTTCGATTAAGTTAGGTTGAACCGTTATATTTCTTCTTCGATTAAGTTAGGTTGAGCCCCCATATTTGTGGGATTTGCACCCACAAGAATTAGAATAGTTGTTATATTAAGTATATTATTTATTAAATTAGGTAATTATAAACGGAACAATGGGTTTTGACAAAATTATGTATTTACTCATTTACACACACGTCGTTCGTCGTTCGTCGTTTTCTCTAGACTCCCCGTTTTTCACTCCGCCTTGCCACCTTGTCTGCTCTCTCTCATTGCCACCTCGTCGATCAGCTGCTTCGGGAGTAGGTCTGGCCTTACAGCGTTACCATACCATCCCCACATGCATACACACACACAGACGTAGCGCTACACGTATGTATGTATGTGTATGCGTGTTGTGCTTTGCTTAAAAATTTGTAGTAAAGAGAGAAATAATTTGAATGTTTTGTTTGTGTGTTGATGAATTGAGTTGCAGGGAAAGAAATTTCAAAATGTAAAAATATTATTGCCAAGGACTGCAAGGGTATATAATCTTCGGCATTGCCGAAGTTAGCTTCTTTGATATTTTATTCTGCAAGTGATTTGTGTGTCAAGTGTGGTTTGTGAGTAAGTGTATTTAAGAAAAACCAGAGGGCCGGGGTTAACTTCGACCACGTCGAAGTTTGTATAACCTTGCAACTATTAATTTGAAAGCAATCGCATTAAAAGTAACGAAGTTATTGACAAAAATCACTGTTTTCGACCGATCGTTCCTATGGGAGGTATATGAAATAGTCACCCGATCTTGACCAAATTTGGCACAGTCGTTTATAGCTACAATAACTTACTTATATTAAATTTAACGACAATAGCTTAAAAAGTAACGAAGTTATTGAGAAAATCACTGTTCGTGACTTTGCCGTTTGTATGGGAGCTATATGATATAGTCACTCGATCTTGATCAAATTTGGCACAATTATTAATAAGAACACAAAACTGACCAATACCAACTTTTATGACAATTGCTATAAAATTAATGAAGTTAATGAGAAAGTCACTGTTCGTGACTTTGACGTTTGTATGGGAGCTATATGATATAGTTGTCCCATCCGGCTGAATCCGAGATATACAACGCCTGCAGTATATACCAGCCTACGTGCAAAATTTCAGCTCTATAGCTCTTACGGTCTCGGAGGAGTTCGCGTTGATCCAGACGGACGGACGGACGGACGGACGGAAGGACATGGCTATTTGAACTCGTCTCGTCGTGCTGATCAAGAATATATATACTTTATATGGTCTGAGATGCTTCGTTCTATGCGTTGCACAGTTCTGACCAAAATTAATATACCCTTTTTGTATAAAAGGGTAAGTAAAAATGAGCAAGGTTAGTGATCGTAGGAAAAGTGGGCTTAAGTGAGTTATTAAGTCGTGCCTGAGAAACCACAGAGATGGCTCAGAGCACTTTCCCGTACGGCTTTTTAAGTTTCCTAAAAACGAGGCTGTCCGTCGCCAGTGGGTTTCAAAATGTAATTTGCAATCTGACGTCAATGTTGACGCGGCGTTGATTTGCAACTTACATTTTGGAAAAAATTTGTCCGCGTAAAATATCTGAAAGCAGATGATATACCGACTCTTCGCTTATTTGAAGAAACCAACATAAATTTGAATATCTCGGAGAGAGTAAATTATTATGATGTGTATGATTTTTGCACAGAAGAAGATTCTGAAATTTTAAATTTTCCAAATGCTGCAACCCAGGTTGACAGCATGGATATTGTTGAAAGCCCAATTATTAATGGAAATAAGAATAATGGCAGCTCTATTGAGACACAAATTGAATTTTGTGCAAATTACCTTAAAAAAGAGCAAAGTGCGGCTATAAGACTCAAAATGGCGGCCGTATTACGGTTCCAGCAGAGTCTATAACTGTTATGTAAAAGATAGCGGCTATAGAACGGTTCCAGCAGTTTCTATAGCTATTATGAAAAGCATGGCGGCTATAAGAATCAAAAGGGCGGCTGTATAATGGTCCCAGCAGCTTCTATAGCTGTTATGTAAAGGATGGCGGCCATAAGACTCAAAATGGCGGCTGTATTATGGTTCCAGCAGCTTCTATAGCTGTTATATAAAGGATGGCGGCTATAAGACTCAAAATGGCAGCAGTAGAACGGTTTCACCAGCCTGTATAGCTGTTGTATAAAGGATAAAGGCTATAAGACTAAAAATGGCGGCTGTAGAATGGTTCCAGCACCTTCTGCAGCTGTTATATAAAAGATGGCGGCTAAAAGAACGGTTCCAACAGCTTGTATAGCTGTTATATAAAGGATGCCGGCTATAAGAACGAAAATGGTGGCTGTATTATGGTTTCACCAGCTCGTATAGCTGTTATAGAAACGATGGCGGCTATACGACTCTAAATGGCGGCTATACGACTCTAAATGGCGGCAGTATTACGGATCCAATAGCTTGTATAGCTAAGATGTAAAGGACGCCGGCTTTGAGACTCAAAATGGCGGCATTAGAACACTTCCAGCATCTCGAATATTTGTTATAGAAACGATGGCGGCTATACGACTCCAAATGGCGGCAGTATTACGGATCCAGCAGATTGTAAAGCTATGATGTAAAGGATGGCGGCTATAAGACTCAAAATGGCGGTTGTAGAATGGTTCCAGCAGCTTGTATAGCTATTATATAAAGGTTGGCGGTTAAAAGAACGAAAATGGCGACAGTAGAACGGTTCTAGCAGCTTGTAAACCTGTTATATAAAAGATGGCGGCTATAAAACTCAAAATGGCAGCTGTTGAATGGTTCCAGCAGCTTGTACAGCTATTACATAAAAGAGGGCGGCTATAAGACTTAAAATGGCAGCAAAGGAACGGTTATAGCAACTTGCTGTTATATAAAGGATGGCGGCTATAAGAACGAAAATGGCGTCTCTATTATGGTTCCAGCAGCTTGTGTAGCTGTTATATAAAGCATGGCGGCTATAAGAAGCAAAATGGCGCCAGTATTACGGTTCCAGCAGATTCTATAGATGTTATGTAAAGGATGGCGGCCATAAGACTCAAAATGGCGGATGTATTATGGTTCCAGCAGCTTCTATAGCTGTTATATAAAGGATGGCGGCTATAAGCCTCAAAATGGCAGCAGTAGAGCGGTTCCACCATCTTGTGTAGCTGTTGTCTAAAGGATAAAGGCTATAAGACTAAAAATGGCGGCTGTATTATGGTTCCAGCAGCTTCTACAGCTGCTATATAAAAGATGGCGGCTAAAAGAACGGTTCCAGCAGCTTGTATAGGTGTTATATAAAGGATGGCGGCTATAAGAACGAAAATGGCGACTGTATTATGGATCCAGCAGCTTGTATAGCTGTTATATAACGCATGGCGGCTATAAGAAGCAAAATGGCGGCCGTATTACGGTTCCAGCAGATTCTATAACTGTTATGTAAAAGATAGCTTCTATAAGACTCAAAATGCGGCAATATAACAATTCCAGCAGCTTCTATAGCTGTTATGTAGAGGATGGCGGCTATAAGACTCAAAATGGCGGCTGTAGAAAAGTTCTAGCAGCTTGTATAGCTGTTATATAAACGATAGCGGCTATAATACTCAAAATGGCGGCCGTATTATGGTTCCAGCAGCTTGTATAGCTGTTATTTAAAGCTTGGCGTCTATAAGATGCAAAATGGCGGCCGTATTACGGTTCCAGCAGAGTCTATAACTGTTATGTAAAAGATAGCGGCTAAAAGACTCCAAATGGCGGCAGTAGAACGGTTCTAGCAGCTTCTATAGCTATTATGTAAAGGATGGCGGCTATAAGAATCAAAAGGGCGGCTGTAGAATGGTCCCAGCAGCTTCTATAGCTGTTATGTAAAGGACAGCGGCCATAAGACTCAAAATGGCGGCTGTATTATGGTTCCAGCAGCTTGTATAGCTGTTATATAATGGATGCCGGCTAACGAAAATGGTGGCTGTATTATGGTTTCACCATCTCGTATAACTGTTATAGAAACGATGGCGGCTATACGACTCAAAATAGCGGCATTAGAACGGTTTCAGCTGCTCGTATATTTGTTATAGAAACGATGGCGGCTATACGACTCAAAATGGCGGCAGTATTACGGATCCAGCAGATTGTAAAGCTATGATGTAAAGGATGGCGGCTATAAGACTCAAAATGGCGGTTGTAGAATGGTTTCAGCAGGTTGTAGCAGGTTAGATGATCTAACAGCCTTGGCGAAGAATACCTCCGGTGTAGTTTTGGAGTCGTTTAGGTGCGATTTTAGATCCTTGAAGACAGGACATCCCCTGTAGTTGGCTGCGTGGTTCCCTCCACAGTTACTGCATAGTCTTAGTGCGACGTTGTTTCTGTCCTTGGTGCAAATGCCATTTTTATGATGTTCGCTGCAGCCAACACACACTGACCTAAGATTGCAATTGTTAGAGGTGTGGTTGTATTCCTGGCAGTTTTTACACTGAGGTGGTTGGTATCTCTTATGGGGCTCCTCTACGGTGATTCTTCTGTGCAATAAGAGCTGAAGGTTGTAGATTGGATGCACTTCATTTGGCTTCGACCGCTTTGCATCTGGTTGGAGCTCGATTTTAAAGAGCGGCTGTGCGACTTTATTCCTGTTGATATTGTTGACAACGGACTTAACCGCAAACCCTTTTTCGGCCAATGCGTCTGCTATTTCTTGAGGTGGGACCGATGGCTCGATCACCTTTAACACAACATTGGAGCCCTTTACTGCTGTACGTTGGTACGTATAGAAGTTTATGTTAGCATTACGGAGGTACTTTTCGATGATGCGGAAATTGTCCTCAGTTTGGGTTTGACATTTAATTTCTTTTATGTTACCCCTGTTGAGAGGGGTTACAACAAAGGTTTTTGCCCCTACTGTTACTACTAGCTTCGAAATCAAGACGCTGCAGTTGGCTCCACGGATGTATAGACGGGGTGGTCAAGCTGATTTAACTTTATCCACAGCGCCGGCTTGATCGTCTTGCTGATCGGCAAGAATTTTAAAACGATTTCCGCTTACAAGTGCTACTCGTTCAATTGTTTTGGTTATTTTCGGCGTATTGACACTTTTTTTCTTTTGCGGGCTTAGCTTCCGCTTAGTTATTTTAATATATCTATCCATTCCGGTTTGGACAGAAGGCATTGGGTTTCTTGTCGTGGCTGACTCTGGGCGACTTGTCGATGACGGCTTGAGGCAGGTCAATACTTCTGCAGACGTTGCAGTAGTTGCTGTCAACGAGCTGACGGTGCTGGTCGGTGCAATTAGTGACCCAGTTATCGATATTGATGGAGAAGCACACTGCTCTCTCCACGGTAAATTGCTGTTGTGGCTTTCTGTTGCTGAGTGGCTGTATTATTGTTCCAGCAGCTTGTATATCTTTTATATAAAGGATGGAAGCTATAAGACTCAAAACGGCAGCAGTAGAACGGTTCCACCAGCTTGTATAGCTGTTATATAAAGGATAAAGGCTATAAGACTAAAAATGGAAACTGTAGAATGGTCCCAGCAGCTTCTATAGCTGTTATATAAAGGATAAAGGCTATAAGACTAAAAATGGCGGCTGCAGAATGGTCCCAGCAGCTTCTATAGCTGTAATATAAAAGATGGCGGCATTGAGAGTTAAAATGGTGTCAAAAGAACGGTTCCAGCAGCTTGTATAGCTGTAATATAAAAGATTGCGGCATTGAGAGTCAAAATGGTGTCAAAAGAACGGTTCCAGCAGCTTGTATAGCTATTATACAAAGGTTGGCGGTTATAAGAACGAAAATGGCGGCTTTATTTTTGTTCCAGAAACTTGTATAGATGTTATATGAAGGATGGCGACTATAAGACATAAAATGGTGGTTGTAGAATGGTTCCAGCAGCTTGTATAGCTGTAATATAAAGGATGGCACCAGCTTGTTAGGCTCTTATTTAAAGGATGGTGGCTATAAGAACGAAAATGGCGGCTGAATTATGGTTCCAGCAACTTGTATATCTTTTATATAAAGGATGGCGGCTATAAGACTCAAAATGGCGGCAGAAGAACGGTTCCAGCAGTTTGAATAGCTGTTATATATAGGATAAAGGCTATAAGACTAAAAATGGCAGCTGTAGAATGGTCCCAGCAGCTTCTATAGCTGTTGTAAAAGGATGGTGGCCGTAAGACTCAAAATGGCGGCTGTATTATGGTTCCAGCAGCTTGTACAGCTGTTATATAAAAGATGGCGGCTTTGAGAGTCAAAATGGTGGCAAAAGAACGGTTCCAGCAGCTTGTACAGCTATTATATAAAGGTTGGCGGTTATATGAACGAAAATGGCGGCTGTGAAATGGTCCCAGCAGCTTGCATAGCTGTTATATAAAGGATGGTGTCGATAAGAGTCAAAATGGAGGCCCGATAATGGTTCCATCAATTTGTATAGTTGTTATTAAAGGATGGCGGTTATAAGAAGCAAAATGGCGGCTGTAGAAAGGTTCTAGCAGCTTGCATAGCTGTTGTATAAAGGATAGCGGCTATAGAACTCATAATGGCGGCTTTATAATGGTCTCAGAAACTTGTATAGCTGTTATATAAAGGATGGCTCAAAATGGATGATGTATTATGCTTCCATCAATTTGTATAGTTGTTAATTAAAAAATGGCGGCTATAAGATTTAAAATGGCGGCTGAAGAATGGTTCCAGCATCTTGTATAGCTGTTATATAAAGGATAGCGGCTATAGGACTCATAATGGCGGCTTTATAATGGTCTCAGCAGCTTGTATAGCTGTTATATAAAGGATGGCTCAAAATGGATGATGTATTATGCTTTCATCAATTTGTATAGTTGTTAATTAAAAAATGGCGGCTATAAGATTTAAAATGGCGGCTGAAGAATGGTTCCAGCAGCTTGTATAGCTGTTATGTAAAGGATGGCAGCTATAAGACTCAAAATGGCGGCAGTAGAACGGTTCCAGCAGCTCGTATATTTGATATAGAAACGATGGCGGCTATACGACTCAAAATGGCGGCAGTATTACGGATCCAGCAGATTGTAAAGCTATGATGTAAAGGATGGCGGCTATAAGACTAAAAATGGCGGTTGTAGAATGGTTCCAGCAGCTTGTAGCAGGCATGTTAGATGATCTAACAGCCTTGGCGAAGAATACCTCCGGTGTAGTTTTGGAGGCGTTGAATGCCATCTTTATGATGTTCGCCGCAGCCAACACACACTGACCTAAGATTGCAATTGTTAGAGGTGTGGTTTTATTCCTGGCAGTTTTTACACTGAGGTGGTTGGTATCTCTTATGGGGCTCCTCTACGGTGATTCTTCTGTGCAATAAGAGCTGAAGGTTGTAGATTGGATGCACTTCATTTGGCTTCGACCGCTTTGCATCTGGTTGGAGCTCGATTTTAAAGAGCGGCTGTGCGACTTTATTCCTGTTGATGATGTTGACAACGGACTTAACCGCAAACCCTTTTTCGGCCAATGCGTCTGCTATTTCTTGAGGTGGGACCGATGGCTCGATCCCCTTTAACACAACATTGGAGCCCTTTACTGCTGTACGTTGGTACGTATAGAAGTTTATGTTAGCATTACGGAGGTACTTTTCGATGATGCGGAAATTGTCCTCAGTTTGGGTTTGACATTTAATTTCTTTTATGTTACCCCTGTTGAGAGGGGTTACAACAAAGTTATTTGCTCCTACTGTTTCTACTAGCTTCGAAATTAGCACGATGCAGTTGGCTCCACGGATGTATAGAGGGGGTGGTCTAGCCGATTTAACTTTATCCACAGCGCCGGCTTGATCGTCTTGCTGATCGGCAAGAATTTTAAAACGATTTCCGCTTACAAGTGCTACTCGTTCATATGTTTTGGTTATTTTCGGCGTATTGACACTTTTTTTCTTTTGCGGGCTTAGCTTCCGCTTAGTTATTTTAATATATCTATCCATTCCGGTTTGGACAGAAGGCGTTTGGTTTCTTGTCGTGGCTGACTCTGGGCGACTTGTCGATGACGGCTTGAGGCAGGTCAATACTTCTGCAGACGTTGCAGTAGTTGCTGTCAACGAGCTGACGGTGCTGGTCGGTGCAATTAGTGACCCAGTTATCGATATTGATGGAGAAGCACACTGCTCTCTCCACGGTAAATTGCTGTTGTGGCTTTCTGTTGCTGAGTGGCTATATAAAGGATGGTGGCAATAAGATCGAAAATGGCAGCTGTAGAATGGTCCCAGCAGCTTCTATAGCTGTTATGTAAAGGATGGTGGCCATAAGACACAAAATGGCGGCTGTATTATGGTTCCAGCAGCTTGTACAGCTGTTATATAAAAGATGGCGGCTTTGAGAGTTAAAATGGTGTCAAAAGAACGGTTCCAGCAGCTTGTATAGCTATTATATAAAGGTTGGTGGTTATAAGATCGTAATGGCGGCTTTATTTTGGTTCCAGCAACTTGTATAGATGTTATATGAAGGATGGTGGCTATAAGACACAAAATGGTGGTTGTAGAATGGTTCCAGCAGCTTGTATAGCTGTAATATAAGGGATGGCACCAGCTTGTTAGGCTCTTATATAAAGGATGGTGGCTATAAGACTAAAAATGGAGGCTGTAGAATGGTCCCAGCAGCTTCTATAGCTGTTATGTAAAGGATGGTGGCCATAAGACTCAAAATGACGGCTGTATTATGGTTCCAGCAGCTTGTACAGCTGCTATATAAAAGATGGCGTCTTTGAGAGTCAAAATGGTGGCAAAAGAACGGTTCCAGCAGCTTGTATAGCTATTATATAAAGGTTGGTGGTTATAAAAACGAAAAGGGCGGCTTTATTTTGGTTCCAGCAACTTGTATAGATGTTATATGAAGGATGGCGGCTATAAGACACAAAATGGTGGTTGTAGAATGGTTCCAGCAGCTTGTATAGCTGTTATATAAAGGATAAAGGCTATAAGACTAACATTGGCGGCAGTAGAATGGTCCCAGCAGCTTCTATAGCTGTTATGTGAAGGATGGCGGCCATAAGACTCAAAATGGCGGCTGTATTATGGTTCCAGCAGCTTGTATCGCTGTTATATAAAAGATGGCGGCTTTGAGAGTCAAAATGGAGGCAAAAGATCGGTTCCAGCAGCTTGTATAGCTGCTATGTAAAGGATGGCGGCTATAAGACTCAAATTGGCGGCTGTAGAATGGTCCCAGCAGCTTGTCTAGCTGTTATGTAAAGGATGGCGGCTATAAGACTCAAAATGGCGGCAGTATAATGGTTCCAGCAGCTTCTATAGCTGTTATGTAAAGGATGGCGGCTATAAGACTCAAAAGTGCGGCTGTAGAATGGTCCCAGCAGCTTCTATAGCTGTTATGCAAAGAATGGCGGCAATAAGACTCAAATTGGCAACTGTATTATAACCATAATACATAATACATATGTAAAGGGTAGCGGCTATAAGACTCAAAATGGCGGCCGTATTACGGTTCCAGCAGATTCTATGACTGTTATGTAAAATATAGCGGCTATAAGACTCATATTATAACCATAATACATAATACATATGTAAAGGATAGCGGCTATGTAAAGGATAGCGGCTATAAGACTCAAAATGGCGGCCGTATTACGGTTCCAGCAGATTCTATGACTGTTATGTAAAATATAGCGGCTATAAGACTCATATTATAACCATAATACATAATACATATGTAAAGGATAGCGGCTATAAGACTCAAAATGGCGGCCGTATTACGGTTCCATTAGATTGTATGACTGTTATGTAAAATATAGCGGCTATAAGACTCAAAATGGCGGTAGTAGAACGGTTCCAGCAGCTTCTATAGCTGTTATGTAAAGGACGGCGGCTATAAGACTCAAAACTGCGGATGTAGAATGGTCCCAGCAACTTGTATAGCTGTTAGGTAAAGGATGGCGGCTATACAACTCAAAAGGGCGGCTGTAGAATGGTCCCAGCAGCTTCTATAGCTGTTATTTGAAGGATGGCGGCCATAAGACTCAAAATGGCACCTGTATTATAACCATAATACATAATACATATGTAAAGGATAGCGGCTAGAAGACTCAAAATGGCGGCCGTATTACGGTTCCAGCAGCTTCTATAGCTGTTATGTAAAGGATGGCGGCAATAAGACTCAAATTGGCAACTGTATTATAACCATAATACATAATACATATGTAAAGGATAGCGGCTATAAGACTCAAAATGGCGGCCGTATTACGGTTCCAGCAGATTCTATGACTGTTATGTAAAATATAGCGGCTATAAGACTCAAAATGGCGGTAGTAGAACGGTTCCAGCAGCTTCTATAGCTGTTATGTAAAGGACGGCGGCTATAAGACTAAAAATGGCGGCCGTAGAATGGTCCCACCAGCTTCTATAGCTGTTATATAAAGGATAAAGGCTATAAGACTAAAAATGGCGGCTGTAGAATGGTCCCAGCAGCTTGAATAGCTGTTATATAAAAGATGGCGGCTTTGAGAATCAAAATGGTGGCAAAAGAACGGTTCCAGCAGCTTGTATAGCTTTTATATAAAGGTTGGCGGTTATAAGAACGAAAATGGCGGCTTTATTTTGGTTCCAGTAACTTGTATAGATGTTATATGAAGAATGACGGCTATAAGACACAAAATGGAGGTTGTAGAATGGTTCCAACAGCTTGTATAGCTGTAATATAAAAGATGGCACCAGCTTGTTAGGCTCTTATATAAAGGATGGCGGCTATGAGAACGAAAATGGCGGCTGAATTATGGTTCCAGCAACTTGTTTCTTTTATATAAAGGATGGCGGGTATAAGACTCAAAATGGCGGTAGAAGTACGGTTCCAGCAGTTTGAATAGCTGTTATATAAAGGATAAAGGCTGTAGAATGGTCCCAGCAGCTTCTATAGCTGTTATGTAAAGGATGGTGGCCATAAGACTCCAAATGGCGGTTGTATTATGGTTCCAGCAGCTTGTACAGCTGTTATATAAAAGATGGCGGCTTTGAGAGTCAAAATGGTGGCAAAAGAACGGTTTCAGAAGCTTGTACAGCTATTATATAAAGGTTGGCGGTTATAAGAACGAAAATGGCGGCTTTATTTTGGTTCCAGCAACTTGTATAGATTTTATATGAAGAATGGCGGCTATAAGACACAAAATGGTGGTTGTAGAATGGTTCCAGCAGCTTGTATAGCTGTTATGTAAAGGATGGCGGCCATAAGACTCAAAATGGCGGCTGTATTATGGTTCCAGCAGCTTGTATAGCTGTTATATAAAGGATAAAGGCTATAAGACTAAAAATGGCGGCTGTAGAATGGTCCCAGCAGCTTGAATAGCTGTTATGTAAAGGATGGCGGCCATAAGACTCAAAATGGCGGCTGTATTATGGTTCCAGCAGCTTGTATAGCTGTTATATAAGAGATGGCGGCTTTGAGAGTCAAAATGGCGGCAAAAGAACGATTTCAGCAGCTTGTATAGCTATAATATAAAGGTTGGCTGTTATAAGAACGAAAATGGCGGCTTTATTTGGTTCCAGCAACTTGTGTATATGTTATATGAAGGATGGCGGCGATAAGTCACAAAATGGCGGCAGAAGAACCGTTCCAGCAGCTTCTATAGCTGTTATGTAAAGGATGGCGGCTATAAGACTTAAAATGGCGGCTGTGAAATGGTCCCAGCAGCTTGTATAGCTGTTATATAAAGGATAGTGTCTATAAGAGTAATGGCGGTAGTAGAACGGTTCCAGCAGCTTCTATAGCTGTTATGTAAAGGACGGCGGCTATAAGACTCAAAATTGCGGGTGTAGAATGTTCCCAGCAGCTTGTATAGCTGTTAGGTAAAGGATGGCGGCTATACAACTCAAAAGGGCGGCTGTATTATGGTCCCAGCAGCTTCTATAGCTGTTATTTAAAGGATGGCGGCCATAAGACTCAAAATGGCACCTGTATTATAACCATAATACATAATGCATATGTAAAGGATAGCGGCTAGAAGACTCAAAATGGCGGCCGTATTACGGTTCCAGCAGCTTCTATAGCTGTTATGTAAAGGATGGCGGCAATAAGACTCAAATTGGCAACTGTATTATAACCATAATACATAATACATATGTAAAGGATAGCGGCTATAAGACTCAAAATGGCGGCCGTATTACGGTTCCAGCAGATTCTATGACTGTTATGTAAAATATAGCGGCTATAAGACTCAAAATGGCGGTGGTAGAACGGTTCCAGCAGCTTCTATAGCTGTTATGTAAAGGTCGGCGGCTATAAGACTCAAAATGGCGGATGTAGAATGGTCCCAGCAGCTTGTATAGCTGTTATGTAAAGGATGGCGGCTATACAACTCAAAAGGGCGTCTGTAGAATGGTTCCAGCAGCTTCTATAGCTGTTATGTAAAGGATAAAGGCTATAAGACTAAAAATGGCGGCGGTAGAATGGTCCCAGCAGCTTCTATAGCTGTTATATAAAGGATAAAGGCTAGAGGACTAAAAATGGCGGCTGTAGAATGGTCCCAGCAGCTTGTACAGCTGTTATATAAAAGATTGCGGCTTTGAGAGTCAAAATGGTGGCAAAAGAACGGTTCCAGCAGCTTGTATAGCTATTATATAAAGGTTGGTAATTATAAGAACAAAAATGGCGGCTTTATTTTGGTTCCAGCAACTTGTATAGATGTTATATGAAGGATGGCGGCTATAAGACACAAAATGGTGGTTATAGAATGGTTCCAGCAGCTTGTATAGCTGTAATATAAGGGATGGCACCAGTTTGTTAGGCTCTTATATAAAAGATGGTGCCTATAAGACTAAAAATGGCGGCTGTAGAATGGTCCCAGCAGCTTCTATAGCTGTTATGTAAAGGATGGTGGCCATAAGACTCAAAATCGCGGCTGTTGAATGGTTCCAGCAGCTTGTACAGCTGTTATATAAAAGATGGCGTCTTTGAGAGTCAAAATGGTGGCAAAAGAACGGTTCCAGCAGTTTATATAGCTATTATATAAAAGTTGGTGGTTATAAGAACGAAAATGGCGGCTTTATTTTCGTTCCAGCAACTTGTATAGATGTATAGATGTATAGACTTGTATATATGAAGGATGGCGGCTATAAGACACAAAAGGGTGGTTGTAGAATGGTTCCAGCAGCTTGTATAGCTGTTATATAAAGGATAAAGGCTATAAGACTAACATTGGCGGCCGTAGAATGGTCCCAGCAGCTTGAATAGCTGTTATGTAAAGGATGGCGGCCATAAGACTCAAAATGGCGGCTGTATTATGGTTCCAGCAGCTTGTATCGCTGTTATATAAAAGATGGCGGCTTTGAGAGTCAAAATGGACGCAAAAGATTGGTTCCAGCAGCTTGTATAGCTGCTATGTAAAGGATGGCGGCTATATTTATTTATTTATTTTATTTATTTATTTACGTCAACTAAGTCAGCAGTCGACGAAAAAGCTTAAGCTAAATTAAAAATAGTAATTAATTCATTAAGGTAGCTTAGCTATATGCACAACATCCCCGACCCGATGGAGGTGTTTTATTTGCAACAAGGTGCCAGCTATGCCCCGATTCACAGCCAATGTGGTCAGGGATGAGTTGCAGCCAATCAAATATCCAGTCCAGAATACTTTCAGTGGTTACGCTGTAGATAATTAAAAAGTATAGCGCGAAGAGAAGTGACAGATAGATGAGGAGAAATAAGGTGAGAAAGGTTGTTAAAAGATTGGCAAAGAACACGAAGAGGTTCGTGAAGAGAGTAGTTAGTCAAACATCTACTAAGGTGAAGAGGAAAAAAGTTTCTGGTCCGACGTGAGGGAACACAAAAATATAGCGTATCTAGTAAATTGGTAGAACTGACTTCGCCGTTGACTACTTTATGTAGAAAGAGAATCCCAAATTCGACGGTTGTAAAGTGAAGGAAGATTAATAAGAAGAAGTCTGTCAGAATAAGAAGGTAGGCGAAGATTTGGGTCCCAATTAAGACAGCGTAACGCAAACTTAAGGAATTGCTTCTGTACCGATTCAATACTACGCTGGTGAACATCATATTGAGGGTTCCACACTGGTGAGCAATATTCTAGAGTAGGGCGATCTAACGAAGTGTATAAAACCTTTGTCACATATGGATCATCAAATTCTTTGGCCCAACGTTTAATGAAGCCAAGAAGACTGCATGCTCTATTAACAATTGAAGATATATGAATATTAAAAGAAAGTTTTGGGTCAAACATAACGCCTAAGTCTTTAAATGATGGTACACAATCTAACAGAACAGACTTAATAGAGTATTGAGCTAGGAACGGCGACAAACGACTGAAAGTCATAAAAGAGCATTTAGAGGCATTAAGGTGTAATTTATTAACGTGACACCAAACACAGAACGCATCGAGAGCTGATTGCAAGTACTGTTGGAAAGAAGGATCATTATATGAATAGCAAATCTTCACGTCATCCGCAAACATGAGCACGCGTGAATGAGCCAAGGCCAAAGGCAAATCGTTTATAAACAAGGTAAATAACAGTGGGCCCAGATGACTGCCTTGGGGGACACCTGACGTAACTCGAACAGTTTTAGATATCGAGGAACGAAAAGACACCTTTTGGGTTCTGCCAATAAGATTCGACTTTAACCAAGCCAATAGTTTCGGGGAAAGACCCATGATGTTAAGTTTCATGAGAAGCAAGGAATGATCAACCGTATCGAAAGCCTTACTAAAGTCAGTATAAATAACATCAGTTTGACACTTTTTACGGAAGCCATGGTGTACAAGGGTAGTCAATTCTAAAAGGTTGGTAAGCGACGAACGACCTTTCATGAAGCCATGCTGACAAGCAGAAATAGCGGATCTGGATAGGTGTTGAAGGGAAGACGTAATAATTTTCTCAAACAGCTTAGGTATTGCCGAAAGTTTGGCAATGCCACGGTAGTTAGAAATATCCGATTTGTTACCCTTTTTAAAAAGCGGAATAATAAAAGACTCCTTCCAAATATCAGGGAAGCGACAAGTCTCACTCGATAAAAAGAATAACCGAGATAAAGGCTTAGATAGGGAAATCGAACACATTTTAAGGATGCAACTAGGTATATTTTCAGGCCCGGGTACGAAGGAAGACGTCATAGATGACAAGCTAGAGATAATACAGTCTTCAGTAATATTAGGAAAAAACATACAATTTAAATGTGGAATTGTGAAGGGATAAGGTGTGGGATCCGAAGCAGTAGTAGAATAAGTCGACTGAAAGAATTTAGCAAACAGATCTGCAATATCTGAATCACAATTAGCAGTCTGGTCATTAAGTCTGAAGGTGGAAGGTAGTAAATTAGAGCGTCTTTTGGAATTAACAAAGTTATAAAATCTTTTGGGGTTCTTATAAAATTCAACCTTACAGCGAACGATATAATTATTGTAGCATTGAGTATTTAAAAGGCAAAATTGAGATTTGGCTACACAATAATTTGCATAGTCAAGTCGCGAACCAGTTTTTTTAAATCTTTTAAAATATCTCGATTTAATGTTACGGAGATTAGAGAGCCTACGTGTGAACCAGACTGGCGCACTGGAGACGGTAGAGACATTTACATAAGGAACGCATTTATCAATTAGAGAATTAAGAGCAGAGTAGAAAAAATTTACTGCACAATCTATATCACAGCACTCAAATAGAAATGACCAATCAAAAGAGAAAATAAGGCTGTTAAGAAGATTGAAATTTGTTTTACGAAAACATCTGCGACGAGAATTCGAGATGTTATTGAATGAATTATTAACGGAATTGTAAGAAATAGTAATTTCAATGGTAGGGGTGATAAGTATCTTCAGGCTTCACTAGGGGCTGTGTTTGTGATACAGCACTAACAGTGGGATCAGAGACAAAAACAAGATCGAGGATTCTTTTAGAAGAGTTAAGAAAAGAATTCAACTGATATAGCGGACATTCAAGTAGGCTATCAAGAAAAACATGTTGAGATGAAGGAATTAAGAAAGATAGATTATCATCAGCAAGCCAAGAAACATTAGGCAAGTTAAAATCACCTAAAGCTATAAAAAAATCACGATCTTTAAGACGACTAAAAATAGTTCGCAAAGCATCAGCATGGTGCATGTAGATCATCATATCAGAAGCTGGAGGAATGTATGAACAAGAGATATATAAGCTAAAGTTAGAACATGTAACTTCGACGCAAATAAACTCAACACCTAAGGGGAGATCAATCGGCACAACACTTGAGCACAGATTCGAGTTGACTGCAATGAGTACTCCGCCGCCACGACGACCAACACGATCAAGCCTATAAGAAATAAAGTTATTAGAAAGAATTTCATTATCCAAAACAGAGGAGTTAAGCCAAGTTTCAGAGAAAGCTAATATGTCAGCCGAAAAGGTTTGGCTATCGCAGAATAGTTTCGAGAGCTTGGTAAGAAGTCCTCTTACATTTTGATAGTGAATGCAAAGACTAGACGTTATTAGTTTTTTGAAGCAGAAGATACATTAGGAAGGTGGACAGGCAAAGGGCGGGAGCGCTTATTGGGCGCAAATTCGTGTACAACTAGGCCCTCTGGCCAAAAGTTAGGGTCAACCATAGCTGAGAAATACTCATTTGGTACAGTAATTTTAAAAGAGGAGATTTCGCGAGGCCTAGAAAACTTAAACTTTTGAATTAAAACCTTAGCAGGGCATATATTACCAATGTAAGCTGCCACAGACGATTCAGAAGTATCTGGAGCAAGCCTAGAGATAAATAATTGTTTACGATGAGGCACTACAGTTAGTGGAGGCGGAGGAGCATTGGGATCCGCAAGTGATTGAAAGCCAGCATGATCCAGTAATTGATCAGAGTTCCCGTGAGGGATAGATTGAGGTACACCAGGGCTTGTAGTGGGTACATCAATCTGAAAAGAAGAGCATAAAGAGGGACAAGAAGATGGTGTAGGCGAAAGTAAAATGGGAGAAGATCTAATAGAAAGTGCGGGCGACTGCTTATGAGGCAACTCAAGGGTACATTTCTTGGGCAATTCCTTAGAAGGTCATTAGACAGCTGTTTGGCCATTTTATTTAGAGAAAGAAACTTTAAACGAAGATCCCTGTACATTCGGCTAAAATCAAGCTGCTGGCTGGCACAAGATGGGCAAGTCCAGCGCATTAAGCCAAGCTCAGGCTTAGACACAGACAAACCAGAAAATTTGTCGTAATCACGGCCGTTGAGGCCAGCACATTTTAAGTGAATAAGATAGTCGCAAAGCCAACACGATATTGCTCTATACTGATCGTCAAAACGATCAGAATGCTTGCAATTGGGTAGACAACAAGCCATTGAAAAGCCAAAATAAAACACAAGGCAAAAAAAACAACAAAAAAAAATATATATAAAAATTTAAATAAACAGCACAAAGATAATTATCGATAAAAAAATCAATAATTACAAATAAAACAAAGAGACAGCTAGAGTACACAGCACAAGAGAGAGTGCAAGAACAGTTATAAGACGAGCTTTGAGAGGCGGCCTTAGAAAAGTAATTACGCGGGAGGGAAGCTGAGCACAAGCACAAAGCAGAGAGAACAACAAAACCACTAGCACTGATGGTATGATGGGGGCGATGAGGGGAGCAACTGCAGAAGCAATGACGGGAGAGAACAATAAGAAAAAAATAAAAACAATTTAGATGCACCAAACACTAATCACAAAAAAAGAAAAAAACAAAACTGTTCAATTTGGCGAATTATGCAAATAAAACACAAGGGTTTCAAGCAAATGACACCAGCGAAAACGAAAACAAACTAGGCAAAATTAAAAATTGGGAAAAAACAATATATATTAATAAAACTCAGGAGCTAAGCAAAAACACGACCGTCACGTCAAAGAGCAGAAGCTTTATTTAAGACTCAAATTGGCGGCTGTAGAATGGTCCCAGCAGCTTGTATAGCTGTTATGTAAAGGATGGCGGCTATAAGACTCAAAATGGCGGCAGTATAATGGTTCCAGCAGCTTCTATAGCTGTTATGTAAAGGATGGCGGCTATAAGACTCAAAAGTGCGGCTGTAGAATGGTCCCAGCAGCATCTATAGCTGTTATGTAAAGGATGGCGGCAATAAGACTCAAATTGGCAACTGTATTATAACCATAATACATAATACATATGTAAAGGATAGCGGCTATAAGACTCAAAATGGCGGCCGTATTACGGTTCCAGCAGATTCTATGACTGTTATGTAAAATATGGCGGCTATAAGACTCAAAATGGCGGTAGTAGAACGGTTCCAGCAGCTTCTATAGCTGTTATGTAAAGGACGGCGGCTATAAGACTCAAAATAGCGGATGTAGAATGGTCCCAGCAGCTTGTATAGCTTTTATGTGAAGGATGGCGGCTATAAAACTCAAAAGGGCGTCTGTAGAATGGTCCCAGCAGCTTCTATAGCTGTTATGTAAAGGATGGCGGCCATAAGACTCAAAATGGCACCTGTATTATAACCATAATACATAATACATGTGTAAAGGATAGCGGCTAGACGACTCAAAATGGCGGCCGTATTACGGTTCCAGCAGATTCTATGACTGTTATGTAAAATATAGCGGCTATAAGACTCAAAACGGCGATAGTAGAACGGTTCCAGCAGCTTCTATAGCTGTTATGTAAAGGATAAAGGCTATAAGACTAAAAATGGCGGCCGTAGAATGGTCCCAGCATCTTCTATAGCTGTTATATAAAGGATAAAGGCTATAAGACTAAAAATGGCGGCTGTAGAATGGTCCCAGCAGCTTGTACCGCTGTTATATAAAAGATGGCGGCTTTGAGAGTCAAAATGGTGGCAAAAGAACGGTTCCAGTAGCTTGTATAGCTATTATATAAAAGTTGGTGGTTATAAGAACAAAAATGGCGGCTTTATTTTGGTTCCAGCAACTTGTATAGATGTTATATGAAGGATGACGGCTATAAGACACAAAATGGAGGTTGTAGAATGGTTCCAGCAGCTTGTTAAGCTGTAATATAAAGGATGGCACCAGCTTGTTAGGCTCTTATATAAAGGATGGCGGCTATAAGAACGAAAATGGCGGCTGAATTATGGTTCCAGCAACTTGTATATCTTTTATATAAAGATTGGCGGCTATAAGACTCAAAATGGCAGCAGAAGAACGGTTCCAGCAGTTTGAATAGCTGTTATATAAAGGATAAAGGCTATAAGACTAAAAATGGCGGCTGTAGAATGGTCCCAGCAGCATCTATAGCTGTTATATAAACGATGGCGGCTATAAGACTCAAAATGGCAGCACTAGAGCGGTTTCACCAGCTTGTATAGCTGATATATAAAGGATAAAGGCTATAAGACTAAAAATGGCGGCTGTAGAATGGTCCCAGCAGCTTCTATAGCTGTTATGTAAAGGATGGTGGCCATAAGACTCCAAATGGCGGCTGTATTATGGTTCCAGCAGCTTGTACAGCTGTTATATAAAAGATGGCGGCTTTGAGAGTCAAAATGGTGGCAAAGGAACGGTTCCAGAAGCTTGTACAGCTATTATATAAAGGTTGGCGGTTATAAGAACGAAAATGGCGGCTTTATTTTGGTTCCAGCAACTTGTATAGATGTTATATGAAGAATGGCGGCTATAAGAGACAAAATGGTGGTTGTAGAATGGTTCCAGGAGCTTGTACAGCTTTAATATAAAGGATGGCACCAGCTTGTTAGGCTCTTATATAAAGGATGGTGGCTATAAGAACGAAAATGGCGGCTTTATTTAGTTCCAGCAACTTGTGTAGATGTTATATGAAGGATGGCGGCTATAAGTCACAAAATGGCGGCAGAAGAACGGTTCCAGCAGCTTGTATAGCTATTATATAAAGCTTGGCGGCTATAAGACTTATAATGGTGGCTGTGAAATGGTCCCAGCAGCTTGTATAGCTGTTATATAAAGGATGGTGTTTATAAGAGTCAAAATGGAGGCCCGATTATGGTTCCATCAATTTGTATAGCTGTTATTAAAGGAAGGCGGCTATAAGACTCAAAATGGCTGCAGTAGAACGGTTCCAGCAGCTTGTATAGCTGTTATATAAAGGATGGCGGTTATAAGAAGCAAAATGCCGGCTGTATTATCGTTCCAGCAGCTTGTAAAGCTGTTATGTAAAGGATGGCGGCTATAAGACTCAAAATGGCGGCAGTAGAAAGGTTCCAGCAGCTCGTATATTTGTTATAGAAACGATGGCGGCTATACGACTCAAAATGGCGGCTTTATAATGGTGTCAGCAACTTGTATAGCTGTTATATAAAGTATGGCTCAAAATGGATGATGTATTATGCTTCCATCAATTTGTATAGTTGTTAATTAAAATATCAAAGAAGCTAACTTCGGCTATGCCAAAGTTTATATACCCTTGCAGTCCTTGGCAATAATATTTTTACATTTTGAAATTTCTTTCCCTGCAACTCAATTCATCAATACACAATCAAAACATTCAAATTATTACTCTTCTTACTACAATTTTTCTTCTTCTACCATCCAAAGCATCGCACGCATACACATACAGTTCGTGTAGCTTTGCGTCTGTGTGTGTGTATGCATGTGATCTGTTTGATTTGCTGATGACGTAGAACCGATTTGTATTGACTGTAACTTGTGTTCTATTTATCCGATCAAATTCAAATTTTGGGATCTGAGATTTTTTATCAAATTCTATTATATTGGTAAATTTCATGGGGATACTCCAATTTTTGCAAAAATTGTTGTTCCAGAGCTATATGATATAGTAGTCCGATCCCGATGATTTTCATACTTTATCTCACCCGAGTAAAAATAAGCTCCCAAAAAAATTTCATCCCGGTAGCTCTTAAGATGGCCGAGTAAAACGCGTACGCACCGACGGACAGACGGACATGGCTATATCGACTCAGCTTCTCATGCTGATCAAGAATATACATACTTTATGGGGTCGGAAACTTCTCCTTCTGTTCGTTACAAACATCTGACCAATTTTATAATACCCTCTGCAAGGGTATAAAATGGAATGAAAATATCAAAGAAGCTAACTTCGGCAATGCCGAAGTTTATATACCCTAGCAGTCCTTGGCAATAATTTTTTTACTTTTTGAAATTTCTTTCTCTGCAACTCAATTCATCAACACACAAACAAAACATTCAAATTATTTCTCTTTTTACTCCAAATTTTTCTTCCATCATTCCGTAAGCAAAGCACAACACGCATACACATACATACGGTTCGTGTAGCGCTACGTCTGTGTGTGCGCATGCATGTGCTCTGGTTGATTTGCTGATGACGTAGAACCGATTTGTATTGACTGTAACTTGTGTTCTATTTATCCGATCAAGTTCAAATTTTGGGATCTGAGATTTTTTATCAAATTCTATTATATTGGTAAATTTCATGGGGATACTCCAATTTTTGCAAAAATTGTTGTTCCAGAGCTATATGATATAGTAGTCCGATCCCGATGATTTTCATACTTTATCTCACCCGAGTAAAAATAAGCTCCCAAAAAAAATTTCATCCCGGTAGCTCTTAAGATGGCTGAGTAAAACGCGTACGTACCGACGGACAGACGGACAGACGGACATGGCTATATCGACTCAGCTTCTCATGCTGATCAAGAATATATATACGTTATGGGGTCGAAAACGTCTCCTTCTGTGCGTTACAAACATCTGACCAATTTTATAATACCCTCTGCAAGGGTATAATAAAAATGGCGGCTATAAGATTTAAAATGGCGGCTGAAGAATGGTTCCAGCAGCTTCTATAGCTGTTATGTAAAGGATGGCGGCCATAAGACTCAAAATGGCGGCTGTATTATCGTTCCAGCAGCTTGTAAAGCTGTTATGTAAAGGATGGCGGCTATAAGACTCAAAATGGCGGCAGTAGAAAGGTTCCAGCAGCTTGTATATTTGGTATAGAAACGATGGCGGCTATACGACTCAAAATGGCGGCAGTATTACGGATCTAGCAGATTGTAAAGCTATGATGTAAAGGATGGCGGCTAGAAGACTCAAATTGGCGGTTGTAGAATGGTTCCAGCAGGTTGTAGCAGGCATGTTAGATGATCTAACAGCCTTGGCGAAGAATACCTCCGGTGTAGTTTTGGAGGCGTTGAATGCCATCTTTACGATGTTCGCCGCAGCCAACACACACTGACCTAAGATTGCAATTGTTAGAGGTGTGGTTGTATTCCTGGCAGTTTTTACACTGAGGTGGTTGGTTTCTCTTATGGGGCTCCTCTACGGTAATTCTTCTGTGCAATAAGAGCTGAAGGTTGTAGATTGGATGCACTTCATTTGGCTTCGACCGCTTTGCATCTGGTTGGAGATCGATTTTAAAGAGCGGCCTTTTTCGGCCAATGCGTCCGCTATTTCTTGAGGTGGGACCGATGGCTCGATCCCCTTTAACACAACATTGGAGCCCTTTACTGCTTTTTAGTTGGTAGGTATAGAAGTTTATGTTAGCATTACGGAGGTACTTTTCGATGATGCGGAAATTGTCCTCAGTTTGGGTTTGACATTTAATTTCTTTTATGTTACCCCTGTTGAGAGGGGTTACAACAAAGTTATTTGCCCCTACTGTTTCTACTAGCTTCGAAATCAGCACGATGCAGTTGGCTCCACGGATGTATAGAGGGGGTGGTCTAGCCGATTTAACTTTATCCTCAGCGCCGTCTTGATCGTCTTGCTGATCGGCAAGAATTTTAAAACGATTTCCGCTTAGAAGTGCTACTCGTTCATTTGTTTTGGTTATTTTCGGCGTATTGACACTTTTTTTCTTTTGTGGGCTTAGCTTCCGCTTGCAGAAGTTGCTGTCAACGAGCTGACGCTGACCCAGTTATCGATATTGATGGAGAAGCACACTGCTCTCTCCACGGTAAATTGCTGTTGTGGCTTTCTGTTGCTGAGTGGCTATATAAAGGATGGTGGCAATAAGATCGAAAATGGCGGCTGTAGAATGGTCCCAGCAGCTTCTATAGCTGTTATGTAAAGGATGGTGGCCATCAGACACAAAATGGCGGCTGTATTATGGTTCCAGCAGCTTGTACAGCTGTTATATAAAAGATGGCGGCTTTGAGAGTCAAAATGGAACGGTTCCAGCAGCTTGTATAGCTATTATATAAAGGTTGGTGGTTATAAGATCGAAAATGGCGACTTTATTTTGGTTCCAGCAATCTGTATAGATGTTATATGAAGGATGGCGGCTATAAGACACAAAATGGTGGTTGTATAATGGTTCCAGCAGCTTGTATAGCTGTAATATAAGGGATGGCACCAGTTTGTTAGGCTCTTATATAAAGGACTGTGGCTATAAGACTAAAAATGGCGGCTGTAGAATGGTCCCAGCAGCTTCTATAGCTGTTATGTAAAGGATGGTGGCCATAAGACTCAAAATGACGGCTGTATTATGGTTCCAGCAGCTTGTACAGCTGTTATATAAAAGTTGGTGGTTATAAGAACGAAAAATGGCGGCTTTATTTTGGTTCTAGCAACTTGTATAGATGTTATATGAAGGATGGCGGCTATAAGACACAAAATGATGGTTGTAGAATGGTTCCAGCAGCTTGTAAAGCTGTAATATAAAGGATGGCACCAGCTTGTTAGGCTCTTATATAAAGGATGGTGGCTATAGGAACGAAAATGGCGGCTGTAGAATGGTCCCAGCAACTTGTATAGCTGTTATGTAAAGGATGGCGGCTATAAGACTCAAAATGGCGGCCGTATTACGGTTCCAGCAGAGTCTATAACTCTAGAATGGTCCCAGCAGCTTGAATAGCTGTTATGTAAAAGATAGCGGCTATAAGACTCAAAATGGCTACAGCAGAACGGTTCCAGCAACTTCTATAGCTGTTATGTAAAGGATGGCGGCAATAAGACTCAAAATGGCGGCTGTAGAATGGTCCCAGCAGCTTCTATAGCTGGTATCTTAAGGATGGGATATAAAGGTTGGCGGTTAAAAGAATGAAAATGGCGGCTTTATTTTGGTTCCAGCAGCTTCTATAGCTGCTATATAAAGGATAGCGGCTATAAGACTTAAATTGGCGGCTGTAGAATGGTCCCAGCAGCTTGTATAGCTGTTATGTAAAGGATGGCGGCTATAAGACTCAAAATGGCGGCAGTATAACGGTTCCAGCAGCTTCTTGATCTGCTATATAAAGGATGGCGGCTATAAGACTCAAATTGGCGGCTGTAGAATGGTCCCAGCAGCTTGTATAGCTGTTATGTGAAGGATGGCGGCAATAAGACTCAAAATGGCGGCAGTAGAACGGTTCCAGCAGCTTCTATATCTGCTATATAAAGGATGGCGGCTATAAGACTCAAAATGGCGGCAGTATAACGGTTCCAGCAGCTTCTTGATCTGCTATATAAAGGATGGCGGCTATAAGACTCAAATTGGCGGCTGTAGAATGGTCCCAGCAGCTTCTATAGCTGTTATGTAAAGGATGGCTGCAATAAGACTCAAATTGGCAACTGTATTATAACCATAATACATAACACATATGTAAAGGCTAGCGGCTATAAGACTCAAAATGGCGGCCGTATTACGGTTCCAGCAGATTCTATGACTGTTATGTAAAATATAGCGGCTATAAGACTCAAAATGGCGGTAGTAGAACAGTTCCAGCAGCTTCTATAGCTGTTATGTAAAGGATGGCGGCTATAAGACTCAAAATGGCGGATGTAGAATGGTCCCAGCAGCTTGAATAGCTGTTATGTAAAGGATGGCGGCTATAAAACTCAAAAGGGCGTCTGTAGAATGGTCCCAGCAGCTTCTATAGCTGTTATGTAAAGGATGGCGGCCATCGAATCAAAATGGCAGCTGAATTATAACCATAATACATAATACATATGTAAAGGATAGCGGCTATAAGACTCAAAATGGCGGCCGTATTACGGTTCCAGCAGAGTCTATAACTGTTACGTAAAAGATAGCGGCTATAAGACTCAAAATGGCGGCAGCAGAACGGTTCCAGTAGCTTCCATAACTGTTATGTAAAGGATGGCGGCTATAAGACTCAAATTGGCGGCTGTATTATGGTTCCAGCAGCTTGTATAGCTGTTATATCGGCTTATGGCGGCTTTAAGATTCGAAAAAGAACGGTTCCAGCAGCTCGTATGGCTGTTATATAAAAGTTGCCGGTTATAAGAACGAAAATGGCGGCTTTATTTTGGTTCCAGCAACTTGTATATGTGATGTTCTATAAAGGATGGCGGCTATAAGACACAAAAGAGCGTCTGTAGAATGGTCCCAGCAGCTTCTATAGCTGTTACGTAAATGATGGCGGCCATAAGTCTCAAAATGACAGCTGTATTATAACCACAATACATAATAAATATGTAAAGGATAGCGGCTATAAGACTCAATATGGCGGCCGTATTACGGTTCCAGCAGAGTCTATAACTGTTATGTAAAAGATAGCGGCTATAAGATTCAAAATGGCTACAGTAGAACGGTTCCAGCAGTTTGAATAGCTGTTATGTAAAGGATGGCGGCTATAAGACTCAAAAGGGCGTCTGTAGAATGGTCCCAGCAGCTTCTAAAGCTGTTATGTAAAGGATGGCGGCAGTAAGACTCAAAATGGCGGCTGTAGAATGGTCCCAGCAGCTTCTATAGCTGGTATCTTAAGGATGGGATATAAAGATTGGCGGTTAAACGAATGAAAATGGCGGCTTTATTTTGGTTCCAGCAACTTCTATAGATGTTATATAAAGGATGGCGGCTATAAGACACAAAATGGTGGTTGTAGAATGGTTCCAGCAGCTTGTATAGCTGTAATATAAAGGATGGCCCCAGCTTGTTAGGCTCTTATATAACGGATGGTGGCTATAAGAACGAAAATGGCGGCTGAATTATGGTTCCAGCAGCTTGTATATCTTTTATATAAAGGATGGCGGCTATAAGAGTCAAAATGGCGGCAGAAGAACGGTTCCAGCAGTTTGAATAGCTGTTATATAAAGGATTAAGGCTATAAGACTAAAAATTGCGGCTGTAGAATGATCCCAGCAGCTTCTATAGCTGCTCAAAATGGCAGCAGTAGAACTTTTCCACCAGCATGTAGAGCTGTTATAAAAATGATAAAGGCTATAAGACTAAAAATGGCGGCCATAAGACTCAAAATGGCGGCTGTATTATGGTTCCAGAAGTTTGTATAGCTGTTATATCAAAAGATGGCGGCTTTGTGATTCAAAATGGCGGCAAAAGAACGGTTCCAGCAGCTTGTATATCTGCTATGTAAAGGATGGCGGCTATAAGACTCAAATTGGCGGCTGTAGAATGGTCCCAGCATCTTGTATAGCTGTTATGTAAAGGATGGCGGCTATAAAACTCAAAAGGGCGTCTGTAGAATGGTCCCAGCAGCTTCTATAGCTGTTACGTAAAGGATGGCGGCCATAAGTCTCAAAATGGGAGCTGTATTATAACCATAATACATAATACATATGTAAAGGATAGCGGCTATACGACTCAAAATGGCGGCCGTATTACGGTTCCAATAGCTTGTATAGCTGTTATAGAAAGAATGGCGGCTATAAGACTCAAAATGTCGCTTGTAGAATGGTTCCAGCAGCTCGTATAGGTGTTGTAGAAACGATGGCGGCTATACGACTCAAAATGGTGGCAGTATTACGGATCCAGCAGATTGTATAGCTGTGATGTAAAGGATGGAGGCTATTAGACTCAAAATGGCGGTTGTAGAATTGTTCCAGCAGCTTGTATAGTTGTTATGTAAAGAATGGCACCAGCTTGTTAGGCTCTTATATAAAGGATGGTGGCTATAAGAACGAAAATGGCGGCTGTACTATGGTTCCAGCAGCTTGTATAGCTGTTATATCAAAAGATGGCGGCTTTGAGATTCAAAAAAGAACGGTTCCAGCAGCTTGTATGGCTATTATATAAAAGTTGCCGGTTATAAGAACGAAAATGGGGGCTTTATTTTGGTTCCAGCAACTTGTATAGATGTTCTTTAAAGGATGGCGGCTATAAGACACAAAAGGGCGTCTGTAGAATGGTCCCAGCAGCTTCTATAGCTGTTACGTAAAGGATGGCGGCCATAAGTCTCAAAATGGCAGCTGTACTATAACCATAATACATAATACATGTAAGAATTATTGCGTGTACACAATAATTATTGTTTATTAATGTTTAAATATATAGCAAAATAGTCAATTGAAATTAGAATAAAAAGAACTTTGACTTAACAACTTTAGGTGACAACTTTTATCAACTTTAGGACTTTAACAACTTAAGCAACTTTTGTACACCTTCGGCCTATACGTCTTGTCTCTGTCGTTCCTTCTTTCGTTCCCCTTCTTCTTACTACTGAAGATGCCACATTGTCGCACCGCATCCAGAGCTGCCATCTCTCAGCACATTTGTACCCATATGACACTACATTCGGTCATCCTGAAAATCATCTGCCTCAGATGATCCTTCGAGATCGCTTTCATCATTGCTCTCCATATAACGCCAAAGCTTAATGTTGTCTTCACTGGTGGACGTCTGATTTGGACCCTGAAATTCAGCAGATTTTTTGACTTCATACCTACCATTTCTCTTCACTTTGATGATTTCGTATGGACCAATGAATTTATTCGACAGCTTCTTGCCCGAAACGAACTGTGTGACTTTAATAGCTACTAGGTCGCCCAACTGATAACCGTGGCATGGCTGGCGTCTCTGGTCGTAATGGCGCTTGTATCTGGTCTGTGCCGCTAGTATTTGCTGTCTTGCTTCTGCTCTTATTCGATTTCGCTCATTTTGAATTCCCTCTAGTAGTTCTTCTTCCAGAATTCTTTGCAACTGAAGGTCTGATTCGATTCTCATTTTCAATCCGAACATAACTTCAAAAGGTGTAAACTTGGTCGACGAGTGAACATTCGAGTTTATAGTACGTTGTACCTGTGCGGTGTACCTGTACCACTTCTGAGGTTCTGCAGCTGACATCTTGGCTAAGACAGAAAGTATGACTCTGTTGACTCTCTCTATTTGTCCGTTTCCTCTTGCAACTCCTGTAGTTGTTTCGACGTGTTCAATCTTATGGTTCGTACAAAATTCCTTAAAATGTTTCGACGTAAATGCTGCACCTCTATCGCTGATGATACGACGCGGATTTCCAAAAATTGTGACCCAATCAGTCAAGTGTTTAACAACTTCCGAGGTATCTGTCGATTTTGTAGGATATAGCCATGTATATTTAGAGAACCCATCTACGACTGCGAATATTGTCTGGACGTTGACGCGTACAATGCGAAGTACGTTCAAGTGGCCCTTACGACACCAGGACATAGCCTGTTTCGCGCGAGCCCAAGCAGAGCGCTGTCCACCTCCCGCCCGACCGACCGTGGGGCGCAGCCGTATATCGGACGGCACGATCGCGTGGACAAATACAAGTATAACGGACAAACAATTAAAAATTAGATTAACTACAGCTAATTACGAGCTAAATGTGCTAAAATAGAGGTTTTCACAAGAGAAAGAGAGGCTTCTGAACTAATTACGGGATACAGAAGATTGTAATCAGAACATAGGACTCGAAAAGGTTCATGCAAAGAATAGTTAGAATATGTACTTGTAATTCTTCGAAGTTGGATCCAATGACCCTAAATGATCAACGTGTAGCGTCTCCAATGGAACTTCTCCTTTATCAATGCAATGCAAAAAATCCTCCTGCTTGCCCAACTTTCTGTTGTGTGTTATGCACTGAACACAATTTTCGATGAACTGACCAATCTTTTTGTCCAAATGCGGAATATAATAATCTTGTTGAATAGTATGCTTTGTTTTTTGAACTCCCATATGTCCAATGTTGTGAGTATTCCTTATTATCTCCTTTTTCATGCTTTTCGGAACTGCTAACAAATCCAATCTATTGACCTGCTTATATAAAAGTTTATTTTTAACTTTAAAATCGGCATACGGTTTGTGTTGTAAAATCTCAAAAACTGCTGCTTTCCTCCTGATCGCTTGTTTTCTTGCTCCAATAAAATACAGGGTGCCACTTATCATCATGTTGCTGTAAGAGCGTAGCACCAAATCCGTTTTTTGATGCATCTACATGTAATTGCGTTTCAACTGAGTGTTTAAAAATTTTCAAAACTGGTTCATTCATCAGAATTTCTTTTAATTCTTCGACTGCTTTTTTTTTGAGGACTGTCCATTCTAAACTCTGTATCTTTTTTTAGCAACGTGGTCAGCGGCTTTGCTATTATTGCATAATTACGAATGAATTTTCTATAGTAGCCTGTTAGTCCTAAAAATGCCTGAACACCTTTGATATTTTTCGGCAATTGGAAATTTTTGATTGCCTTGACTTTCTCTTTACCCGGACATACTACTCCATCTTCTATTTCGTGGCCCAGAAAATTGATTCTTCTTTTTAGAAACTGGCATTTCGACCATTTGATCTGTAAACAATATTGTCGTGCTTCTTCTAAAACAGTCTTAACATTATCCAAACATTTTTCTACTGTAGATCCGAATACCACGATATCGTCAACATAAATTTCCATAATTCCTGCATTTATCAACTTCTGGAAGATGTAGTAAATGAATCTTACAAAAACTGCTGGGGAATTACAAAAACCCAAAATGCGCTTTATTAAATTCAAAAAGCCCTTGCTTTGTCACGAATGCTGTATATTTACGACTTTCTTCTTCTATGTCAACGTGGAAAAATCCGTTCTTAAGATCCATGACTGTAAAGTATTTTGCTTCTTGCATTTTCTCTAAGACATCTTCAATGATTGGAACTGGAAATCTATCTTTCAATACGAGCGTGTTTAATTTTCGATAATCTATGCACAGTCTGTGCGATCCATCTTTCTTTTTTGCTAGCACTACTCTGCTTGCCACGTCGGAGTTGGACTGACGAACGATTCCTTGATTTAGCCACTCTTCTACTTGGTCTTTTACAATTATCTGTTCATTTGCCGATAGACGACTGGGACTTTCTCTAAATACTATGTTATTACAATTTGGCAGTATAGTCAACTTTATTGGGCAACTTAACGGGTTATCTTTCGGCTTATAGTCCTTAATTTATGCAGCGACTGTATCAGCATATTTTGGTTCTACATCAATTTCATTTACACAGCTTACCACATTTAAAACGTTCAATTGGTTCTTCTCATCAGGGTGGAGGTTAAATGTACATCCGTTATGATCCATCATCACCGTAAACTTTTTGACGAAGTCGTATCCGATAAGTACATCAGCTTCTAATTTGGAGTTAGGGACGATCAGTAGTTTGTGTTCTGTACTCAATCCATCTACCTTGACTGTAGTAGTAACCTCGCCTATAACCTCTGTAACAACATTTCCAAGACCAAACAATTTTTCGACGTTACTTTGCATCTGACGATCCAGAAAAAGGTCCTCGTATTTGTCTCGTCTCATGATAGTAACGTCTGCGCCGGTATCCACCAAACAAATAACTTTTTTGCCATCAATCGAAAATTCCTTTAATCGGCTGTCTTCATCGGACTTCCGTACTATATTTACTTGTTGCTTCCTTTCAGGACAATCCTTTGTTATATGGCCTATACCGTTACACTTAAAGCATTTAGTGCCCACATTGCAATCAGATTTTTTATGATCTGTGGCTCCACAGTTGAAGCAATGCAACTGTTTACCTTTATAGTTTGAATCAGCTTGACCCACTGGCTTCGAATTGACAATCTAACGACGTTTGTTTTGGGCGTTTCTGGTCATCGTTTCTACTAGATCGTAGCACTTTCTTAGCTGTTTAAAAGAAGTTGTACTGTATAATGGGTATTTCAAATCCTCCCGTACCTCAACCCGTCAACGATATATGTAATAATCGATTCGTCCTCGATTTCACCAAGAGCAGCAATTTTACGCATCTGTAATACATAATCATGAAAATTTTCTGACTGCAACTTTTTGCGACCTCTCAACTGTTTATGAATCTCTGCACTACTTAATTTTTGGTCAAACTCGTCCATCAGGGCTAAACACAATTCTTCATAATTGCCAACTATAATCGTTTCCAAAAATAACTTTGCAGTGCCCATCATCTTATTACGTGCATTGACATACTTTTGTTTCTCGCTCAGCTGATATGCCTCCGCATTTTCTTCAAAATTCTTTAGCCACTGTCCAATTGGAATTGATGTCCCGTCGAAGTCCGGCACCACTTTTGCAAAACTATCGACTGTTACGTTTGAAAATTTATCGTTACGTTGCGAACCGTTGTCTTCAAATTTAACTGCCAACATTCTGATCAGCGTCTCCAAATCGCTGGTGCGCACACTCGTGTGCATACTTTCACCGTTTCCATCCTCACTTCTCGTCTCTTCGGCGCCAGTCTGCCGCGATTCGTCTGCGTCGTTTCTGGAAGCACATGGGTGCACTATATCTGTCTCTCTTGCGCTTACCACTTTTAAATCGGTTTGCTCCGTTATTTCATCATTCGACGTAAATGTGCTGTTTAAATTGTCTATCTGAACTTGGTAATGAGACTCTTTTTGATTTTTGGCACCTTTTTTCTTTCCTGAGCGCAACATTTTTTTTCAACTTTATTCTGTCTCTTCTTTTCACTTTTTTCACGTTTTTTTTTTTTCAACTTGTATTACTGTTCTGTTCTTTTCTTTTTTCAACGATTGAGCGGTTGAGCCCTCATGTAAGAATTATTGCGTGTATACAATAATTATTGTTTATTAATGTTTAAATATATAGCAAAATAGTCAATTGAAATTAGAATAAAAAGAACTTTGACTTAACAGCTTTAGGTGACAACTTTTAGCAACTTTACGACTTTAACAACTTAAGCAACTTTTGTACACCTTCGGCCTATACGTCTTGTCTCTGTCGTTCCTTCTTTCGTTCCCCTTCTTCTTACTACTGAAGATGCCACATTGTCGCACCGCATCCAGAGCTGCCATCTCTCAGCACATATGTACCCATATGACACTACATACATATGTAAAGGATAGCGGCTATAAGACTCAAAATGGCGGCCGTATTACGGTTCCAGGAGAGTCAATAACTGTTATGTAAAAGATAGCGGCTATAAGACTCAAAATGGCTACAGTAGAACGGTTCCAGCAGCTTCTATAGCTGTTATGTAAAGGATGGCGGCTATAAGACACAATATGGTGGTTGTAGAATGGTTCCAGCAGCTTGTATAGCTGTAATATAAAAGATGGCACCAGCTTGTTAGGCTCTAATATAAAGGATCGTGGCTATAAGAACGAAAATGGCGGCTGAATTATGGTTCCAGCAGCTTGTATATCTTTTATATAAAGGATGGCGGCTATAAGAGTCAAAATGGCGGCAGAAGAACGGTTCCAGCAGTTTGAATAGCTGTTAAATAAAGGATTGAGGCTATAAGACTAAAAATGGCGGCTGTAGAATGGTCCCAGCAGCTTCTATTGCGGCAAAAGAACGGTTCCAGCAGCTTGTATGGCTATTATATAAGAGTTGGGGGTTATAAGAACGAAAATTGCGGCTTTATTTTGGTTCCAGCAACTTATATAGATGTTATATAAAGGATGGCGGCTATAAGACACAAAATGGTGGTTGTAGAATGGATGTAAAGGATGGCACCAGCTTGTAAGGCTCTTATATAAAGCTATAAGAACGAAAATGGCGGCTGTATTATGGTTCCAGCAGATTGTGTAGCTTGTATACCCGATATGTAAAGGATGGCGGCTATAAGACTCAAAATGGCTTCAGTATTACGGATCCAGCAGCTTCGATAGCTGTTATGTAAAGGATGGCGGCTATAAGACTCAAAATGGCGGCTGTGAAATGGTCCCAGCAGCTTGAATAGCTGTTATATACAGGAGGGTGGCTATAAGAGTCAAATAGAGGCCCGATTATGGTTCCAGCAACTTGTATAGCTGTTATGTAAAGAATGGCGGCTATAAGACTCAAAATGGCAGCAGTAGGACGGTCCCAGCAACTTGTATAGCTGTTATATAAAGGATAAAGGCTATAAGACTCAAAATGGCGGCTGTAGAATGGTTCCAGCAGCTTTTATAGCTGTTATGTAAAGGATGGCGGCTATAAGACTCAAAATGGCGGCTGTCTTATGGTTCCAGCAGATTGTATAGCTGTTATGTAAAGGATGGCAGCTATAAGACTCAAAATGGCGACAGTAGAACGGTTCCAGCAGCTTCTATAGCTGTAATGTAAAGGATGGCGGCTATAAGACTAAAAATGGCGGCAGTAGAATGGTTCCAGCAGCTTCTACAGCAGCTGGTATAGCTGTTATAGAAAAGATGGCAGCTATACGAACGAAAATGGCGGCTGTATTATGGTTCCACCAGCTTGTATAGCTGTTATGTAAAGGATGGCGGCTATAAGACTCAAAATAGCGACAAAAGAACGGTTCCAGCAGTTGGTATAGCTGTTATATAAAAGATGGCGGCTATACGAACGAAAATGGCGGCTGTATTATGGTTCCAAAAGCTTGTATAGCTGTTATATAAAGAATAACGGCTATAAGACTCAAAATGGCGGCTGTAGAATGGTTCCAGCAGCTTCTACAACTGTTATATAAAAGATGGCGACTATAAGACTCAAAATAGCGACAAAAGAACGGTTCCAGAAGCTTCGATAGCTGTTGTGTAAAAAATGGCGGCCATGAGACTCAAAATGGCGCCTGTATTATGGTTCCAGCAGCTTGTATAGCTGTTATGTAAAGGATGGCGTCTATAAGACTGAAAATGGCGGCAGTAGAACGGTTCCAGCAGCTTGTATAGCTGTTATATAAAGGATAACGGCTATAAGACTCAAAATGGCGGCTGTAGTATGGTTCCAGCAGCTTCTCCAGCAGCTGGTATAGCTGTTATATAAAAGATGGCAGCTATACGAACGAAAATGGCGGCTGTGTTATGGTTCCAGCAGCTTGTATAGCTGTTATGTAAAGGATGGCGGCTATAAGACTCAAAATGGTTCCAGCAGCTTGTATAGCTGTTATATAAAGGATAACGGCTATAAGACTCAAAATGGCGGCTGTACTATGGTTCCAGCAGCTTCTACAGCAGCTGGTATAGCTGTTATATAAAAGATGGCAGCTATACGAACGAACATGGCGGCTGTATTATGGTTCCACCAGCTTGTATAGCTGTTATGTAAAGGATGGCGTCTATGAGACTCTAAATGGCGACAGTAGATCGGTTCCAGCAGCTTGTATAGCTGTTATATAAAGGATAACGGCTATAAGACTCAAAATGGCGGCTGTAGAATGGTTCCAGCAGCTTCTACAGCAGCTGGTATAGCTGTTATATAAAAGATGGCAGCTATACGAACGAAAATGTCGGCTGTAGAATGGTTCCAGCAGATTCTAAAGCTGTTAACTTAAGGATGGCGGCCATAAGACTTAAAATGGCGGCTGTATTATGGTTCCAGCAGCTTGTATAGCTGTTATATAAAGGATGTAGAACGGTTCCACAAGCTTGTATAGCTGTTATGTAAAGGATAAAGGCTATAAGACTAAAAATGGCGGCTGTAGAATGGTTCTATTAGCTTCTACAGCTGATTAAAAAGAATGGCGGCTAAAAGAATGGTTCCAGCAGCTTGTATAGCTGTTATATACAGGATGGCGGCTATAAGAACAAAAATGGCGTCTGTAATATGGTTCCAGCAGCTTGTATAGCTGTTATAGAATCAATGGCGGCTATAAGAATCAAATGGTCAAAATGGCGACAATAGAATGGTTCCAGCAGCTTCTACAGCTGTTATGTAAAGGATGGCGGCTATAAGACTCAAAATGGCGGCTGTAGAATGGTCCCAGCAGATTCTATAGCTGTTATCTTAAGGATGGCGGCCATAAGACTCAAAATGGCGGCTGTATTATGGTTCCAGCAGCTTGTATAGCTGTTATGTAAAAGATGGCGGCTATAAGACTCAAAATGGCGGCTGTATTATGGTTCCAGCAGCTTGTATAGCTGTTATGTAAAAGATGGCGGCTATAAGACTCAAAATGGAGGCCCGATTATGGTTCCATCAACTTGTATAGCTGGTATGTAAAAGATGGCGGCTATAAGACTCAAAATGGCTGCAGTATTATGGTTCCAGCAGCTTCGATAGCTGTTATGTAAAAAATGGCGGACATAAGACTCAAAATGGCGGCTGTATTATGGTTCCAGCAGCTTGTATAGCTGTTATGTAAAAGATGGCGGCTATAAGACTCAAAATGGAGGCCCGATTATGGTTCCATCAACTTGTATAGCAGTTATGTAAAGGATTGCGGCTATAAGACACAAAATGGCGGCTGTAGAATGGTCCCAGCAACTTGTATAGCTGTTATATAAAAGATGCCGGCTATAAGACTCAAAATGGCGGCTGTGAAATGGTCCCAGCAGCTTGTATAGCTGTTATATAAAGGATGGTGGCTATAAGAGTCAAAATGGAGGCCCGATTATGGTTCCATCAACTTGTATAGCTGTTATGTAAAAGATGGCGGCTATAAGACTCAAAATGGCTGCAGTATTACGGTTCCAGCAGCTTCGATAGCTGTTATGTAAGAAATGGCGGCTATAAGACTCAAAATGGCGGCTGTATTATGGATCCAGCAGCTTGTAAAGCTGTTATGTAAAGGATGGCGTCCATAAGACTGAAAATGGCGGCAGTATAACGGTTCCAGCAGCTTGTATAGCTGTTATATAAAGGATAACGGCTATAAGACTCAAAATGGCGGCTGTACTATGGTTCCAGCAGCTTCTACAGCAGCTGGTATAGCTGTTATATAAAAGATGGCAGCTATACGAACGAGAATGGCGGCTGTATTATGGTTCCAGCAGCTTGTATAGCTGTTACGTAAAGGATGGCGGCTATAAGACTCAAAATGGCGACAGTAGAACGGTTCCAGCAGCTTCTATAGTCATTATGTAAAGGATGGCGGCTTTAATACTCAAAAGGGCGGCTGTAGAATGGTCCCAGCAGCTTCTATAGGTATTATGTAAAGAAAGGCGGCCATAAGACTCAAAATGGCAGCTGTATTATGGTTCCAGCAGCTTGTATAGCTGTTATATAACGGATAACGGCTATAAGACTCAAAATGGCGGCTGTAATATGGTTCCAGCAGCTTCTACAGCAGCTGGTATAGCTGTTATATAAAAGATGGCAGTTATACGAACGAAAATGGCGGCTGTATTACGCAGCCAGCAGCTTGTATAGCTATGATGTAAAGGATGGCGGCTATAAGACTCAAAATGGCGCTTGCAGAATGGTTCCAGAAGCTTGTATTGTTGTTAGATAAAGAATGGCGGCTTTGAGACGTAAAATGGCGGCAGTAGAACAATTCCAGCAGCTTGTATAGCTGTTATATAAAGCATGGCGGCTATAAGAGTAAAAATGGAGCCTGTATTATGGTTCCATCAACTTGTAAAGCTGTTATGTAACGGTTCCAGCAGCTTGTACAGCTGTTATATAAAGCATGGCGGCTATAAGAGTAAAAATGGAGCCTGTATTATGGGTCCATCAACTTGTATAGCTGTTATGAAAAGGATGCCGGCTATAAGACTTAAAATGGCAGTAGAAGAACGGTTCCAGCAGATTGTATAGCTGTAATATAAAAGATGGCGGCTATAAAGCTCAAAATGGCGGCTGTAAAATGGTCCCAGCAACATGTATACCTGTTATATAAAAGATGGTGGCTATAAAAGTCAAAATGGAGGCCCGATTATGGTTCCATCAACTTGAAGAACGGTTCCAGCAGCTTGTTTAGCTGTTATATAAAAGATGGCGGCTATAAAGCTCAAAATGGCGGCTGTAAAGTGGTCCCAGCAGCTTGTAAAGCTGTTATGTAAAGGATGGCGTCTATAAGACTGAAAATGGCGGCAGTATAACGGTTCCAGCAGCTTGTATAGCTGTTATATAAAGGATAACGGCTATAAGACTCAAAATGGCGGCTGTAGAATGGTTCCAGCAGCTTCTACATCAGCTGGTATAGCTGTTATATAAAAGATGGCAGCTATACGAGCGAGAATGGCGGCTGTATTATGGTTCCAGCAGCTTGTATAGCTGTTATGTAAAGGATGGCGGCTATAAGACTCAAAATGGCGACAGTAGAACGGTTCCAGCAGCTTCTATAGCTATTATGTAAAGGATGGCGGCTTTAATACTCAAAAGGGCGGCTGTAGAATGGTCCCAGCAGCTTCTATAGCTATTATGTAAAGAAAGGCGGCCATAAGACTCAAAATGGCAGCTGTATTATGGTTCCAGCAGCTTGTATAGCTGTTATATAACGGATAACGGCTATAAGACTCAAAATGGCGGCTGTAATATGGTTCCAGCAACTTCTACAGCAGCTGGTATAGCTGTTATATAAAAGATGGCAGCTATGCGAACGAAAATGGCGGCTGTATTACGCAGCCAGCAGCTTGTATAGCTATGATGTAAAGGATGGCGGCTATAAGACTCAAAATGGCGCTTGCAGAATGGTTCCAGAAGCTTCTATTGTTGTTAGATAAAGAATGGCGGCTTTGAGACGCAAAATGGCGGCAGTAGAACAATTCCAGCAGCTTGTATAGCTGTTATATAAAGCATGGCGGCTATAAGAGTAAAAATGGAGCCTGTATTATGGTTCCATCAACTTGTAAAGCTGTTATGTAACGGTTCCAGCAGCTTGTACAGCTGTTATATAAAGCATGGCGGCTATAAGAGTAAAAATGGCGGCAGTATAACGGTTCCAGCAGCTTGTATAGCTGTTATATAAAGGATAACGGCTATAAGACTCAAAATGGCGGCTGTAGAATGGTTCCAGCAGCTTCTACATCAGCTGGTATAGCTGTTATATAAAAGATGGCAGCTATACGAGCGAGAATGGCGGCTGTATTATGGGTCCATCAACTTGTATAGCTGTTATGAAAAGGATGCCGGCTATAAGACTTAAAATGGCAGTCGAAGAACGGTTCCAGCAGATTGTATAGCTGTAATATAAAAGATGGCGGCTATAAAGCTCAAAATGGCGGCTGTAAAATGGTCCCAGCAACATGTATACCTGTTATATAAAAGATGGTGGCTATAAAAGTCAAAATGGAGGCCCGATTATGGTTCCATCAACTTGAAGAACGGTTCCAGCAGCTTATTTAGCTGTTATATAAAAGATGGCGGCTATAAAGCTCAAAATGGCGGCTGTAAAATGGTCCCAGCAGCTTGTAAAGCTGTTATGTAAAGGATGGCGTCTACAAGACTGAAAATGGCGGCAGTATAACGGTTCCAGCAGCTTGTATAGCTGTTATATAAAGGATAACGGCTATAAGACTCAAAATGGCGGCTGTAGAATGGTTCCATCAGCTTCTACATCAGCTGGTATAGCTGTTATATAAAAGATGGCAGCTATACGAACGAGAATGGCGGCTGTATTATGGTTCCAGCAGCTTGTATAGCTGTTATGTAAAGGATGGCGTCTATAAGACTGAAAATGGCGGCAGTATAACGGTTCCAGCAGCTTGTATAGCTGTTATATAAAGGATAACGGCTATAAGACTCAAAATGGCGGCTGTAGAATGGTTCCAGCAGCTTCTACATCAGCTGGTATAGCTGTTATATAAAAGATGGCAGCTATACGAGCGAGAATGGCGGCTGTATTATGGTTCCAGCAGCTTGTATAGCTGTTATGTAAAGGATGGCGGCTATAAGACTCAAAATGGCGACAGTAGAACGGTTCCAGCAGCTTCTATAGCTATTATGTAAAGGATGGCGGCTTTAATACTCAAAAGGGCGGCTGTAGAATGGTCCCAGCAGCTTCTATAGCTATTATGTAAAGAAAGGCGGCCATAAGACTCAAAATGGCAGCTGTATTATGGTTCCAGCAGCTTGTATAGCTGTTATATAACGGATAACGGCTATAAGACTCAAAATGGCGGCTGTAATATGGTTCCAGCAGCTTCTACAGCAGCTGGTATAGCTGTTATATAAAAGATGGCAGCTATACATCCAGCATCCAGCAGCTTGTATAGCTATGAAGTAAAGGATGGCGGCTATAAGACTCAAAACGGCGCTTGCAGAATGGTTCCAGAAGCTTGTATTGTTGTTAGATAAAGAATGGTGGTTTTGAGACGCAAAATGGCGGCAGTAGAACAATTCCAGCAGCTTGTATAGCTGTTATATAAAGCATGGCGGCTATAAGAGTAAAAATGGAGCCTGTATTATGGTTCCATCAACTTGTAAAGCTGTTATGTAACGGTTCCAGCAGCTTGTACAGCTGTTATATAAAGCATGGCGGCTATATAAGTGTAAAAATGGAGCCTGTATTATGGGTCCATCAACTTGTATAGCTGTTATGAAAAGGATGCCGGCTATAAGACTTAAAATGGCAGTAGAAGAACGGTTCCAGCAGATTGTATAGCTGTTATATAAAAGATGGCGGCTATAAAGCTCAAAATGGCGGCTGTAAAATGGTCCCAGCAACATGTATACCTGTTATATAAAGGATGGTGGCTATAAAAGTCAAAATGGAGGCCCGATTATGGTTCCATCAACTTGAAGAATGGTTCCAGCAGCTTGTTTAGCTGTTATATAAAAGATGGCGGCTATAAAGCTCAAAATGGCGGCTGTAAAATGGTCCCAGCAGCTTGTATATCTGTTATATAAAGCATGGCGGCTATAAGAGTAAAAATGGAGACTGTATTATGGTTCCATCAACTTGTATAGCTGTTATGTAAAGGATGCCGACGATAAGACTTAAAATGGCGGCAAAAGAACAGTTCCAACAGCTTGAATAGCTGTTATATAAAGGACGGCGGCAATAAGACTCAGCTGTTATATAAAGGATGACAGCTGTAGAATGGTTTCAGCAGCTTTTATAACTGTTAAATAAAGGATGGCGGCTATAAAGCTCAAAATGGCGACTGTAAAATGGTCCCAGCAGCTTGTATGTCTGTTATAAAAAGGATAGCGGCTATAAGACTCAAAACGGCGGCAGTAGAACCGTTCCACCAGCTTGTATAGCTGTTATACAAAGGATGGCGGCTATAACAACGAAAATGGCTGCTGTATTATGGTTCCAGCAGCTTGTATAGCTGTTATATAAAGAATGGCGGTATAAGACTCAAAATGTCACTTGCAGAATGCTTCCAGCAGCTGGTTTAGTTGTTATAGAAACGATGGCGGCTATAAGACTTAAAATAGCGGCAAAAGAACGGATCCAGCAGCTTGTATAGCTGTTAGCTTACAACGAAAATGGCGGCTGTATTATGGTTCCAGCAAGCTTGTATAGCTGTTATAGAAATGATAACGGCTATACGACTCAAAATGGCGGCAGTATTACGGTTCCAGCAGATTGTATAGCTGTTATATAGGAGATAACTGCTATAAGACTCAAAATGGCAGTATTACGGATCCAGCAGCTTGTATAGCTATGATGTAAAGTATGGCGGCTATAAGACTCAAAATGGCGGTTGTAGAATGGTTCCAGCAGCTTGTATAGCTGTTTTATAAAGAATGGCGGCTATAAGACTCAAAATGTCACTTGTAAAATGGTTCCAGCAGCTGGTTTAGTTGTTATAGAAACATTGGCGGCTAAAAGACTTAAAATAGCGGCAAAAGATATATATATAACAGATTCACAAGCTACTGGAACCATTCTTCAGCCGCCATTTTGAGTCTTATAGCCGCCATCCTTTATATAACAGCTAAACAAGCTGCTGGAACCATAATACAGCCGCCATTTTCGTTCCTATAGCCGCCATCCTTTATATAACAGCTATACAAGCTGCGGGAACTATTCTATAGCCGCCATCCTTTATATAACAGCCATTCAAAATGCTGGAACCATTCTACAGCTGCCATTTTGAGTCTTATATCCGCCATCCTTTATATAATTGCTTTACAATCTGCTGGAACCATTCTACAGCTGTCATCCTTTATATAACAGCTGAGTCTTATTGACGCCGTCCTTTATATAACAGCTATTCAAGCTGTTGGAAACAATCTAGAGCCTTTTAGGCGCCATCTTTTATATAATAGCTCTACCAGCTGCTGGAACCATTCGACAGCCGCCATTTTGAGTCTTATAGCTGCCATCCTTTATATAGCAGCCATACGAGCTGCTGGAACCATTCTAAAGCTGCTATTCCTTATGTAACAGCTATAAAAATGCTGGAACTATTCTATTGCTGCCATTTTAAGTCTAAAGGCTGCCATCTTTTGTCTAACAGCTATTCAAGCTGATGGAACCATTTTACAGTTTGAGTCTTTTAGCCGCCATCCTTTTTATAACAGCTATAAAAGCCGCATGTTTATGGAAAAATTCTACAGCCGCCATTTTGAGTCTTATAGCGGCCATTTCGATTCTTATAGCCGCCATCCTTTATATAAAAGCTATGCAATCTGCTGGAAGCATTCTACAGCCGGTCTTTTGAATTTTCTAGCCGCCATCCTTTATTTTACAGCCATACAAGCTACTAGAACCATTCTACAGCCGCCATTTTGAGACTTATAGCCGCCATCCTTTATATAACAGCTATACAATCTGCTGGAACCATTCTACAGCCGCCATTTTGAGTTTTATAGCCGCCATCCTTTATTTAACAGTTATAAAAGCTGCTGAAACCATTCTACAGCTGTCATCCTTTATATAACAGCTGAGTCTTATTGCCGCCGTCCTTTATATAACAGCTATTCAAGCTGTTGGAAACAATCTAGAGCCTTTTAGGCGCCATCCTTTATATAACAGCCATACAAGCTGCTGGAACCATTCTACAGCTGCCATTCTCTATATAACAGCTATACAAAATGCTTTTCCATTACTGCCATTTTGAGTCGAATAGCTGCCATATTTTATCTTACAGCTGTACAAGCTGATGGAACCATTCTAAAGTTTGAATCTTTTAGCCGCCATCCCTTATAAGTATAACAGCTATAAAAGCCGCCGGAACCATTTTACAGCCGCCATTTCGAGTCTTATAGCCGCCATCCTTTATATAAAAGCTATGCAAGCTGCTGGAAGCATTCTACAGCCGGCGCAAATAAATAAATACTCGATACTTGCAATATCGATACTTAAGTTCCGATATTTTTATGAGTACGATGCTTTTATTTTGATTCTACTCACGAATACGTGATCGATACTTTACCTTCGATATCGTGTCCCTAAGTGCACGTTTCCAGTTCAGTTGTGGCAAGGTCTACCGTCTTGCGGCTGCTTACAAGGACAGCCTCTGTTTTATAGTCCGCTAGGGTCAGTCCTGCATCATAAAGCCGCTGTTCTGCTGCTCCCATGGACAGCACCGTTTTCTCCTTAGCCTCGCGTAAATGTTTTGCCTCGACCACCAGCGCTATATCGTCAGGAAATCCTACGATGTTGCATTCTGGGGGCAGATGTATGCGCTGTATGCCATCAGCGGGCCAAGTACTGAGCCCTGTGGAAGGCCTCCCCTGATTATATGAGAACGTATGCCATTTCGTGTATAGTAATTTAATAATAATTGTCTCCAGCCAGTGCGATGGCGATTTCCAGCCTTGTGCTGATAATTTTTTCCAGCATTTTTGCCGCAGCGTCAAGCATGCAGAGCGGTCTGTAGCCAGAAGGATCTTCAAGCGGCTTGTTCGGCTTCGGAGTAAGCACCAGGTTCTGCTTTTTCCAAATTTTGGGAAACGTGCGCTGTTCAAGGCATTTGGAAAATACATCCACAAATTTTTCCGGCTGCAAGCGGGCAGCTAGCTTAATAGCTAGCTTAATAGCTTAATAGGAATTGCATCGGGGCCAGAGGCTTTGTAGTCTTGCAGGTGCCTTGCTGCCAATAGCACCTCCTCTGTGCTTACCGTTGACGTATTTAAGAACAGCGTTTTAACGATATGCTCCATATGTTGTTCTAACGGCGCTGCTGGCTTTATCGCCTTAAGCTTCTTCATGGCTACCTTGTATGCCATACCCCATATGTCAGTTTCAGCCTAGTTGCACAGGTCCAAAAAGCACTTACTCTTGCTGTCCTTAATTAGCCTGTTGAGTAATCGGCATACTCTTGCTGATGAAATTTCCAGGCAGGCTGATAAAATTTCTTTGTCCTCGGGCTCTCTGGTAACATCGCCTCGCCCGCAGGCATCTATTCCTGGCATCAGCAACTCCAGCATTCCACCAGCTCTTTTGTGTCTGCTTTGGCTCCTGCGTACGGCCATGCTGCTGTCACATGCTGCAGTGATAGACGCCATTAGTTTTTTAAATAGATCATTAGCATCTCCTGTCATGGTTGGAAAGCGTAATGTCGATGCAAATGTTTCCGGATTAAGCGTGTCCACCCTGTACATTTTTGACAGTGTACTTCATCTATTTTTGCCCGCACAAAGCAGTTGTTTCGTTGCACAGACTGGATGAATAGTGGGTTTTTGCCACAGGTCAAAATAGCCGCTTTGCCAGTTGTATCCGCTGCCCACAGGCTGCTAGCCTCTACCCTGTATGGATCACTAAGGATAGCGACATCTACATCCAATTCCCTCACCGTTTGCGCGAGCAAGTTTTGCGCAGCTGCACAATGATTAAGATTCATATGTGGCTGCTCTCTGTTTAATTTGGCATTTAAACAGGCCAACGACGAAGTCCTTTATCCTTAGGTGTATTGCCGCACTGTTCTGTAGCAAGCAAACAGTGGCCATCATTTGGCTCGACCCGGCGCCAGTTGCCCTGGTAATAGCAGCAATAATATCTGCTTTTGTTACCAGGCAGTGCAGTTTGCGAAGTTCGAGATGTGTCACATCAGTGACTGTACGAATTTTGGCGGTTGTTCCCAGAACACTGCTCAGTTCTTCTTGTAGCTTGTTGCCTCCATCCTTGGTTTTTAGCTCTAACAGAAGGTCGCCATTCTGAGTATTTCTGGCCATTGCAACGCCATCTTTCACGCAGCTTAGCCGCCCGTCTTCGCGCCTGGTGACCATCCTGAGCATATCCGCGTAATTATTATGGCATCGGGGCCAGAGCCATCCTTTCCTGCAGATTCTTGCACTGGTGCTATCGCAGTCTCTGTGATATGATTTCTCGATGTGTTTGGCCGAGATGCGCCACCCCTTACTTTGGATGCATACGTCTACCCGCTGCTACGTTGCTTTTTTGGCGATCATGATTTTTCTTAAAGGAATTCTCTTGGCAGAGGAGGTTGCCAAGATCATCTAGCTCCGGTATGCCCGATTTTACAGAGCCCCGCAACGGTCGACCAGCCGGCGATGACACTAGTGACCGCGTCATCCTGTTGGTTCACTAGATGCACCGTCCCAGCGTGCTTGATCCATAGGCGCTGCAACTTTGTCCATTTATTCAGGCGTTGATAGTAACCCGGTTTGAATTTAAAATGTAACGGCCAAGCAAGAACGACAATGGCTTCCAGCCTTATGCAACGCTGGTCGCACAGCTGATCAGTGGCGCTTTATGGGGCATTTCTATTGTTTTTATTCGCTGCAACAAGTGGTAATGTATCCAGAACAGAGAGGGCACTGGATAATGGAGAGGATTTCTACGCACCAATAAAATGATGGAGGCAGTGGTGGGCAGACAAAAAGGAGCCAAGTCCATTTTTTATTACATTTTTTACATTATATAACATATATACATCACAAAATTGAAGGCAACAAAGATACATAATAGGGGGATTTCTGCGGGACGTCCCATGGGGAATTGCTTCGCAGAACCCTAGAACCCTTTAGGTATGGACATTTCGCTCACGCTCTGCTTTTCTTATGCTGTTTCCCACAAAGCCTGTAAAGCTGCTCACTGCTTCCCATGCCGCCGCGTCTGACAGCATTATAGGCACCAGGTTTTCCGCAGTCAGCACAGTGCCAACCGTTTCCTCCAAAAGCCGCGGTTGACTGGTAAGTCGTCTACATGCGAAAAGGACATGCTCCGCGTACTTCACCAATCATACGCCACACGTCGAGCAGTACGGTTCAGCCTCGTGCCAGAATCTATGCAGGTAGGGCCTGAAACAACCGTGTCCTGTGAGGAACCGGGTCAGATGGAAGGACACTTGTCCATGCTTCCTTTCCATCCAAGGCCTGATCTTGGGGATAAGGGTGTAGGTCCACCTCACCTTGATAGACGAATTCCACCGCTGTTGCCAAGTGGCAAAGCTCTTCGACGCAAGGTCGAAGCTAGCTGTCCGTTCTTGAATGCCTCGCTTTGTTGCGTCCGCCATGTCCCTGGCCTAGTCCGCATGCAGATTGATGGGAATCATGCCTGCAACGACCAGTGCAGCATCTTCCGAGACCGTCCTAAAACCGTTGCAGAACCTTCACCCGCAGAGACGGTAGGTAGCGGTGATGCCCCTACTGTACTGCTGCTTATTAGAACCGCCTCCGTTTTTTCGGCTGCCAGGGCTAGGCCAACTGACTGTAGCCACCGTAAAATAGTGGCTATACCTAACGAGGCCGCTGATTCTGCCTTTTCCAACTCCTTGGCAACAACCACAATAGCCACGTCATCAGCATAACCAATGGATTAACAACGTGGCGGGAGTGAAAGACGGAGCACTCCGTCGCACATCAGGTTCCAGAGAAGCGGTCCCAGCAGACACATTCCGTCTCTTGGGGCCATCCGAGGTGTCGTATCTCAGGGTCCTCTGCCTGAAGAAGCTCCGAACGATGGCCAGAAGGTACGGAGGGACGCCGAGATCATGGATGGCGTCCAGAATGCAACTCCAATCCGCAGTATTGAAGGCGTTCTTTACGTCAAGCGTGACGACCAGGCAGTACTGCTTGGAGCCTCCTTTTCATGTTGTGCCCTCGATGGCGCTGCTGGCGCTGTAATCGGCGTGGTAGAGTGTCCAGTCCGAGTCCATGCGCTTCTTTGCTCGTTGGTATTTTTTCCTCAGGTCTCCGATTTGTGGTGGCTTCTAAAGGGTCTGGATTGGGCCATACTTGCCGTGCTGGCGGCTGCCATTATGCTGCAGACTTCGTTTGCCATTTCTTGGGCCGCGGCTGTTGTGAGGCTTTGCCGGAACAGCATTGCAGAGAACGCCTGGGGGTCCAGCGAGTCTTCTCGAAAGGGCATGTCAGCAAGGAGGGGCTGCGATGTTTATTGCTGTCTGTCCGGTGCACGTCCTATAGTGACACATATCTCCTCATGATCGCTCGCCGTGTAACAATTATCCAGCTTTCAGGCTGACCTCGTCCCCTACCGGCCCGATTGAACATATTTTGGGCGCCTTAATTCAACAGTTCGACGTCCAGGGAGACAAAAGCGCCACAAAGAGCACGGCCGCGCGCGCGTGTGCAGGAGCTTCCCCATTCCCATTCCTGTGCCCATGCATTAAAATCCTTGCGTCGGACGTCAGTTCGTCTAACACCTTGCCGAAGTCTGTGAGGCACAGACTGGGCGGCAGATAGCAGCTGTACAGCCATATCCCATTGACCAGTGCCTGCGAAAAGGTTCGCTGATTACAGCCGCATCGGAAATGGTCTCTCGCCTGCGTTTTTGAGGGGCACCGATGACTACCTGCTACGTGTTTACACTCGGTTATCCCTCTTGACTCGCATATGCAGCAGTCGGAGACTGCCTGAACAATTTCCTCCTTGGTGGTTCCGCCATCCAAGTCCAGAAACTCTAATCTGGTCAGATTCGATAGCGCCCTTGCCTCGACTTGGCCTTCAAGCGCGGTACGCCTTACTGAGCGAACGCTTTCGCCCACTGCCTGCAGCTTGGTATCCTGACTTCTTGTCAACAGCTTTAGCATGTCGCTATATGACATCTCGTTTTTTGGTTGTACCAAAATAGCGGCAGGACGTTTTTTTGGAAGCCACCGTTTCGGTTGCCTCGCCGTCACGGTCTGGCATGCAGGCGCTGGTGGCGTTGGCTGTGACACTCTCTTGGGTTTCATGCGGCAAAAAACTTTCTCACGGCCGGCGATTCTCCTGTGGCAAAAAAGTTTCCGAAGTGTTAGCGACTTGCTCTCTGGCGAGGCAACTTAGGGTGTTGCAGATTTTCCGTTTGTTGGCCTCTGCTGACGAAGGATTTCAGCGGTGCTTTAGTGCACTTGGGGCATGCCACTACTAGTTCAGGGTCGCTGTTCTTACACAGAACGAAGCTAACTATCTGCTGCAAATCTGTCACTCTGTCTATTTTCTCTCTAAGCGCGTTCGTAATGGCACGCTTGCCTCCTTCCTTCTCTGGCTTGATTCGGTCGGCTATCTCCTCTAGTAGAATTCCCATATCTGCCACCTTATGCTTGCCACTCCTAACTCTTTGCAACTTGGATTTCTTTCTTTGGCGTTTTTTTTTTTTTTTAATTCATTTATTAACATATAAAAGAGATCACCAAAATACAACCAAACTGACAACAGAAATCGAGGATCATGGATACATAAAAAATGCCCCCGACGGTACGTCCCATTGGGAATTGCTTCACCAGGGTTATGGCAACTTCGATGCTGAACCGACTCTTTCTCGCTCCAGTCTCCTAAGCTTGTGCATATTGTAGGCACTCACCGCCACCTAGTTATCCTTGCTGGTTGGTTCACTAGATGCACCGTCCCAGGGTTATGGCAACTTCGATGCTGAACCGACTCTTTCTCGCTCCAGTCTCCTAAGCTTGCGCATATTGTAGGCACTCAACGCCACCTAGTTATCCTTGCTGGTTGGTTCACTAGATGCACCGTCCCAGCGTGCTTGATCCATAGGCGCTGCAACTTTGTCCATTTATTCAGACGTTGATAGTAACCCGGTTTGGATTTAAAATGTAACGGCCAAGCAAGAAAGACACTTGAGCGCCACCTGGCGGATGCAGGCCTGGGTGCCGCCCAATGGCTTCCAGCGTTATGCAACACTGGTCGCACAGCTGATCAGTGGCGCTTTATGGGGCATTTCTATTGCTTTTATTCGCTGCAACAAGTGGTAATGTGTCCAGAACAGAGAGGGCGCTGGATAATGGAGAGGATTTCTACGCACCAATAAAATGATGGAGGCAGTGGAGGGCAGACATTTTTTATTACATTTTTTACATTATATAACATACACACATCACAAAATTGAAGGCAACAAAGATATTCTGCGGATTTCTGCGGGACGTCCCATGGAGAATTGCTTCGCAGAACCCTAGAACCCTTTAGGTATGGACATTTCGCTCACGCTCTGCTTTTCTTAGGCTTTTTCCCACAAAGCCTGTAAAGCTGCTCACTGCTTCCCATGCCGCCGCGTCTGACAGCATTATAGGCACCAGGTTTTCCGCAGTCAGCACAGTGCCAACCGTTTCCTCCAAAAGCCGCCGTTGACTGGTAAGTTGTCTACATGCGAAAAATCTATGCAGAAGGGACCTGAAACAACCGTGTCCTGTGAGGAACTGGGTCAGATGGAAGGACACTTGTCCATTCTTCCTTTCCATCCAAGGCCTGATCTTGGGGATAAGGGTGTAGGTCCACCTCACCTTGATAGACGAATTCCACCGCTGTTGCCAAGTGGCAAAGCTCTTCGACCTTGCGTCGCTGCTAGCTGTCCGTTCCTGAATGCCTCGCTTTGTTGCGTCCGCGATGTTCCTGGCCTAGTCCGCATGCAGATTGATGAGAATCATGCCTGCAACGACCAGTGCAGCATCTTCCGAGACCGTCCTAAAACCGTTGCAGAACCTTCACCCGCAGAGACGGTAGGTAGCGGTGATGCCCCTACTGTACGCCGTGCTGTGTATGGCGCTGGCCCAGATTTGTGCCGCTTACGAAATGACTGATTTCAGCACGCTCATTAGCAAAAGTCTCCGCTCCTGTTTTAGACCTCTCGTGTTCAACATTATCCTTAATAACGCCTAGCCTGTGCTCGCTGCTCTCCGTTGAACGTTCTCTAGTGTCTAGCCATACACCCAGAGGGGCCCCTTTGAGGTGATTGTGGAACCATCTACATACACTGAGGCATGTTCAACTGTCTTTCTGCTGCTTATTAGAACCGCCTCCGTTTTTTCGGCTGCCAGGGCTAGGCCAACTGACTGTAGCCACCGTAAAATAGTGGCTATACCTAACGAGGCCGCTGATTCTGCCTTTTCCAACTCCTTGGCAACAACCACAATAGCCACGTCATCAGCATAACCAACCAGAGAAGCGGTCCCAGCAGACACATTCCGACTCTTGGGCGTATCTCAGGGTCCTCTGCCTGAAGAAGCTCCGAACGATGGCCAGAAGGTACGGAGGGACGCCGAGATCATGGATGGCCCTCAGAATGCAAATCCAATCCGCAGTATTGAAGGCGTTCTTTACGTCAAGCGTGACGACCAGGCAGTACTGCTTGGAGCCTCCTTTCCATGTTGTGCCCTCGATGGCGCTGCTGGCGCTGTAATCGGCGTGGTAGAGTGTCCAGTCCGAGTCCATGCGCTTCTTTGCTCGTTGGTATTTTCGTCGTGCGGCCATACAGGATCTCCTCAGGTCTCCGATTTGTGCTGGCTTCTAAAGGGTCTGGATTGGGCCATACTTGCCGTGCTGGCGGCAAGTGAGGCTTTGCCGGAACAGCATTGCAGAGAACGCCTGGGGGTCCAGCGAGTCTTCTCGAAAGGGCATGTCAGCAAAGAGGGGCTGCGATGTGTATTGCTGTCTGTCCGGTGCACGTCCTATAGTGACACATATCTCCTCATGATCGCTCGCCGTGTAACAATTATCCAGCTTCCAGGCTGACGTCGTCCCCTACTGGCCCGATTGAACATATTTTGGGCGCCTTGGTTCAACAGTTCGACGTCCAGGGAGGCAAAAGCGTCAAGAAGAGCGCGGCCGCGTGCGTTTGTGGAGGAGCTTCCCCATTCCCATTCCTGTGCCCATGCATTGAAATCTCCCGCGATTATGGTGGGTCTGTGCGTCCTTGCGTCGGACGTCAGTTCGTCTAACGCCTTGCCGAAGTCTGTGAGGCACAGACTGGGCGGCAGATAGCAGCTGTACAGCCATATCCCATTGACCAGTGCCTGCGAAAAGGTTCGCTGATTACAGCCGCATCGGATCTGGTCTCTCGCACCCTCTGCTTGAGTAGCTCGTGGGCTGCCTCGCAGTGGTCTAGGTTTAGCTGGGTAAAGCTAAACATTTCGTGTTGGTCGAGACGACTTCGTGGAACGGCCTGCGTTTTTGAGGGGCACCGATGACTACCTGCTACGTGTTTACGCTCGGTTATCCCTCTTGACTCGCATATGCAGCAGTCGGAGACTGCCTGAACAATTTCCTCCTTGGTGGTTTCGCCATCCAAGTCCAGAAACTCTAATTTGGTCAGATTCGATAGCGCCCTTGCCTCGACTTGGCCTTCGAGCGCGGTTCCTATGTCCTCCTTCAGCTGGATTACATTTTCTGCTCCTGTTGCGTTTAGCTCCAGTAGGAGGTCAGCCTTGGCGGTACGCCTTACTGAGCGAACGCTTTCGCCCACTGCCTGCAGCTTGGTATCCTGACTTCTTGTCAACAGCTTTAGCATGTCGCTATATGACATCTCGTTTTTTGGTTGTACCAAAATAGCGGCAGGACGTTTTTTGGAAGCCACCGTTTCGGTTGCCTCGCCGTCACGGTCTGCCATGCAGGCGCTGGTGGCGTTGGCTGTGACACTCTCTTGGGTTTCATGCGGCAAAAAACTTTCTCACGGCCGGCGATTCTCCTGTGGCAAAAAAGTTTCCGAAGTGTTGGCGACTTGCTCTCTGGCGGGGCAACTAATGGTGTTGCAGATTTTCCGTTTGTTGGCCTCTGCTGACGAAGGGTTTCAGCGGTGCTTTAGTGCACTTTGGGCATGCCACTACTAATTCAGGGTCGCTGTTCTTACACAGAACGAGGCTAACTATCTGCTGCAAATCTGTCAGTCTGTCTATTTTCTCTCTAAGCGCGTTCGTAATGGCACGATTGCCTCCTTCCTTCTCTGGCTTGATTCGGTCGGCTATCTCCTCTAGTAGAATACCCATTTCTGCCACCTTATGCTTGCCACTCCTAACTCTTTGCAACTTGGATTTCTTTCTTTGTCGTTTTTTTTTTTAATTTATTTTTTAACATATAAAAGAGATCACCAAAATACAACCAAACTGACAACAGAAATCGAGGATCATGGATACACAAAAAATGCCCCCCGTCGGTACGTCCCATTGGGAATTGCTTCACCAGGGTTATGGCAACTTCGATGCTGAACCGACTCTTTCTCGCTCCAGTCTCCTAAGCTTGCGCATAATGACTCCGAAGTAGGCGCTCACCGCCACCTAGTTATCCTTGCTGGTTGGTTCACTAGTTGCACCGTCCGAGCGTGCTTGATCCATAGGCGCTGCAACTTTGTCCATTTATTCAGACGTTGATAGTAACCCGGTTTGGATTTAAAATGTAACGGCCAAGCAAGAAAGCAGGTCTGGGCTTCGCCCAATGGGTTCCAGCGTTATGCAACACTGGTCGCACAGCTATCATTGGCGCTTTATGGGGCATTTCCATTGTTTTTATTCGCTGCAACAAGTGGTAATGTGTCCAGAACAGAGAGGGCACTGGATAATAGAGAGGATTTCTACGCACCAATAAAATGATGGAGGCAGTGGAGGGCAGACATTTTTTATTACATTTTTTACATTATATAACATATACACATCACAAAATTGAAGGCAACAAAGATTCATAATAGGGGGATTTCTGCGGGACGTCCCATGGAGAATTGCTTCGCAGAACCCTAGAACCCTTTAGGTATGGTCATTTCGCTCACGCTCTGCTTTTCTTAGGCTGTTTCCCACAAAGCCTGTAAAGCTGCTCACTGCTTCCCATGCCGCCGCGTCTGACAGCATTATAGGCACTAGGTTTTCCGCAGTCAGCACAGTGCCAACCGTTTCCTCCAAAAGCCGCCGTTGACTGGTAAGTTGTCTACATGCGAAAAGGACATGCTCCGCGTACTCCACCAATCATACGCCACACGTCGAGCAGTACGGCTCAGCCTCGTGCCCGAATCTATGCAGGAAGGACCTGAAACAACCGTGTCCTGTGAGGAACTGGGTCAGATGGAAGGACTCTTGTCCATTCTTCCTTTCCATCCAAAGCCTGATCTTGGGGATAAGGGTGTAGTTCCACCTCACCTTGATAGACGAATTCCACCGCTGTTGCCAAGTGCAAAGCTCTTCGACCTTGCGTCGCTGCCAGCTGTCCGCTCTTGAATGCCTCGCTTTGTTGCGTCCGCCATGTCCCTGGCCTAGTCCGCATGCAGATTGATGGGAATCATGCCTGCAACGACCAGTGCAGCATCTTCCGAGACCGTCCTAAAACCGTTGCAGAACCTTCACCCGCAGAGACGATAGGTAGCGGTGATGCCCCTACTGTACGCCGTGCTGTGTATGGCGCTGGCCCAGATTTGTGCCGCTTACAAAATGACTGATTTCAGCACGCTCATTAGCAAAAGTCTCCGCTCCTGTTTTAGACCTCTCGTGTTCATCATTATCCTTAATAACGCCTAGCCTGTGCTCGCTGCTCTCCGTTGAACGTTCTCTAGTGTCTAGCCATACACACAGAGGGGCCCCTTTGAGGTGATTGTGGAACCATCTACATACACTGAGGCATGTTCAACTGTCTTTCTGCTGCTTATTAGAACCGCCTCCGTTTTTCGGCTGCCAGGGCTAGGCCAACTGACTGTTGCCACCGTAAAATAGTGGCTATACCTAACGATGCCGCTGATTCTGCCTTTTCCAACTCCTTGGCAACAACCACAATAGCCACGTCATCAGCATAACCAATGGATTAACAACGTGGCGGGAGTGAAAGACGGAGCACACCGTCGTACATCAGGTTCCAGAGAAGCGGTCCCAGCAGACACATTCCGACTCTTGGGGCCATCCGAGGTGTCGTATCTCTGGGTCCTCTGCCTGATGAAGCTCCGAACGATGGCCAGAAGGTACGGAGGGACGCCGAGATCATGGATGGCGCTCAGAATGCAACTCCAATCCGCAGTATTGAAGGCGTTCTTTACGTCAAGCGTGACGACCAGGCAGTACTGCTTGGAGCCTCCTTTCCATGTTGTGCCCTCGATGGCGCTGCTGTAATCGGCATGGTAGAGTGTCCAGTCCGAGTCCATGCGCTTCTTTGCTCGTTGGTATTTTCGTCGTGCGGGCATACAGGATCTCCTCAGGTCTCCGATTTGTGGTGGCTTCTAAAGGGTCTGGATTGGGCCATACTTGCCGTGCTGGCGGCTGCCATTATGCTACAGACTTCGTTTGCCATTTCTTGGGCCGCGGCTGTTGTGAGGCTTTGCCGGAACAGCATTGCAGAGAACGCCTGGGGGTCCAGCGAGTCTTCTCGAAAGGGCATGTCAGCAAAGAGGGGCTGCGATGTGTATTGCTGTCTGTCCGGTGCACGTCCTATAGTGACACATATCTCCTCATGATCGCTCGCCGTGTAACAATTATCCAGCTTCCAGGCTGACGTCGTCCCCTACCGGCCCAACAGTTCGACGTCCAGGGAGGCAAAAGCGTCTTGAAGAGCGCGGCCGCGCGCGTTTGTGGAGGAGCTTCCCCATTCCCATTCCTGTGCCCATGCATTGAAATCTCCCGCGATTATGGTGGGTCTGTGCGTCCTTGCGTCGGACGTCAGTTCGTCTAACGCCTTGCCGAAGTCTGTGAGGCACAGACTGGGCGGCAGATAGCAGCTGTACAGCCATATCCCATTGACCAGTGCCTGCGAAAAGGTTCGCTGATTACAGCCGCATCGGATCTGGTCTCTGGCACCCTCTGCTTGAGTAGCTCGTGGGCTGCCTCGCAGTGGTCTAGGTTTAGCTGGGTAAAGCTAAACATTTCGTGTTGGTCGAGACGACTTCGTGGAACGGCCTGCGTTTTTGAGGGGCACCGATGACTACCTGCTACGTGTTTACGCTCGGTTATCCCTCTTGACTCGCATATGCAGCAGTCGGAGACTGCCTGAACAATTTCCTCCTTGGTGGTTCCGCCATCCAAGTCCAGAAACTCTAATCTGGTCAGATTCGATAGCGCCCTTGCCTCGACTTGGCCTTCGAGCGCGGTTCCTATGTCCTCCTTCAGCTGGATTACATTTTCTGCTCCTGTTGCGTTTAGCTCCAGCGAACGCTTTCGCCCACTGCCTGCAGCTTGGTATCCCGACTTCTTGTCAACAGCTTTAGCATGTCGCTATATGACATCTCGTTTTTTGGATGTACCAAAATAGCGGCAGCGGACGTTTTTTTGGAAGCCACCGTTTCGGTTGCCTCGCCGTCACGGTCTGCCATGCAGGCGCTGGTGGCGTTGGCTGTGACACTCTCTTAGGTTTCATGCGGCAAAAAACTTTCTCACGGCCGGCGATTCTCCTGTGGCAAAAAAGTTTCCGAAGTGTTAGCGACTTGCTCTCTGGCGGGGCAACTTATGGTGTTGCAGATTTTCCGTTTGTTGGCCTCTGCTGACGAAGGATTTCAGCGGTGCTTTAGTGCACTTGGGGCATGCCACTACTAGTTCAGGGTCGCTGTTCTTACACAGAACGAGGCTAACTATCTGCTGCAAATCTGTCAGTCTGTCTATTTTCTCTCTAAGCGCGTTCGTAATGGCACGCTTGCCTTCTTCCTTCTCTGGCTTGATTCGCTCGGCTATCTCCTCTAGTAGAATACCCATTTCTTCCACCTTATGCTTGCCACTCCTAACTCTTTGCAACTTGGATTTCTTTCTTTGGCGTTTTTTTTTTTTAATTCATTTATTAACATATAAAAGAGATCACCAAAATACAACCAAACTGACAACAGAAATCGAGGATCATGGATACATAAAAAATGCCCCCCGACGGTACGTCCCATTGGGAATTGCTTCACCAGGGTTATGGCAACTTCCATGCTGAACCGACTCTTTCTCGCTCCAGTCTCCTAAGCTTGCGCATAATGACTCCGATGTAGGCGCTCACCGCCACCTAGTTATCCTTGCTGGTTGGTTCACTAGTTGCACCGTCCGAGCGTGCTTGATCCATAGGCGCTGCAACTTTGTCCATTTATTCAGACGTTGATAGTAACCCGGTTTGGATTTAAAATGTAACGGCCAAGCAAGAAAGACACTTGAGCGCCACCTGGCGGATGCAGGCCTGGGCGCCGCCCAATGGGTTCCAGCGTTATGCAACACTGGTCGCACAGCTATCAGTGGCGCTTTATGGGGCATTTCTATTGCTTTTATTCGCTGCAACAAGTGCTAATGTGTCCAAAACAGAGAGGGCACTGGATAATAGAGAGGATTTCTACGCACCAATAAAATGATGGAGGCAGTGGAGGCAGTGGAGGGCAGACATTTTTTATTACATTTTTTACATTATATAACATATACACATCACAAAATTGAAGGCAACAAAGATTCATAATAGGGGGATTTCTGCGGGACGTCCCATGGAGAATTGCTTCGCAGAACCCTAGAACCCTTTAGGTATGGTCATTTCGCTCACGCTCTGCTTTTCTTAGGCTGTTTCCCACAAAGCCTGTAAAGCTGCTCACTGCTTCCCATGCCGCCGCGTCTGACAGCATTATAGGCACTAGGTTTTCCGCAGTCAGCACAGTGCCAACCGTTTCCTCCAAAAGCCGCCGTTGACTGGTAAGTTGTCTACATGCGAAAAGGACATGCTCCGCGTACTCCACCAATCATACGCCACACGTCGAGCAGTACGGCTCAGCCTCGTGCCCGAATCTATGCAGGAAGGACCTGAAACAACCGTGTCCTGTGAGGAACTGGGTCAGATGGAAGGACTCTTGTCCATTCTTCCTTTCCATCCAAAGCCTGATCTTGGGGATAAGGGTGTAGTTCCACCTCACCTTGATAGACGAATTCCACCGCTGTTGCCAAGTGCAAAGCTCTTCGACCTTGCGTCGCTGCCAGCTGTCCGCTCTTGAATGCCTCGCTTTGTTGCGTCCGCCATGTCACTGGCCTAGTCCGCATGCAGATTGATGGGAATCATGCCTGCAACGACCAGTGCAGCATCTTCCGAGACCGTCCTAAAACCGTTGCAGAACCTTCACCCGCAGAGACGATAGGTAGCGGTGATGCCCCTACTGTACGCCGTGCTGTGTATGGCGCTGGCCCAGATTTGTGCCGCTTACAAAATGACTGATTTCAGCACGCTCATTAGCAAAAGTCTCCGCTCCTGTTTTAGACCTCTCGTGTTCATCATTATCCTTAATAACGCCTAGCCTGTGCTCGCTGCTCTCCGTTGAACGTTCTCTAGTGTCTAGCCATACACACAGAGGGGCCCCTTTGAGGTGATTGTGGAACCATCTACATACACTGAGGCATGTTCAACTGTCTTTCTGCTGCTTATTAGAACCGCCTCCGTTTTTCGGCTGCCAGGGCTAGGCAGCTCCTTGGCAACAACCACAATAGCCACGTCATCAGCATAACCAATGGATTAACAACGTGGCGGGAGTGAAAGACGGAGCACACCGTCGTACATCAGGTTCCAGAGAAGCGGTCCCAGCAGACACATTCCGACTCTTGGGGCCATCCGAGGTGTCGTATCTCTGGGTCCTCTGCCTGATGAAGCTCCGAACGATGGCCAGAAGGTACGGAGGGACGCCGAGATCATGGATGGCGCTCAGAATGCAACTCCAATCCGCAGTATTGAAGGCGTTCTTTACGTCAAGCGTGACGACCAGGCAGTACTGCTTGGAGCCTCCTTTCCATGTTGTGCCCTCGATGGCGCTGCTGTAATCGGCATGGTAGAGTGTCCAGTCCGAGTCCATGCGCTTCTTTGCTCGTTGGTATTTTCGTCGTGCGGCCATACAGGATCTCCTCAGGTCTCCGATTTGTGGTGGCTTCTAAAGGGTCTGGATTGGGCCATACTTGCCGTGCTGGCGGCTGCCATTATGCTACAGACTTCGTTTGCCATTTCTTGGGCCGCGGCTGTTGTGAGGCTTTGCCGGAACAGCATTGCAGAGAACGCCTGAGGGTCCAGCGAGTCTTCTCGAAAGGGCATGTCAGCAAAGAGGGGCTGCGATGTGTATTGCTGTCTGTCCGGTGCACGTCCTATAGTGACACATATCTCCTCATGATCGCTCGCCGTGTAACAATTATCCAGCTTCCAGGCTGACGTCGTCCCCTACCGGCCCGATTGAACATATTTTGGGCGCCTTGGTTCAACAGTTCGACGTCCAGGGAGGCAAAAGCGTCTTGAAGAGCGCGGCCGCGCGCGTTTGTGGAGGAGCTTCCCCATTCCCATTCCTGTGCCCATGCATTGAAATCTCCCGCGATTATGGTGGGTCTGTGCGTCCTTGCGTCGGACGTCAGTTCGTCTAACGCCTTGCCGAAGTCTGTGAGGCACAGACTGGGCGGCAGATAGCAGCTGTACAGCCATATCCCATTGACCAGTGCCTGCGAAAAGGTTCGCTGATTACAGCCGCATCGGATCTGGTCTCTGGCACCCTCTGCTTGAGTAGCTCGTGGGCTGCCTCGCAGTGGTCTAGGTTTAGCTGGGTAAAGCTAAACATTTCGTGTTGGTCGAGACGACTTCGTGGAACGGCCTGCGTTTTTGAGGGGCACCGATGACTACCTGCTACGTGTTTACGCTCGGTTATCCCTCTTGACTCGCATATGCAGCAGTCGGAGACTGCCTGAACAATTTCCTCCTTGGTGGTTCCGCCATCCAAGTCCAGAAACTCTAATCTGGTCAGATTCGATAGCGCCCTTGCCTCGACTTGGCCTTCGAGCGCGGTTCCTATGTCCTCCTTCAGCTGGATTACATTTTCTGCTCCTGTTGCGTTTAGCTCCAGCGAACGCTTTCGCCCACTGCCTGCAGCTTGGTATCCTGACTTCTTGTCAACAGCTTTAGCATGTCGCTATATGACATCTCGTTTTTTGGATGTACCAAAATAGCGGCAGCGGACGTTTTTTTGAAGCCACCGTTTCGGTTGCCTCGCCGTCACGGTCTGCCATGCAGGCGCTGGTGGCGTTGGCTGTGACACTCTCTTGGGTTTCATGCGGCAAAAAACTTTCTCACGGCCGGCGATTCTCCTGTGGCAAAAAAGTTTCCGAAGTGTTAGCGACTTGCTCTCTGGCGGGGCAACTTATGGTGTTGCAGATTTTCCGTTTGTTGGCCTCTGCTGACGAAGGATTTCAGCGGTGCTTTAGTGCACTTGGGGCATGCCACTACTAGTTCAGGGTCGCTGTTCTTACACAGAACGAGGCTAACTATCTGCTGCAAATCTGTCAGTCTGTCTATTTTCTCTCTAAGCGCGTTCGTAATGGCACGCTTGCCTCCTTCCTTCTCTGGCTTGATTCGGTCGGCTATCTCCTCTAGTAGAATACCCATTTCTGCCACCTTATGCTTGCCACTCCTAACTCTTTGCAACTTGGATTTCTTTCTTTGTCGTTTTTTTTTTTAATTTATTTTTTAACATATAAAAGAGATCACCAAAATACAACCAAACTGACAACAGAAATCGAGGATCATGGATACACAAAAAATGCCCCCCGACGGTACGTCCCATTGGGAATTGCTTCACCAGGGTTATGGCAACTTCGATGCTGAACCGACTCTTTCTCGCTCCAGTCTCCTAAGCTTGCGCATGATGACTCCGAAGTAGGCGCTCACCGCCACCTAGTTATCCTTGCTGGTTGGTTCACTAGTTGCACCGTCCGAGCGTGCTTGATCCATAGGCGCTGCAACTTTGTCCATTTATTCAGACGTTGATAGTAACCCGGTTTGGATTTAAAATGTAACGGCCAAGCAAGAAAGCAGGTCTGGGCTTCGCCCAATGGGTTCCAGCGTTATGCAACACTGGTCGCACAGCTATCATTGGCGCTTTATGGGGCATTTCCATTGTTTTTATTCGCTGCAACAAGTGGTAATGTGTCCAGAACAGAGAGGGCACTGGATAATAGAGAGGATTTCTACGCACCAATAAAATGATGGAGGCAGTGGAGGGCAGACATTTTTTATTACATTTTTTACATTATATAACATATACACATCACAAAATTGAAGGCAACAAAGATTCATAAGAGCTCACGCTCTGCTTTTCTTAGGCTGTTTCCCACAAAGCCTGTAAAGCTGCTCACTGCTTCCCATGCCGCCGCGTCTGACAGCATTATAGGCACTAGGTTTTCCGCAGTCAGCACAGTGCCAACCGTTTCCTCCAAAAGCCGCCGTTGACTGGTAAGTTGTCTACATGCGAAAAGGACATGCTCCGCGTACTCCACCAATCATACGCCACACGTCGAGCAGTACGGCTCAGCCTCGTGCCCGAATCTATGCAGGAAGGACCTGAAACAACCGTGTCCTGTGAGGAACTGGGTCAGATGGAAGGACTCTTGTCCATTCTTCCTTTCCATCCAAAGCCTGATCTTGGGGATAAGGGTGTAGTTCCACCTCACCTTGATAGACGAATTCCACCGCTGTTGCCAAGTGCAAAGCTCTTCGACCTTGCGTCGCTGCCAGCTGTCCGCTCTTGAATGCCTCGCTTTGTTGCGTCCGCCATGTCCCTGGCCTAGTCCGCATGCAGATTGATGGGAATCATGCCTGCAACGACCAGTGCAGCATCTTCCGAGACCGTCCTAAAACCGTTGCAGAACCTTCACCCGCAGAGACGATAGGTAGCGGTGATGCCCCTACTGTACGCCGTGCTGTGTATGGCGCTGGCCCAGATTTGTGCCGCTTACAAAATGACTGATTTCAGCACGCTCATTAGCAAAAGTCTCCGCTCCTGTTTTAGACCTCTCGTGTTCATCATTATCCTTAATAACGCCTAGCCTGTGCTCGCTGCTCTCCGTTGAACGTTCTCTAGTGTCTAGCCATACACACAGAGGGGCCCCTTTGAGGTGATTGTGGAACCATCTACATACACTGAGGCATGTTCAACTGTCTTTCTGCTGCTTATTAGAACCGCCTCCGTTTTTCGGCTGCCAGGGCTAGGCCAACTGACTGTAGCCACCGTAAAATAGTGGCTATACCTAACGATGCCGCTGATTCTGCCTTTTCCAACTCCTTGGCAACAACCACAATAGCCACGTCATCAGCATAACCAATGGATTAACAACGTGGCGGGAGTGAAAGACGGAGCACTCCGTCGCACATCAGGTTCCAGAGAAGCGGTCCCAGCAGACACATTCCGTCTCTTGGGGCCATCCGAGGTGTCGTATCTCTGGGTCCTCTGCCTGATGAAGCTCCGAACGATGGCCAGAAGGTACGGAGGGACGCCGAGATCATGGATGGCGCTCAGAATGCAACTCCAATCCGCAGTATTGAAGGCGTTCTTTACGTCAAGCGTGACGACCAGGCAGTACTGCTTGGAGCCTCCTTTCCATGTTGTGCCCTCGATGGCGCTGCTGTAATCGGCATGGTAGAGTGTCCAGTCCGAGTCCATGCGCTTCTTTGCTCGTTGGTATTTTCGTCGTGCGGCCATACAGGATCTCCTCAGGTCTCCGATTTGTGGTGGCTTCTAAAGGGTCTGGATTGGGCCATACTTGCCGTGCTGGCGGCTGCCATTATGCTACAGACTTCGTTTGCCATTTCTTGGGCCGCGGCTGTTGTGAGGCTTTGCCGGAACAGCATTGCAGAGAACGCCTGGGGGTCCAGCGAGTCTTCTCGAAAGGGCATGTCAGCAAAGAGGGGCTGCGATGTGTATTGCTGTCTGTCCGGTGCACGTCCTATAGTGACACATATCTCCTCATGATCGCTCGCCGTGTAACAATTATCCAGCTTCCAGGCTGACGTCGTCCCCTACCGGCCCGATTGAACATATTTTGGGCGCCTTGGTTCAACAGTTCGACGTCCAGGGAGGCAAAAGCGTCTTGAAGAGCGCGGCCGCGCGCGTTTGTGGAGGAGCTTCCCCATTCCCATTCCTGTGCCCATGCATTGAAATCTCCCGCGATTATGGTGGGTCTGTGCGTCCTTGCGTCGGACGTCAGTTCGTCTAACGCCTTGCCGAAGTCTGTGAGGCACAGACTGGGCGGCAGATAGCAGCTGTACAGCCATATCCGATTGACCAGTGCCTGCGAAAAGGTTCGCTGATTACAGCCGCATCGGATCTGGTCTCTGGCACCCTCTGCTTGAGTAGCTCGTGGGCTGCCTCGCAGTGGTCTAGGTTTAGCTGGGTAAAGCTAAACATTTCGTGTTGGTCGAGACGACTTCGTGGAACGGCCTGCGTTTTTGAGGGGCACCGATGACTACCTGCTACGTGTTTACGCTCGGTTATCCCTCTTGACTCGCATATGCAGCAGTCGGAGACTGCCTGAACAATTTCCTCCTTGGTGGTTCCGCCATCCAAGTCCAGAAACTCTAATCTGGTCAGATTCGATAGCGCCCTTGCCTCGACTTGGCCTTCGAGCGCGGTTCCTATGTCCTCCTTCAGCTGGATTACATTTTCTGCTCCTGTTGCGTTTAGCTCCAGCGAACGCTTTCGCCCACTGCCTGCAGCTTGGTATCCTGACTTCTTGTCAACAGCTTTAGCATGTCGCTATATGACATCTCGTTTTTTGGATGTACCAAAATAGCGGCAGCGGACGTTTTTTTGGAAGCCACCGTTTCGGTTGCCTCGCCGTCACGGTCTGCCATGCAGGCGCTGGTGGCGTTGGCTGTGACACTCTCTTGGGTTTCATGCGGCAAAAAACTTTCTCACGGCCGGCGATTCTCCTGTGGCAAAAAAGTTTCCGAAGTGTTAGCGACTTGCTCTCTGGCGGGGCAACTTATGGTGTTGCAGATTTTCCGTTTGTTGGCCTCTGCTGACGTAGGATTTCAGCGGTGCTTTAGTGCACTTGGGGCATGCCACTACTAGTTCAGGGTCGCTGTTCTTACACAGAACGAGGCTAACTATCTGCTGCAAATCTGTCAGTCTGTCTATTTTCTCTCTAAGCGCGTTCGTAATGGCACGCTTGCCTTCTTCCTTCTCTGGCTTGATTCGCTCGGCTATCTCCTCTAGTAGAATACCCATTTCTTCCACCTTATGCTTGCCACTCCTAACTCTTTGCAACTTGGATTTCTTTCTTTGACGTTTTTTATTTTAATTCATTTATTAACATATAAAAGAGATCACCAAAATACAACCAAACTGACAACAGAAATCGAGGATGATACATAAAAAATGTCCCCCGACGGTACGTCCCATTGGGAATTGCTTCACCAGGGTTATGGCAACTTCGAAGCTGATCCGACTTTTTCTCGCTCCAGTCTCCTAAGCTTGCGCATGATGACTCCGATGTAGGCGCTCACCGCCACACAGTTATCCTTGCTTTCCAGCATGCTGGGTACTAAGCTTGCCTCTGATAGGGATTGGCTGATCGCCCGCTCGACCCGCTGTGGACGTCCTCAATTGCTCCTTCAGGACACGCAGGACACGTTGGAAAGTGGTCGTGGCCAAACCTATTTAGGTCAGCACCTGCGTGACGTAGAAGCTCACCTGCACGTGCTTTCTACCGACCCAAGCCTCAATATTGGGGATGAGACGATGCGTCCATCTGCCATTTAGTGCAGCGTCCCATCGGTCCCGCCATATGCGACACTGTATTTGCCGTTGACTCTACATCCTTCAGTTCCATGCCCGACACTACGACCGCGACATCGTCCGCGTAGCCGACTAGCTGACACCTATTTGGCATGTCTAGTTGAAGGATGTCATCGTACATGATGTTCCACAGAAGGGGACCCAGAACAGAGCCCTGAGGCACTCCTGCAGACACCTGCCGTTGAACGGATCCAGTCGACGCAGCGTACACCCAGCTTTCTCCCCGAAAAGAAGCTCCATATCACCTCGAATAGGTACGATGGAATTCCGAAGCTTCTGGCAGCATCAAGAATGCAGCCCCAATCCGCCGTGTTGAAGGCATTCTTCACATACAGGGTGATCACCAGGCAGTATTCCTTCGCACCTCTTTTCCATCGAGAGCCCTTAATAGCATCGGCCGCTGTACTCACTACTCTGCTGACCGCGTCTATTGTGGACCTTGCCTTGCGAAATCCAAACTGATTGGCGGACAGGCCGCCCCCTTCGTTGATCGCCTCGCTCAGTCTGGCACTGGTGAGGCTTTCCAGCACACACAGAGTCCACGAGGCAGATTGGACGAAATGACGACGCTACCTGATTGGCTGACAGGCCGCCCCATTCCAGCCCCATGATCGCCTCGGTTGGGGATGGAATCCGGGCCCGGGGCTTCACTTCATCGGTGGTGACTGGGACGTGGTAGCGGGCAGCAACATGTTCAACGCGCCTACAATTTTGGGAGTCCGCACGCTGGGGGAAGAGATCGCAGCCAATACGCTCCAACTCGCTGGCTTCAGTAGGAGAAGAGAATCAGTTGGCGTAGACTCGCTTGACCACGATCTTGTACGCCTTGCCCCAAGGGTCCTGATCGGCCATGTCGCAGAGACTGAGGTACACTTCCCGCTTCGCTTTATATATAGCCTTCTTCAACTCCTTCCTACATACGCTATAGGCTACCATGTGGCAATTTCTCCAATCCTCGTTTCTTTGCTCTCTGGTAACGCCGCCTAGAGGCTAGGCACTTTCTACGTATACCAGAAAACCGGTTGCTGACGTTTCTTAAAAGGTCTCCTTACAGGCATGCTCGCGTTGCACGATGCAGCCAGCATGCTGGATAGCTGGTCTGCCATCCGCTGGGCTGTGCTCTGGGTCCACTCGTGTGCTGCAAATGCATCGGCAAAGGCTCTTACGTCCAGAGTGTCGCTCTTGTATACGCTGCTTTGGGGCAGTGCCACCCGACGGGGTTGGGTGACGCCTAGGGAGAATAATATCGCCTCATGTTCGCTGCCCGTGTAGATTTCACCAACGATCCATGATAAAGCCCTAAATAGCCCGCCGTTGACGAAGGTGAGGTAGATAACGGACCCGCCGCTTGCTCTGCTGATGGTTGACCCTCTGTTCAGAAGGACTACGTCCAGCGATGCAAAGGCATCCAGAAGCGAGCGTCCTTTCGTATTGGTAACCGCGCTCCCCCAGTCAAGGGCCCATGCGTTGAAGTCTCCTGAAATAACGAGGGGACTGCGAGAACGCGCGTCGTTGACTATCTCGTCGAGCGCTCTAAAAAAATTATCATGGCTCACGCTGGGGGGCAGGTAGCAGCTATTATATATTTTCCGTCTACCTGTGCGCGTACAAAGTGCTCTCCTGCCATAGGGTGTCGCAGTTGGATCGGAGAGGCGCCGCATGACCAGAGTGCAGCCTTACCGGAGGTACTGGCCACCCAAATGCCTCCCATTTCTGCCACCTCGCTCTTGCCCCTACCTTGTTTTTTTTTTTTTTTTGACGTTTAATCCTTTCAGGTATACTGTTGACTTTATGTTCCAAAAATCATGTTGCGAAGCTTTTTTTGCCGTTATGTTTTTTTTTATACCATACACCCATAGGGTGAAATGGTATATTAAAGTCGCCAAAATGTATGTAACAGGCAGAAGGAAGCTTTTCCGACCCCATAAAGTATATATATTCTTGATCAGTATCAACAGCCGAGTCGATCTAGCCATGTCCGTCTGTCCGTCCGTCTGTCCGTCCGTCCGTCCGTCCGTCCGTCCGTCCGTCCGTCCGTCCGTCTGTCCGTCCGTATGAACGCCTAGATCTCGGAGACTATAAGAGATAGAGCCACCAAATTTAGAATGTAGGCTCGTGTAGTATGTAGAGTGATCGAGTTTGTTTCAAATTTTTGCCACGCCCCTTTCCGCCCCCCGCAATTAAAAAAAAACGTTTATCTCAAAAACTATTGTAGCTAGAGACACCATATTTGGTATGTATATTTGCTTAGTAAATGCGCTCATTTTGTAATTAAAAAGATTTTGCCACGCCCCTTTCCGCCTCCGCAATTCAAAAAAACGTTTATCTCAAAAACTATTGTAGCTAGAGACACCATATTTAGTATGTATATTTGCTTAGTAAATGCGCTCATTTTGTAATTATACAGATTTTGCCACGCCCCTATCCGCCCCCGAAATTTTAAAAACTCGATTATCTCCCGTAATTTTTCACCTTGTGGAATCAAATTTGGCACACTTGAAATTGATACTAATATCCAGCAAAATACCAAATTTGATCAAAATCGGACAAAAAATAGCCAAGTTATGCATAAAACCGTTTTTCCATAAGGCCGGAGTTGGCCGTTGCCGGATGGGGGCGCTAGGGTGCTCAAATGCATGAGTGAGTGAGATACTAAGATATGCTTGTAAAAAGCATGTGAACAGAACTTTTTTAAAATAGGCAAATGCATTTGTTATAACAAATTTGAAATATTTGTTTTACTGGTGTATGGTATACCTAAGTCGGCGAGACGACTTACTTACTTCATTTTCATCTAATCAGGTGATCTTCTATGAGTAGATCTGCATTTTACAAAGCTTCGTTTGAAATAATGTGTTCTTATTTGGCGCTGAGTTCAAATAAAAAGCGCATTTTTATTTAATTAAATTACGCTTATAATATTAAATATAAACACTTCAAAAGTGAACTATTATGTACAAATCACAAAATTTAAAAATGTTTCTTCTCAGCTAGATATGCGACCCAAAGGCTTAACACTGTTGGAAATTGAAAAAATTTGCCAATTTAATTGGGATTATTCTGACGATGACGAATATAATGAAGAAAATGAAGAGGATACCGAAACACAAAAGACTTTGGAAGATTTTATTGAAGAATCGTTACAAGATGCTATTACTAAAGGTGAAAGTCTCGAAGGCACACTGTTGAATATAGGTCAATTGGAATATAGTAAGAACGAAACCAGTACTGGTAAAGTAAATCAAGATACTCTGAGATGGAGAAAGAATACCTCAACTCTAATTGAACCAATTAGTTATTGGAAAGGATTCGAAAAATCTGGGGAAACAAAGGAACCAATTTCTTATTTCTCTGTATATTTCGATGATGAAATTTTGGATAAAATCAGCTCAGAAACAAACGCATATGCCTTACAAAGTAATGGAGTCGAACTCAGTGTCATTGAAATGAAACGTTTTATAGGAATTTGTCTCTATTTGGGAGTGGTTAAAATACCTGTTTGGCGCATGGCTTGGAAATCAAAATTTAGTCAGACGTTGCCGATTCGATGAGTCGAATCAGATTTGAAAAAATTAAAGCAAACTATCATCTGAATGACAACCTAAAACAACTCCTAAAAGGTTCCGATGACTACGACAAGTTATATAAAGTACGACCTCTGCTTTCAAAAATAAAAGCAGTTTGCAACAAATTGGAGCAAGAGGAGTATCAAAGCATTGACGAACAAATGATTTCATTTAAAGGTCAACATAGCTTGAAACAATATCTTCCTAAAAAACCACACAAGTGGGGCTTTAAAATGTTTTCACGAGCTGGAGTATCTGGTCTTATACATGATTTCTGGTGAAGGAACTTGTGACTCTTTTGGGCTTGTAATATCATCAGATATAGTTCTTCATTTGACATCAAATGTGCCCCAAGATCAAAACTTTAAACTCTTCTTTGATAACTGGATCACTTCCGTAAGTCTTATGATTGCTTTAAAAGAAAAAGGTTTCCTCGCAGCCAGAACGATTCGCCCTAACCGCCTTAAGAATTGTGTGCTTAAGACTGAAAAGGAACTTGCGAAAGCAGGTCGAAGATCCTATGATTTGAAAGTAGAAACCTCGCTAAAATTAATTACTTGCCGCTGGTATGACAACAAAAGTGTCCAATTAATTTCAAATTATATTGGCGACCAACCTGTCACAGAATGCACACGCTGGTGCCGGAAGGAGAGAAAAAATGTACAAGTGCCTCGTCCTGCTATTGTAGAATGCTACAATAAGCATATGGCCGTGGTTGATCTTTTAGACATGTTATTAGAACTTTATAAAATTAATCCCCGCTCCAAAAAGTGGTATATGCGCATTGTATTTTGGTGTATAAATATGGCGGTGGTAAATAGTTTGCTTCTGTATCGTAGAGATTTGAACTGCACCAAAGACACCCGTTCATGCCTTTAATAAAATTTCAACTTGATATTGCAAATGAACTTCTTCGATCTTGTATGCAAATTCAATCTCGAAAAAGGGGTCGTCCAGCACAACATGTGCTCAATATTGACTCGCGCGATTCATCTCCAGCACCATCTTCCCCCGCTTTATCAATTTTATCCACTCCAACATCTAAATGAAGTTATGTTATAGAAAAACCTGAGGACATAAGATATGACAAAATCGTACATTGGATTCAAAGGGGTTCAAAAGAAACAAAACAGGATACCCTCATTCAAAGTGTTCCAAGTGTGAAGTTCACCTTTGCTCAAATCCTAAAAAGAATTGTTTTGTGTCATACCACACATAAGTTTAAGTAATAAATATATAATATTATAGCAGAAGACCAAAGAGTCTCAGAAAAAATGTCTTAAGTTTAAACGTATTAAAATATTAAGAATAAAAGAGTGAAATAAATAAAATATTAATTTATCAATTACGATACGTATTATTTTAAACATCTACTACTCAGGACCAATGTTGCCTATAGGCAACATTTCGGTGAGGACGAACCAGGATACGTAGGACTAAAATATGAATTTTGGTCAATATTTGTGGCCATGTTAATCGTAATATGCAATGAAATATTTTTTTAGTCTATTTTAGTAATATGCAATGAAATATTTTTTTATTGTTATTCAGGGTTAATATATATTTCTTGAATCTACTCTTAAATTAGAGCCTAACAACAAGTTTGAGATATTTTTCTTAATCTAGTATTTAAGATATATCCAGGGGATATTGCAGGCGGCCCTAATCACTTATTATTGGGTTGGTCTGCCATTTCTTTTAAGACGAGTTCTATTATTAGTTTGCGTAAGAGAATTGGCAAGAACATTAGGGTGTACATCCAGTTTCGCAGAATACTTTAGTTGTTGACTACCTATTTTAGATTTTACGCTAGGTATATTTAGATCATTTTGAATGTTGTCGTTCCGTTTGTACCACGGAGCCCCAGTGATTGATCTTAAAATCTTCGACTGCGCCCTTTGTATAATGTCGACATTGCTGGTACTTGCATTTCCCCATAGTACGGCACCGTAAGTCCAGATGGGTTTCAGTACGGAGTTGTATAGGAGGACTTTATACTCCAGACGTAGAGGGGACCGAGCATTGATGATCCAAAGTAAGCTAATCGCTTTCAGTTTAAGCTGTGACTTTTTTGCCTCGATGCAAGCACTTGGCTCAAGGCCAAGTTAGTCTTCTGTCTAGGATGCCAAGGTAAGTGGCATCCACGGCTTGAGGAATTGGTACGTTGTTTAGCATTAGAGCTGGACAGTTTCTTCTGTTAAGCGTAAATTTAACATGTTTGCATTTCTGCTCGTTGACCCGGATACGCCAGGTTGCTAGCCATTCCTCTACCACCTTGAGGTGTTCCTCTAATTTTGCAGAGGCTTGTATTGGGTATTTGGATCTGCTGAGGATTGCCGTGTCATCGGCAAAAGTGGACGTTGTAAGTCCTAAACTCGTTGGTAAGTCTACAGTGTACAGCAGGTAGAGCAATGGGCCGAGTACACTGCCTTGCAGTACACCATCTTCGATTTCAAAGTCAGCCGTACGGAGCCATTACATTACAGCGAATTTCCTATTGTAAAGGTAAGATTCCACGAGTTTGTGGGTGTACTGTGGGAGTTTCTGCCGGATTTTGAACATTAGACGCTCCAAACTCAGTCGAAAGCCAGGGCAACGTCGAGAAAGACAGTCGGACAGTATTCTTTCAGTTCGAATGCTGTTCGAATTTCGTATGTTATACGATTGAGTTGTTCAATTGTCCCATGTTTTTCGCGGAAGCCGAACTGGTGTCAAGGGATTGTGTTTTCCGATGCCAGAAATGAGTTTAGTCGGATCTGCAGGACCTTTTCAAAAAGCTTCCAAAGACATGGCAGCAAACTAATTGGCCTATAGGATGATGGTTGGGTTTTGTCCTTTCCCACTTTAGGAATCATGATGATAGTGGACCTTTTCCATGCTCTTGGGAAGTAGCCAATTCTTATTATAGCGTTGAACATTTCGCAGATGTATTGTATGGCGATGGTAGGGAGTTCTAGGATCATTTTCGGTGTGATTAAGTCATGGCCAGGGGCTTTGTTCGGCTTTATGTGGTTTTTAATTACTGCAGTGATCTCATCCGATTGGAGTTCCGAGTACTCACTATGCGTTAATGTGCTCACTGCGGGCCCATCCACCGGTTGGACCCATTATTGGTGAAGCTGTCTCTGTAGGAGCGCTTCAAGTTGGGTGGGCTTTCCACAGAGGATGTTTAGTGCTGGTTGGACTGAGCTTTTCTATGTATTTCCTTTGAGCCCAGATTTCCTCTTGTCTTAACTCCTTGGAGAGGTTGCGACTGGCATGCCTTCGTCGGTTTTTCGTTACTAATCCGCCGGTTTGTAATGTACACAATCCGAAATGAATCCAGATCATGCACATCCCCTCTTAGTCAAAGAATGTCTTTTTATCCAAGAGGAGGTCAGGTTTGGCCTATATATATGTAGTAACTCTCGCAGTCCCGAAATATTATGATGGGCAAGAGCACCACAAATCAGGCCAAAGACAACATGTACGGGCTGAATGTACCGAGAAGTTTTGGTCCGGGTGAGACTTCTGGCTGTCGGCTAGCAAACAGTCTTTGGGGGGTTCTTTGGACCAGCTATTTCTCAATACACCCGTAGTACATAAAATAAAACAAAGTCGCTAGAGCACGAATATTACACAATTACATAATAAAAGAATTTAACTAGAAGGATAGAGAAAGAGATTATATTAGCATCACCCGAATAGGGAAGCTATGAGGATGGTATTATAGCTTCGCGTCTAAACCCTCCCAACCAATGATTTTCCTGTCGCAAGATTCTGGAAAATCCCAATATAATTCAGCTCACCGCTCACATTTCGCTACAAGGAAGATCACACAACTTTTACTCAAACATTATAAATGATATTTATTCACGAGGGTTACGGAATACCAAAATACATCAATAAGTCGGAAACATAATCCGAGTTAAACAAACTAAAATGAAGGTTCTTATAATAAACGGTAATCAAATCAAATAATTGGATCATTTCGGGCATCCAATAGCCAAATTAGGGATAATATGTTTTGTTCTGGTGAATCTTAATTGAAAGGGTGATATATATAAACTTGTCGGTAATCAAAATAAAAAGCTCAAATGAAATTTGGAAGTCTCCAATTAAAATTATTTAAATTATAAACGTAGACTCGCTTACACAGTCAAAGGCGATTTACTTCAACTTTAATAATTTTCTTTTACGTTATTTAACTAGAGAGAGAGCTTTTTTTTTATTCGCGGATTATTTGACGCAGAACTTACTTTCTTTTTGCAAACAAAAACAGGGAAATGCCAGAACGAACATGATTTATGATTCAGAACTTGGGACTTACCCATCCGTACGGTCCGTCGAAGGCCTTAGTCGTTCTCTGGATGATGCTTAGGAATAAAATGTTAAATTAAATCAAGCGTTTGGCGTTCCTATGCAATACAGGCGATCTGGTGGACACTCAATCAGCACTGATGAAACTTTCTCTGCCCGTATCCGATTCGGGCGGCTATTCCAATCGGTTAGACTTTGTCGTTTTATCTCTGCAACCATTCACGGTGTGCAGATCTGAGCCACGTTGTTTCAAAAAATATCCTTTGAAATTCCTTGTTCAGGTTTTCGACAATACAAATTAATTGTAGCTATGTTTTCAAAAGAACTTATTAGAAACTTCCAAAAACTGGAATATCCATAAAAAAAAACTTACGATATCAAGATTCACAAAACTCCACATTATTTGTTATTCCAAATGCTCCGGATTAGTATTTAATGAATAATTCGGCTTGATGGCGGAGAAAATTTCGGACTTAAATTTTTATTTTTTTTTTTCTAGAGGAGCGGCGTGGTTTAGGCGTCTAGCCAAGTCGGAAGTTCGTCAGAAAAGAGTGTGACCAATCCATGCGATCGCGCATAATGCCTCCTCGGTAGGGTTGCACTAGTAGATATATCGAACTTCCAAGCTCAGCTGATTATTTTGATCGACACAATTACCCACCACTTACGGAACTACAAACTAACGCCTTAAAATTTAAAAACAAAACTAACGGCAGAAACTGGGCACTACAGGTTCGTAGGCCTGTCAACAGGTTTAGCGTAAGTAGAGGAATGTGGAGTAGATACTCTTGCTGCAGCTCCCAGCATCGACACAAGTGCAGAGACGCACATGTCAATGTCCTCTGCAGCATCCAGTTTCGGCGTACAGTCAATGTGGGCACTCATGTACATTTTAAATTCAAGCCAATTTGTTTTGTTGTTATTAAGCCCATATGGGCCATTAAGTACTTGAGGTCTAGTTAATAGTGTGAATAGCACTGGAGAGTGATCGGAGGATAAATCTAGCAGTGTTTCCGCATCGATCCGATTACGCGGAATCCTCTTGGTTACTGCGAAATCAATCAAGTCAGGCACTTTCTGTGGATCTGTAGGCCAATAAGTAGGCCTACCCGGTGAGACGCAATCCATCTTATTGAGTGGGTTTACTATTGTGTTGTACAACTGCTTGCCTTTAGGATTTACCTGGCGAGATCCCCAGTGCGTATGTTTGGCGTTATAGTCCCCTGCTGCAATGAAGCGTTCTCCGAGTGTGTTAAAGAAACCGGTGAATTCCTTTTCAGAGATTGAGAAGCGTGGTGGGCAGTACAGGGCAACCAGTGCAGTGTTGCCGCAGCTGGTTTGGACGGTTATAGCAGTTGCTTGTAGGTGCTGTGTTTCAAATCTGTTGAGGAACGAGTGATTTATACGGTTTTTGATTAGGATACCAGTCCCGCCATGAGCTTTTCCGTCTGGATGGTTGGTTGCGTAGAAGGTATATTTTGGTATTTCAAAATTATTCTTTCATGTTAAATGTGTTTCCGATATTAGCATGACGTCGATTTCACTTGAGTCTATGAATAGTTGCAGTTCATTTTTGTGCTTGGAGATGCCGTTAGCATTCCAAAGACATAGACGTAGGGAAGCCATTATTTATTCTCGATAAGCTTCTGGATAAGCAGGTTTTCATTCCGCATCAGTTCCTGCATACAGTTTTGCATGAACGTCATAAAAGCGGTCATGTTTTGATTAAGTGAGATCAATACGGCCTCTAAACCGTAGTTGGGCGAATGTCTTGCCCGCTGATACAGCCGTCTCGCTCGAAGACAAGCCCTTCAGCGATTGCCTCGTTCCACCAGCAGACTGGGGTGTGGTGGCGCGAGAATGACCCCCGCTGGGCCATGCTGGCAACACACGCTTCCTCGAGTCTCGACATGATTAGGTTCGCAGCCTCTTTTGCATTTGAGTTGGGGCACACCGTGAGTCCTTCCAGGCTTTCGGCGACCAAAAACAGGTTAGGAGTATCCAGCTTGAAGGATTTCCGAAGCGGTATCGTTCCCACTGGCGGTATGCCACGCCTACGCTCCAATCAGTGGAAGCAGCAATTGTGTGCCGACGTTAAACAGAGATATGCTTAATTTAGCAAAATATTCAAGAAGAAGACCACGAGCGTCAGTACGGGTGCTGCCCCACCTGGTGGCCCAGGCGTTAAAATCCCCACCAATGATGAGACCTAGACGTCCTCTTGCGTCGTTCGAGATCCTGTCTATGATACTTCCGAAACGCTCCAATAACAGACTGGGTGCAAGGTAGCAACTGTACACCCAGTTTCTGCCAATCCACGCTCTGACAAAGCCTTCCTCAGATAGGACGTCCTGCATGACAAGCTCGTTACTACAGCAGCACCAGATTGCTGCTTTGCCGCACGCTGCCTTGGCCCAGCGACCATTTTCTCCTACTCTATAGCGCTCACTTAGTAGAGCTATATCCACCGTCAACTCACGCACAGCATGTCCTGAGCCGCTATGCAGTGGTTCAGGTTCAACTGCAAGAAACTCAAATGGCGTTGAATCATTTGGCGTCCTTCTGCGTCCTCTGGGCACCACTGGACGGCTACCCGCTAGGTGGTTTAAGGGACGGCGGCCGAGCAGTCTGCAGACTTGTGATCAGGATTGCCACACCTGAAGCAGCAATTTGACCTATCTGAGTCGCTTGGGCAGTTTGCGGCGGTGTGGCCAACGCATAGGCAACGAAAACAGCGCGCAGGTTGCGCTTCTAGTTCCTTTATTTGGCAACTATCCACTGCCACTGCCTCGGTGGCACAAACCACGGCTGACATCGTATTCCGGGAACTAGACCGGAAGCTCTTTACTCTGATCGCCGTCGCCTCGACCATGGCTTGGTCAGGCAGCTTGGCCACTAATTCCTGAGGCGTCGTAGGGTCCGCTGTGCATTTCCGGAGTTACAGAAGAAGCCCATCATTAGCGGTGCATCGAACTCGCATTACGTGCTCACGGGCATGGTCCAGTTGCCCATCAGTGCGCATCGTCACGCGCTCTAAAAGGTGGCTATAACTCAAGCCATCGTTCGTCTGAATTAGTATCGCTTCCGGGCGAGATTTCTGTAGTTTCCCACTATTTTTCGCATTAGGCTTGCGGGAGGTCCTCGAAGGACCCACCTTTATCCATTCTTGGCTGATGTGGGCATTGTACTGTGCCCTAGGCTGCTGCACATCAGTCGGATGTAGCTGATGCTGCTGCATGGTTTGTTGCTGACATCCATGTTGACTGGATTGACTCTGCTGATGTAGCTGTTGCTGCACCTGCTGGTACTGTGCCGTCTAAAGCCGTGTAGACTTCTGTGGATGTTGGCGATTTTTCTGTTGTGCCTTCTGCTGGTGTGGCCTCGCTTGGTGACGACCTGAGTCATCGCCTGGTGACGTTTGGCAAGGCTTATCCCGCTTCGACGGTGAATTCACCAGTTCGGTTTGCTGTTGCCTACTCACACGTTTAGGTGGAGACTTGCTGCAAGTTGCACACGCCACTGGCAGTGACGAGAGCGGCCCTTGATCTCGAAGCAAAGCGCTCACTGCTACGTGCAGTTCTCGCAGCCGAGCCACCTTCTCCCCTAAACTCGTTTGTGATGCTGCGGTTAATTTTGCAACTAGCATCCATATCTCTGCCATAATGGGTAGCAATTGAGGCCAGAATATGGCCCATTTCTTTCAACTCGTTGCAAGAAGGCCGCACCTGCCCCACCTTGCTTTTTTTGATGCAGGCCCCGATATTGGCTGCCTGTCCATCGTCCTCCTCAGCCCCAACAGATGGGCTTCTAAGCCTTTTCGGCGTTGCCTCGTGAACGTCCACTACTAGGGCGGCGACTGGTGTCGCCACTGGCACCGACATGGCGGGTGCAAGATGACTTGAGAAGTCCACCTCACCAATACCACAGGAGCTGCAAATAGGCGGGAAAACAAGAGAAAGGCGCCCCGCTCCCCTCCGGCAGGCGCAGGAACACCGACCCAGCGACCGATGCCTAGTCTTTGGGACACATAATTGAATTTCATGCAAATTACACTGTGGGCGTGGCCGTCCAGTTGTCGTAATAGTCATCGAAATTGACATCGCCATCGTCGTATTAGCAATTGTCGTAATTGTGAATTTTTTACGCATCATTCATAATCGACTCACCTCGAAATGAATTACAGTTCCTCACTCGTGATTTCTTTCCCCTTTCGCTATCTCCTTTTCAGTCAATTTGTTCGGCGCCCAGTGTTGACTAATGCCCGTTAATTAGTCAGCGCGGCTTGTTTATTTATTCTGCGGCAAGTTCAACTCGAACTCCAAAAACTAAGAACTTTGTCAAGAGGATGAGTATATTGCACTGTAGTTTCATTCAATTGTGTTGCACTGTAGTTTCATTCAATTGTGTTAGTCCTAATGTTGGACAATTTATATTTATTTGGCTCGATATATACTTATACATATAAATGTCTATATCTTCATTGAAAAGAGTAAATCGTATAAGAGTTGATGTAGATTTGATTATAATGAAAATTAATAAGGGTGTAATGACCGGGTTCCACTTGGTAATATTCTGATTGATTTTTATTTCAAAAATATTTTTTTGCTTAACCTATGTTCACATATATATTCTTATGCTGCGACTTATGCGATAGCTACAAAAGAGAGGGACAGTGTCAGTACCTACATACATATTATTTGGGGCGCTTGCATCAAAGTGCTTGGTCAGCGTTCAAACGCTGGCTTGGCCCTAGCTCATGTTACGCCCGTGCATTGTTGCTTAAGTGAATATATGTGGGACTGGATTCCGATTCCGTAGAAATAAGTAGTCCATTTAGAATTATATTTAGTTATATGGTAATAGGTTTTATTTTAGATTATAATTAGGTTTTAGTAACTAAAAAAAAAGATGAATTGAATGGTAATTGTTTCATCTTTAGGGAGATGAGAGAGATTGAGAGCGCCGTTTCTCATTCGTCTTTACATGTCTTTCGTCTTTAATACTTCTTTACTTCTTTAATGCACATCTTTCGTCTTCAATACACGTCTTCTCGTCCTTGGCTCGTCTTAAAAAGTACTTCTTCCTCGTCGTCTCGTAGCAGCCACATCATCGTTTTGTGGGTCGCTTGCCACCTAGTCTCACATAGATCGCTTGCCACACCGTCGCTAAACAGCTGTTCTGAGGTGGTTTCGCCATTCGGCGTTACCATAAATCAATGTATACACGTAAACATATTCAACTGCACACTTATATTTTATTGGGTATATATTTAATTGTTTATACTTGCAACAAAGTGTTACAAGTTGAGCTCTTCATGTTGAATAATTTTTGGTATGAATATACTACACATCCCCTTTTTAGAAAATAACGTAATATTATGGAGTTATTTATTGATTACTAAGTGATTAATTGATTAAAAGTAATGTATGTATGTTAAAAAAAATTTTTTTTATTTGTGTCTGGCCAGATAAATATTCTTTCTCATTTTTATACCCTTGCAGAGGGTATTATAAAATTGGTCAGATGTTTGTAACGCACAGAAGGAGACGTTTCCGACCCCATAAAGTATATATATTCTTGATCAGCATGAGAAGCTGAGTCAATACAGCCATGTCCGTCTGTCCGTCTGTCCGTCGGTGCGTATGCGTTTTACTCAGTCATCTTAAGAGCTATCGGGATGAAATTTTTATTGTGGGCTTATTTTTACCCGGGTGATATAAAGTATGAAAAACATCGGGATCGGACTTCTATATCATATAGCTCTGGAACAAAAAGTTTTGCAAAAATTGGAGTATCCCCATGAAATTTACAAATATAATAGAATTTGATATAAAATCTCAGATCCCAAAATTTCAATTTGATTGGATAAATAGAACACAAGTTACAGTCAATACAAATCGGTTCTACGTCATCAGCAAATCAAACAGAGCACATGCATACACACACACAGACACAAAGCTACACGAACTGTATGTGTATGCGTGAGTTATGCCATTAGCAACACTTCCCATAACAGCCGACCCAAGAGGTCTACACTCCACATTAATGTAAACATAAACAATACCATTCCAGTAAACATAGAGTGTCACAAGATAAGTGACAGTTTCCCTAAACATAGAGTGTCACAAGATAAGTGACAGTTTCCCTAAAACATAGAGTGTCACAAGAAAAGTGACCAGAAGAAAACATTATAAACACTTAGATGTAAGCCAAACCAGAATATGATTTGATTCAATAAAACAGTCTTGATTTAACGCTCAACCAGAACAGACTCAATCTTAATTGGCGCAGTCGGTACTCGAGTTCACAGTTAAAATATTGTGGAAACTTTGAACGAAATCAAAGAAAACGAAACAATATAATACTGTGGAAAACAAAACATTTAGTGACAAAATAAAATATATATATTGTGGAAACTTTGAAGAAAAAATAAGTCAACGAAACAATATAATATTATAAAAACATTTTGTGACAAATAACGAAACAATATAATATTGTAAAAACACTTTGTGCAAACAAACAGAATTATTGTGGAAACTTCAAAAAAAAAAAGTTAACGAAACAATAAAACATACACCATTAAAATGGCACAAATTAACGAAATACAACAATGCATTCAAATGCTAACATCAATAATAATATCCAATCAAGAGATGCATTCTAATCCAACAACAAGGGAGAGAAACAGCATCGAGAAGGAAACAAGGTACTTGCCGGTGTTCACTGGACAGGAGGGAACGTTACATGGTTTCATTTCGGCAGTCAACCAAATCATGGAGGAGTATGATGATAACGACCAGGTCTTCACTGTTATATTCAACACCAAAATTCAAGGTCAGGCTAGAACTATGCTTAATATTAACCCCCTACATCTTGGGCTGATTGCAAAACTCGTCTTCGACATCATTATCGCCCAAGAACGGATCAAATGGGTCTAACCAGAAAAATTAATAACTTAAGGGTAACTACCGTTCGAGATCTTGATTTTAAAGTAAGAGCAATTGTTGAGGAAATTACTGATTTTTCGGTCTTTGAAAACAATAGCAGATTAGTTGACATATTAAGTGGTCTCTTAATTCAAAGAGTAAAAGAATTATCTTGTGGTCCAATGGCCATTGCCTTAATGAATAAAACAACATTAACAGATATAAGAATTGAACTTGCAAATTATATTGGTCTGAATTATGGAAATTTAAATAAAAAACTATTATTAACCAAAAATGACAATGACCATACTACATATAACAAACAGACAACTAATAAAAATACAAACCAAAATACTGAACAGAGTCAAAATGTAAAACAGTCTCAAAATCCCAATAGACAACAGAGTCAAAATATGAGACAGTATCAAAATCCGAATAGACAACAGAGTCAGAATGTAAGACAAAATCAAAATTATCAGCAACCACAAAATTATCAGCAACCACAAAATTATCAGCAACCACCAGCAGAGGCAATGAGTGTAGATAATATAAATGAGGAAGTAGTAAACAGCACAGATAATCAAGAGTTTTTTACCAACTAGCCTTGGATGAAAAAAAAATTTTTATAAAAGGAACAATAGAGGAAGATACTTATATTATTTTAGTAGATACAGGATCAACCATAAGCATTTTAAACACAACTAAGGTACATAATTCCAAATACAAAATAATTGAAAAATATTCAAAAACCATACATACAATAAAGGGAAAAATAGAAAGTGACAGTTACTTAGTGAAAACAAAAGTGCCAAGGGAGTTTAAATACATAAATAATGCAAGAACAAGATGGGTGGCTATGCCCCTGGAAAAATCATATGATTTTCTATTGGGCATGGACTTCATTCAAAGGAATTTTGCAAGTATTGATTTTCAAAACAAAATTATTAAACTTAACAATGGGGTCGAAATTCCATTCCTTTCCAAACAATCAGAAGATGTTTGCGTAATGGAAGTAAGTGAAATTGATGATCTTAAGTTAAAAGAACTCAATATTGAGGAAGAACAAATAATAAGAAAACTTTCAAAAAAGTACGAAAAGTTATGTTTCAAAGAAGGGGATCACTTAACCAATACTAACACTATAGTTCATAGCATAAAAACTACTACAGACCAACCTATTAATTCAAAACTCTATCGGGTCTCCCCAAAATATGAAGAAGAAATAAAGAAACAAATAATTTATATGGAAAACAATGGAATTATAAGAAAAAGCAAATGCAAATATAGTTCTCCAATATGTGTCATACCTAAAAAAAGAGATAGCTCTGGAATTCAAAAGTATCGTATTTGTGTAGACTATAGGCGTTTAAACCAAGTAACCGTTCCAGATAAGTACCCAATTCCTATCATGGACGCTGTATTAGACAAACTTGGTAAAGCCCAATATTTTACTACATTAGATTTAGCAAAAGGCTATCACCAAATTTTAATGGCAGAAGAAGATATAGAGAAAACAGCATTCATTTCACCAATGGGTTTATATGAATATGTTAGAATGCCTTTGGGTTAAAAAACGCCCCAGCCACATTTCAACGTTTAATGAATGAAATACTGAGGGATTATATAAACAAAAGTTGTGTCGTATACATGGACGATATTTTGATATTTTCAACAACTCTTGAGGAACATAAGATTGCTCTAGAAAACATTTTCAAAATACTTAGAAATCATAACTTAAAAATTCAACCAGACAAATGTTCCTTCATGAAACAATATACTGAATATTTAGGACACATTCTCACAAAGGAAGGATTAAACCCAATCCACATAAAATAGAAGCAATAAAAGCAATGCAGTTACCTAAAACAGAAAAACAATTGAAAGGATTTCTTGGTATGACAGGATTTTACAGAAAATTTATTAAGGACTATTCCAAAATAGCTTACCCAATGATCAGATATTTACAAAAGGCACACAAATTAATACAAATGACCCACAGTTTATAGATGCCTTTGAAAACCTTAAAACACTTATAAGCTCACATCCAATCTTAAAATATCCAGAGTTTGATAAACCATTTACCATTACAACAGATGCCAGTGACTTCGCAATAGGTGCAGTATTGTCTCAACAAGAGCAACCAGTTGCATTCCTTTCAAGAACTCTAAATAAACACGAAAAAACTACAGTACAATTGATAAAGAATTTTTATCCATTATACATGCAGTAAACTATTTTAGACACTATTTGATAGGTAATAAATTCCAAATTAGAACAGATCATGCTCCGATAAAATATCTAAACTCAAAATACAAAGGGAAAGAAATGACAGCAAGACACCAAAGATGGATTTTAAAATTACAAGAATTCGATTATGACATAATATATTTGAAAGGAAAAGACAATAAAGTGGCAGATTTTTAAGTAGACAGGAAACAGCTGAACTAATAAACAAGGATAAAACAAATGAGTCAAACTTTGAACAATCAGATACACAGCATTCAGCAGAGGAAGGAGGATTTACAAATTTCTATATAAAAGACGATATTGTAAACAAATATAAAACTCAGATAATAGTAACTTATACAGCAACGGACAATATTAATATTCAGCATGGTAGAAAAATAATAGAAGTAAGCCCAGCAGAAACAGAAATTGAAATCGAAATCAAAATGCAAAATAATATAAATAAAGGAACAGTAGGAATATTTTCAGAAGTTCCAGACTCAGAATATTATAAGATACAATGTATCTTAATGAACATTTTTCACATTGTAATAATATAAAATTTTTAAATGTACTAAGAGAGCTCAGGAAATTTCAAGCGAGGAAGAGTTACACAAACAAATAGCTATTTACCACACCAAAGATTCATTACATAGCGGAATAAATGAAGCTTTTAATTCGTTAAAGAACAAAATATATTTTCCAAAGCTAAGAGACCATATTCAGTTGATAATTTCAAATTGTAAAAAATGTAAGGAAATTAAATATGACAGAAAACCAATCAAACCTAAGTTTCAATTCACAGAAACACCGGATGTTAAAAATCAAATTATACATTTAGACATATTTCATATAAAACACAAATCGTTTGTTACAATCATAGACAAGCTCACAAAATTCGCAGTCGCTTATAATATAACAGATAGAAACTGGAAAACTAAAATGGAAATTATGATTGAACACTTTGCCAAATTCAATAAGCCACATAAAATAATAATGGATAATGAATTTCGATCAGAACAGATAAAACAATACTTAAACCAAGAACAAATAGAAATCCATTATACAAAGCCAAATTCACATACAGGAAATGCAGACATAGAAAGACTACATTCTACTCTCATTGAAATAATAGCAGGAATAGATGATGATGTATCAATTTCATCAAAATGCAATTAGCAATAACAATATAATAACCGTTATCACTCTACAATAAAATGTACACCGAATTATGCAAAAAACATAGAAGATGAGGAAAAACTAAAAAACACTATTATCAAGCACAAAGAAAAATTTTTGAGCAAACAAAATAATACAAGAGAAGATTATGAGGAGGAAAGACAGGAAGGACCAATTAAAAACTATAAACGAGTTAGGCATAAGGATGAACCTTATTTTAGAATTACAACATTAAATAATATTCATCCATGTAATATAAAAAGACCGTCAAAGCAGGAAAAATTAATTTCCAACAAAATACAGATTGACATCCTTGAAACAAAAATTTTTCTCTTATCCTCAGATTTTCATAATTTTTTACGTTATAATGTGTGTTCAAGGCAGATTACAAATTGAACCAATTCAATCAAATGCAGGATATGCACCTATACAAACTTATTCCACGGAAATAGTTAATGAAACAGTAATTATACTACACATTATTAATATTGACCCTTTAAATAATATAATAAATCAAATGGAGACAAACATTAAAAATATTAACATCACAGGAAAAAAGGAGCTATTAGCTGAAATAAATCTAATTAGAGCTAAAATAAAATCCATAACCCCAAACAACAGAATAAAAAGAGGAATGTTAAATATTGTTCCTACAACATACAAATGGCTTTTTGGAATTATGGACGATGAAGATAGAAAAGATATTTTAGACCACCTTAACAATATTGACCAAAACAACCATAATATTATACAAGACATGAACCAACAAATTGTTATAAATACACATATTAATAAAACAATACACAACTTAGCAGAAACAATTAAACAAGACAGAACAATAATCAAGGACATACTTACAAGCATGGACAATCAAAATCAAGAAATAGAAATGAAAATACTTCATAATGACCAAATGGGGAAATTAAAAAATATAGAATTCAAAATAAATTATATTCAGGAAAACATAGCATCAGCAAAAAATAATATAATCGTACCAAAAATTTTATCAGAAGAGGAAATAAATAAATTTGACATTGATTTTTATAAATTAAAGCTAATCCGTATGGGCATTTTAAAATATAAGAATAATTGCATCATAATCGCAATTAAAATCCCAAAATCATTTATAACCATAGATGTTAAGTTAATTATTCCTATACCAAATATGGATTATATACAAATAGACCAAGAAAATCAGTTAATTGCAGAAATAAATAATAAAACATTTACATATGAACCCAACAAAATTTTAAAAGAATTAAAATTAAGTAAAAGTTGTACCATTAATAATAATTGCAAATTTATATTCAACAATATAACGAGTATCGAAGAAATTGACGATGATACAATTATAATCAAAAATGCCAAGAATACAAAAATATATCAAAATTGCGATAAAAAAATATTATACTTAAGGAAGTAACTTAATTCAATTCGGTAACTGTAAAATTCAAATTCTAAATGAAATATTTTTTAATGAAAAAACAGAATTTCACGAAAAATTTTTTTATCCAACAGAACTATTGAATCAAACCTATAAAAACACAATTAACTTTGATCATGTAACAATAGATAATTTTGACAATTTAAAAGAAATCACAGAACTTAAATACGAAAAGAAAATGACAAATGGCATATTTTTAACACTTTTTATTATTATTATTATATATACTGTAAAAAGAAAAATATAAACATTAATGTAAACAGAATTCAGGAGAATTCATACTCTCAGAGGGGAGGAGTTATGCCATTAGCAACACTTCCCATAACAGCCGACCCAAGAGGTCTACACTCCACATTAATGTAAACATAAACAATACCATTCCAGTAAACATAGAGTGTCACAAGATAAGTGACAGTTTCCCTAAACATAGAGTGTCACAAGATAAGTGACAGTTTCCCTAAAAAATAGAGTGTCACAAGAAAAGTGACCAGAAGAAAACATTATAAACACTTAGATGTAAGCCAAACCAGAATATGATTTGATTCAATAAAACAGTCTTGATTTAACGCTCAACCAGAACAGACTCAATCTTAATTCGTGCGATGCTTTGTATGGTAGAAGAAGAAAAATTGTAGTAAAAAGAGTAATAATTTGAATGTTTTGTTTGTGTATTGATGAATTGAGTTGCAGGGAAAGAAATTTCAAAATGTAAAAATATTATTGCCAAGGACTGCAAGGGTATATAAACTTTGGCATAGCCGAAGTTAGCTTCTTTGATATTTTAAGAAAACTTTATCTCCTATTTCTATTCTAGTCTCTACTGATTTACTGTCATAAAAGTTTTTTGTTTTTCCTTATGTTCTTGTAACATTGTTCTAGCTCTATTATATGATAGTTCTAATCTAAACTTAACTTCTTTAGCATAATCATCTACATTATATAAAGGTTCTATTCTATTTATGCTATTAAAATGAATTGGTAAATTGTTTTGTTTACCAAATATGTACTAGTTCATAGGGACAGTATTTATGTGCTACTGATGGAGTTGTGTTAAAACAATACACAAAATATTGTGACCATATATCCCAATCAGTTTTATCTACTGATATATATGAACGAATGTACTCATTGAATGTCCTACGACTTCTTTCAACGGTACCTCAAGTCTAGTGATGGTGTGCAGTAGACGTAATGTTGTCTATTTTTATTATTGAATTTTTGTATTCTGTTCCTATGTCCGTAATGAACGTCTTCATTGGACCGTACTTCAGAATGAAAGATTCAAAAATAGCTTTAGAGATCTATCTAATCTCTATTGTAGCGCTTTTATTGGGAACTGGTATTGCTACTAAGTATTTCGTCAAGTCACATATTAGAGTGACTGCATATTCGTTACCATTCTCGGATTTTGGTAATGGACCAATGGTGTCTATTATTACCCTATCAAAAGCATGTATGTGGGTTTATGTAGTAACTAAGGGTGTTTTTATGTGCTTTGTCGTTTTTGACTTTAGGCATTTTTCACATTTATTAATGTAGTCTTTTACATGACGTGTCATGTTTTTCCAATAATAATATCTTTTTACTTTGGCCAAAGTTTTTGTAATTCCTGTATGGCCACCCTGTATCGGATTATCATGGTATGTAGACAATATTGCTTCTTTATCTTTATCTTTTTTTATAATGGTCACCGGTTGGAGTAGCGCTACTCTTAATGTTTTCAATATTTTATTGCCCATTTCTTTAAAAGACTCTATTGAAAATGTTTCAAAGATCTTTTCATTCGGTGCCAACTTGAGTTGTTTGATTTCGAGTATACCGGCTTGTTTTCAAGCCTTTGAAAAAACTGACCTAAGTCTAGATTTCCATTGGTGTACAGATTTCCAATCTCAATTCTCGTAATAACTTTCTTTCCATGTTTTAGGAAACATAAATCGTGTGTTATACGCAAGGTCACTACTTTTCGTACTTCATCATTGCAGAGTACATCATATATTTTGGGCTTAGAAGCATTATTAGGTATGTGCCTAATTGTATTTTTATTTTTATTCTCTGGCCAGAGATTATTTTGTCTACTTTGCTGCCTGGTAGTGACTTTCAAAATTATCTTTTCCCTTCAGATATTCTACTGTAAACTCATATTCTCAAGTGTGTAATGGCCCAGTGTATCGCAGCTAGTTCTTGCTCAGTAGTACTTTTATTACTTTCACCTTTAGTGAACGAACGGGATGCCTATGCTACTGGGAACTGCTTATCGCCATAAGTTTGAGTTAGTACTGCTCCACATGCATATTTGCTAGTATCTGTTATAATGCAAAATTCTTTGCTAAAATCTAAATACTGCATCTGTGTGGGTTCCATTTAGGCTTTTATCAGATATTCAAATCCTTTTGGGATTCTTCAGACCAAAAAAACTACGTTTTTCTTAAATAGTTGTGTTATCGGACGTGCATGTTCTGCGAAATTTTTAATAAAACGACTGTAGTAGTTGCAAAAAGCTACGAATCTTCTAGCACTATCAGCGTCTGTCGGTACTGGGTATCTTTCAATGACGTCATATTTGGTGTCATCTGGCAATATTCCTTTGTCACTACATTTGTGACCCAAGAATGTCACTTCGAGCATGAAGAATTACCATTTTTCTGGATGCAGTTATAGGTTGTGTTTTCTGCATATGACAAAAATATCCTTTAGGTTTTTGAGCATGTGTTTCTCGGAACAACCGATGACTATTAAGTCATCCATGTAAAGCAATGCTTGTGACGGTTTTAATCCAGTGAAAGCAATTGTCATCATTCTTTGAAACGAATTTGATGCTATTTTCAGACCATACGGTAGTCTAATAAACTGATAAGATCCATTGCTAGTGGAAAATTACGTAATGCTTCGCGATTTAGCTTCTTATTCTATTTGGTGGAAACCGGACATTAAATCTAGACATGAAATAAATTTGGCTCTGCCTAGTTGATCAAGATTGTCGTCTATCCTTGGTTTCTTTTCTGATCCTGGTAAGCCTTTTTTCGGCACCAGTAGTAACGGACTATTATATTCAGACACTGAGGGTTCAACTATTTTGTCTTGAACGAGTTTATCGACTTGTCGTGTTATTTCTTCCTTATGAGTGTGTGGTATTCTATAATTTTGTATGTATACAGGCTGTTTGTCATTCAAACTTAATTCTTGTTTGTAAAAGTTGTTTGTTGTAATTGGTTAATTTTCGAGTACGTTTTTGAACATAGGTGGGAAGTTTGGCTTCAGTTTTTGCATTACTGATTGACTTCTTTGGTCATCAGTTTTCTGTACTATTTCATAATTTATTAATTGTTCATAGTTTATGTTTTTCAAATTTAAAATTTGTACTCTTTTGTTGTGTTTAAAATTCGGACAAATGTTTAATTCGGACTTGAGATCGAATTTCCAATAAATATTCAATTTTCGACCTCTTGATTTAAGACGACGATATTTGAGTTTTCCTTTGGGATATTTAGTTGTTGGATTACTTCAGATCTCGCTGGAAGGATTGTGGTATTGCTGTCACAAGTGTGTAATATGGGTATATTTATTGCAAAATTTCAATTATTTGGTCTTAATATTAGTGAATCGTTTGGTTCACTGAAGTCTAATTGGCAATTGAAGGTTTTGAAAAAATCTAGTCCTAAAATTCCATCGAATAGTATAGGAATTATAGGATTATGAATTTGTTTTGTAGTAGTTCTGTAAGGGTTAGACCTCTGGACATAATTGAACCTTCGACAATTCCTGATATTTCAATTTAATTTGAAGTATCTACATGTTCAAAGGAATCTGTTTTTTCTTTTATTATTGATATGTCTGCACCAGTATCTAACAAGAAAGTGAACATGTTGCCTGTATTTTCATGCTTTTAGTACGTTACGTACCTGATTGTTTATGCAGTTCTTTGTTAGTGCCTCTGTAGCGATTGAAAGTGTATACTTCTTGGCTATTTCGACGGGTGTGGGCGTACTGGCTTGCTGTTTTGTTTCTCTGGGGTAGGTTTTTTAGTTTTGCTGCTATTGACGCTACCGATTCTGTTTTTACATTAGTGGTAATGCGATTAATTATTGCTTCTATTGTCTGTTCAGACGTTATCGAATTTCTAGTGTAGCCTTTAAGTTTTATCTTTATAACGCACACTGCTGTTTCTTCATGGTTGCCTTTTAGAGTATTTAACAAACTCAATGCATCAATGAACCTCTGAAGATTTTCTGTTCTGCCGTCAAACTCTGAAATTTCCAAACAAGTTGTTTGTTTATATTGAATATTATGTCTTTTTAATAAAGATTTTGCCCTTTGTTTGCAGTCCTTTATAGAATGCATTTGCGGCTGTCTTACGTCCTGCACATAGTTTACTATAGTGTTCTGTTAGTACTGTTCTAATATTTTCTCTATTATTATTTTTGAGTGTTTTTCTACTGTATCTTGGGATGTTTCGCTATTCTGCGAGAGGCACTTACAAGATTTATTTAATTCTTGCGCATATATTCTAGCTTTTGTTATTATGTCATCCCAATTAATCATAGTGTGTTGAAAAGAATTTATACTCTCTTTTTTTTTCCTTTAATTCCCTGAGATATCAATTGTCACCATGAGTTGGTCGAACAGGTTATGTACCCATGCGGGTAGAATTCTGTTTTTTCGCTTTAGGCGGCTGAATGCTTCTACTATGGATCTTTCTATCAGTAGGCTATCCTTGATTTAAATTTTCTATTCTGTACAATCTAGTATTTGATTTCTTTATATTTTGCATTGGTTTCACCTCTGATAAAGAGCAAGTCTAGAAATGGAACGTATTTGTTTAAATATTTAATTTCTATTCGACCCATTTTTATACCCTTGAAAAAGGATATATTAATTTTGGTCAGAAGTGTGCAAGGCATAATAATAGAAGGAAGCATCTCAGACCATATAAAGTATATATATATATATATTCTTTATCAGCACGACGAGACGAGTTCAAATAACCATGTCCGTCCGCAATTCCGGAGTTCTTTAGCAAAGTCTGCTGATGATAGAACTTGGTAGTTCTTGAAATAGCTATACAGACAACCTGCTCACCTTTTTGTGTTGCCTTTGAAATAATCTTCTTTTGGAAGATTGACCTCGAGCCGGCTAAACTGCAAGGTTTGATTTAAATTTCAATAGGTCGTAATCTAACCAGATAACACCAACGGAAGGCACGCCGTTACTTTGGAATTTTTATTCCAAAAAAACCCTTTTTCTATGTGGTACAATATACCGTATATGAAATAACAGGTCGTGATATTAGTTTGGTAAGGCGAAGCTCTTACACTAATTTTTCATAGCGCCTAAGGGTATGCACAAAAAGGTGGTCTTCGGTTTTGTAGGCTTTACCAACTTTTTTCGCTTCATTTGGTTGTTACAATTCCCAACCAGTTCTAGCGTTGAAGACATGGTATGGCTATTGCAATTCCGGAGTTCTTTAGCAAAGTCTGCTGATGATAGAACTTGGTAGTTCTTGAAATAGCTATACAGACAACCTGCTCACCTTTTTGTGTTGCCTTTGAAATAATCTTCTTTTGGAAGATTGACCTCGAGCCGGCTAAACTGCAAGGTTTGATTTAAATTTCAATAGGTCGTAATCTAACCAGATATTTATATTTATTATATAATATTTTATTCAAATTACAAATAATCCAAGAAATCCAAAAATCCCCAGCGCGGAGTTGAACCAGCGGCCCATGCGCCAGCGACTTGCGCGACTCGTACAACGCCACCGAGCAAATGTGTAGCTTGGTGCTAGAACTCAGCTATGTGACGAGCGGGTTCAAGTATCGGATTACATGCAATGCAAAACCAAAAGTGCCCAACTGTAAACAGTTAACAGAGTGCACAGTTAACAGAGGCCGATCGTGTGATAGAGGGGTGCTGTTAGCGCAGCGGTCGCTGTTAACGGCTAGTTAACTACTGATCTGGCAAACCTGGTATCAGCTGATGATTCTAAACCGCAGGAACGAATTTGTGTGGGCAAAGAGGTGCAAAAGCGGGAACCGAAAGAAATGCCAATCCCGACACACACCAACACCGACACATCCACAAGTAACAGGACGGGCCAGAGTACCTCCCACCCCCCTGGTCAGACAAGGAAAGCGCAGGCTCATGAACCGGTGCCCACAGCAGGCCTTGGTCACCGGGTATTCGACGACCGCCGGACAAGATTTGGATTCTGGCAAGTAGACACTTAACGCTGGCACTTGCACTACCAACTCGAGCTTTCTATTCACAGGTAGAACACGATATAGACGAATACTTAAGAGCGGAGACGAAAACGCGTCCGCACTCTAAACAAATATCACTGTATGCCTGCAAGATGACTGTGTGTGTGTGTGTTTTTTTTTAATCATCATTTAAAACATTAATAACATAATTACAAAAACCTGATACATATATCATAATTACAATTAACAGATACATATATCAGTTTACACAAGGGAACAGACAAACGAAGTCGGGTACAAAGAAAAAAGTATTACGGTTACTGTGGGACGACTTGTCGGTATTGCATCGCAGACCGTGTACTTGTTTAATTCGCCGACCTTTTACGGCCGCCTGCCACACGTTGGAGTTAGCGTCCATCCTCCCGGCGAGGTTATACTGCGTCACCGTCTCGCCCATGGCCCTCTCCAACCGGTGTCTTTCGTCGTCGAATCTTGGGCAGTGTTGTGGCACATGACTCGCATCTTCTATGCACATCGCGGTGAAACCTCTTCAGATAACTCCTGAAGCACCCGTGGCCGCTCATGAGCTGAGTGAGGTAGTACTCAACCTCACCATGCTTCCTTGACACCCATTGTGTGATGTCCGGTATTAGAGCGTGAGTCCACCTTCCCTTGGGTAAGGAGTCCCACCTCTCTTGGCATCTGCGCATGGAGTGCTGCCATGCCGTGTGCCGCACCAGTCCTCTTGGCCGACGTAATTGCCGCACATTCATCGATGGTCATCATTCCAGCTATCACTAGAGCGGCGTCATCGGAATGGTGCGGAAACCGCTACACACTCTAATCGCACTCAGACGATGAGTCGACTCGAGGCTCGTCATGTAGCTCCTAACCTCCACACCTTTAATCCACGAAGGTACTGCGTTCAGGGCATTCGATTTTACGACGCTCGACAGTAGAAGGCGCCGTCCTTGCTTCGGGCCACGCGTATTCAGCAATATACGGGCTTGGAACCGGGCCGACGTAGCTGCCTTGTTACTACAATATTCTATGTGCTACCTGAAGGACAATCTAGTGTCAAGCATGACACCTAGGTATTTAATAGCACGTTTGGATACCACGAGGGAGTCACCTACTCTGATGCATGCGGTTCCGGTAGCTAATGAGCACCGCATCGGTCTTTTGCGCTGCCAATTTAAGCCCCGCGGCCGATAGCCAGTGGCCAACTTTGTCTATCGCCACGCTACAATGCTCTTCGGTTCACCGTCTCGATGACTTCTGCGATCGATCAGTCTTCCACATGCAGGTGTGTCCCAAAGCAGATACATGCGGAGCATCGGGAAATAGGCTGCTGACGATGGAGCTTACAGTGGCCGTGTCTGATGGGGATGACTGCCTGTTTCCGTGCACTCGTTTGACCACCGTCTGGTAGGCTTTGCCCCAAGGGTCATGTTCTGCCGAATCACAAAGCTCGAGGAAACATTCTCGCTTGCTGTCCCGGATCGAGACCGAGTGCCACGAAGTTGGGCGAATGTCTTGCCCTCGTTACACCAGCAGACTGGGGTGTGGTGGCGCGAGAATGACCCACGCTGGGCCATGCTGGCAACACACGCTTCCTCGAGTCTCGACATGATCAGGTTTCCAGCCTCTTTTGCATTTGAGTTGGGGCACACCGTGAGTCCTTCCAGGCTTTCGGCGACCAAAAACAGGTTAAGACTATCCAGCTTGAAGGATTTCCGAAGCGGTAACGTTCGCACTGGCGGTATGCCACGCCTACGCTTCAATCAGTGGAAGCAGTAATACAGTCGCTGGCGAAGGAAAGATCCACTATCGATCCTGTGCTGGCCCTTCTGAAGGTATGTTGTGTGCCGACGTTAAGCAGAGATATGCTTAATTTAGCGAAACATTCAAGAAGAAGACGGCCACGAGCGTCAGTACTGGTGCTGCCCCACCCGGTGAACCAGGCGTTGAAATCCGATGATGAGACCTAGGCGTCCTCTTGCGTCGTTCGAGATCCTGTCTATGATACTTCCGAAACGCTCCAATGACAGGCTGGGTGCAAGGTAGCAACTGTACACCCTGTTTCTGCCAATCCGCGCTCTGACAAAGCCTTCCTCAGATAGAACGCCCTGCATGACTAGCTCGTTACTACCGCAGCACCAGATTACTGCTTTGCCGCACGCTGCCTTGGCCCTTGGTCCTGAGCCGCTATGCAGTGGTTCAGGTTCAACTCAAGAACTTCAAATGGGGTTGAATCATTTGGCGTCCTTCTGGGTACTCTGGGTACCACTGGACGGCTACCCGCTAGGTGGTTTAAGGGACTCAGGCCCTTCTCGTCACATAAAAAGCACTTGACGGCGGCCGAACAGTCTGCAGACTTGTGACCAGGATTGCCACACCTGAAGCAGCAATTTTACCTATCTGTGTCGCTCGGGCAGTTTGCGGCGGTGTGGCCAACACATAGGCAACGAAAACAGCGCGCAGGTTGCACTTCTTGTTCCTTTATTCGGCAACTATCCCATCCAATACGAACTCTGCCCACCTCTAGGAGTTTCAATGCCACTGCCTCGAGGGCACAAACCACGGCTGACATCGTATTCCGGAAGCTAGACCGGAAGCTCTCTACTCTGATCGCCGTCGCATCGCCCTTGGCTTGGTCAGCCAGCTTGGCCACCAATTCCTGAGGCGGGGTTTTTTGGTCTATGCCGTGAATAGCTACAACCTTCTGACGGGTTAGAGCTTTCGCGCCTGCCTCCTCACCAAGGATTTGGCTGATCGCCTCCTTAAGGGACTGGGTAGTATCCGCTGTGCATTTCCGGAGTTACTGAAGAAGCCCATCATTAGCGGTGCGTCGAACTCGTATTACGTGCTCTCGTTGCCCATCAGTGCGCATCGTCACGCGCTCTAAAACTTGGCTATACCTTGTAAGGGCGCGCTGTTTCAAACATTAAATTTTATAAATCTGTTAGCTAGACGAACTTATTTGACATACACTATTTCTACGGCGAATTGACCATGAGCTTTTTTTTTTGGAACCGAGCTTACACGATCCACTTCCATAGCAAAGCTCATAGCCTAAGAATGAGATTGAATAGTGTGGGGGAGTCTAGAATGGTCTCAGCGAGAGTGCGGTCGTGCGAATAAGGGGAGGGAGAAAGCGAAAGAAAAAATCGCAAGTGCAACATTACCCTCGAGGACATTACCTCCACGCCTCTTTCTTAAGTTCCAACTATAATGAAGAAACATCAATAAAATTAATTCGCCACTGCCAGCGCGGTCTTGCCATCATTAAATGCAAGCGCGTACCGTACCCATGGTGTTAGCCACTATAAGGCCAGAGCGACCAGTGCCAGACGACGACCCCATCCATTGTTTCAAGTCGAACTTTTGGGACTGCGACCAAATAAATGTCGACCCAGTTCTTGACGTTACCAGAGGATAAATTGTTGGAGAGCTATTTGGCCATAGGTGCGCCCACCTATCGTTGTGTGAAGCGTAGCCAGCCAGCCTAATTCCTAGGCGAACCCTCGTTGGAGTGGATGATTCACCTTAGGACACGGGATAGCCCCTCGCAACCATTACTGGAGATTTCTTGTGAAAGACGTTGTCGCCGACTCCAAACCCGGCGTTGAGGAACCCTAACTTCACGCCAGGCCGTAGTTGTCCTTCAAACAGCCGTTCTCTTTTTTTCATTTAAGTTTAGTACAAACGTGTGAAAATTTATAAGCCTCCAATTTATAATTTACTTTCTATATAGCAGGTGTTAAAAGTGTTCTTGGTGGTAATGAGAAGCAAGTTATATTTCGGTGCCCCCGATTAATAATTTTAACAGCCTCTAGTGCTTCACCCATCATCAGGCCTGCTGACTGGATTGGACTCTACAAACTATATTTCGTTTTCTTGTTCTGGCCGTTAGACGAAGCCTTGAAAACTTGGCTTCTGCTATGTCAAGTGAAAATGCACTCGTATGCCTAATTTGCAATGATACCAGCGGACAGACAGATATCGTAAAGACCCTATGTCGGCACACGTTTCATAAACATTGTCTCAAGATTTGGCTCGAGAGCAATGAATCCTGTCCAAACTGTAGGCAACCTTGTTCGAAAAGTATAGTAGGTAGCAACGATAGATTGACTACAAATGTTCAACCTCCACCAGCGTCTCTTGGGGCAGAAAATTCTACCGCCTCAGGAGCAATACCAAAAAGACCAAATACAAGAGCAAATACTCGTGCAAACCCAAATCAGAATTCAAGAATGGTAGGACTACCTCGATGTGAAAAACCACGGAATCCAAGTACAAACCAGCCCCCGGTAGTGTCAGAAGAACGCATTCAACAACTTATTGCGAAATCATTAGAAACTTATCGAGTTAATATGGCATCGGTATTTACCGACGAAATTCGTAAGGCCATGAGAAATTTAAGCATCACAGGAGTTCAGGCGGAACCCAATGATGAACCTCAACTAGTGTGGGACTTTCCAGCACCCTCAGTTGCTCCTCGAAGAAGTCTTGAGAATAGTATTAGAACTCGACCATTGAATATTCGGACTAATCCAACTGCAACTGACCAAGAGATATTACCAGAACGACCCGATCGAGTATCAAGTATAATTTTTAACTGGCATATACGATTCACGGGGTCTTCAAAAGATATAACTGTCGAAGATTTTATTTATCGAGTAAATTGTTTAACAACTCAAAGTTGAAATGGAGACTTTAACTTGCTTTATAAATTCGCTAATCTGCTCTTCTCGGGACCAGCCCTAACATTTTTTTGGCGATGTCATCGAACTTCGAATGAAATGAACTGGTTCGATCTATGCATTCGTTTAAGAGATAGGTATAAAGACCAAAGGTCAGACAGAGACATTATGGATGCCCTTCGCAGACGCAAGCAAGCCTCCAACGAAAATATTGATGAATTCCTCGACTCGATGTTGGCTATTACAGATGCATTGCAAGAACCTTTAAACGGTTCAGAATTCATAGCGGAAGTGCGAAACAATTTAAGACCCGACTTATTTCATGAGAAAGGACTTATTTCATGCGTAGGGAATGTCATAAGCATGAAGAATTTTTCAGTAGCTTTCGGTCAAGACAGGTAATGCGTCACATAGGCAGTAAACATATGGTGAATGCGATATTGCATGATGAAGCAGTAGTTGAACCGCTAGATGACGCATCAGATGATCTTATTGATGTGTGTGCATTGCGTGCACCAGAGAAAAAAAAATGCTGGAATTGTGACGAATTAGGACATGGTTATCAGAACTGTTTGCAACAACGCCGCATATTTTGTTATGGGTGTGGGCTAAAGCTAAAGAAAATTACCATATCAGCCATAATTAACCCGGAGAACGATTTACGACCTTTTATTGATTTATCAATATGTGGACAAATTTACACTGCTTTACTAGACAGTGGTGCTAACAAAAGTGTACTAGGAGGAGAATTAACAACAAAACTTATGACCAAGCAATATTGCCCCAAAACGCGCGGTAACGTTAGGACAGCCGATGGACAATCGCAACAGTTTGTTGGTACGATTATGAGCAATCTCACTTATAACTCGAAAAGCGCCAACTTAGAATTTCTCATAGTACCGACTACGACTACTATACTAGTAATAATGGATCAGGATACATGAGGAAACGAAAGCATCCATATATTCTGAGATGGAGAAGGTTCAGCAAAAATGAATCCAGACCAGATTATTTCAGAGAACTCGTGACTCTCTTTTTTCCCTGGCGCAACGAAGATATTGAAATTGTAAATAAGGACAACGAAGTTACATATAATAATAACAAAATCATAATTGAGGCCAACAGGAAAAAATATGATACAATGCAGGAAGATTTATTTGAACAAATTTTACAGGATGTTCAAAGGGAAAATAATGAAGATAACCAGGAATCTTCCGCTTCGCAACTTTTGGATGAAGAATTCAGAGGATTAGCAATTCCAGAAGTAGCAAGAGACCAAAATGTTTTTCAAGAAAGCGAAACCAATCATAGCTCTGATGAAAATGGACCCAGAGTTATAAAACTGCCACCGCTGATACCTGAAAACGATTTGTTTGAGCTGCTGCGCTCACTAAACAGGAAGCAGCGTCAATATTATGCCCACGTAATGCATAGAGTCAACGCTAATAACCCCTTTTACGAATATGTGGGCGGCGGTGCAGGAGTGGGAAAAAGTAGACTTATTTCTACAGTTTATCAGTCGCTTATGTTGAGGTTTACCACCGTGGCGGGTAGCAACCCAGAAGTGACTAAAATATTGCTTTGTGCCCCAACAGGAAAAGCCGCCTTTGGAATCGGAGGTCTCACATTGCATTCGCTTTTTTCATTACCGGTGAACCAGTGTTCAGTTGGACTCCGGCAAGGGCCGGAATAACGATGTTCTCAACACCATTTATTCGAAGCTTATGGACCTAAAGCTAATAATAATTGATGAGATATCAATGGTGGGTGCCAAAATGTTGTCTAATTTGGATAGTCGGCTAAAACAAACATTTAGAACAACGGAATATTTTGGCGGAATTTCAATAATTGCCTTTGGAGATTTAAAACAACTTTCTCCAGTTGGTGATAGATGGATATTCCGTTCTAACCCTAGAGACAACTACGGCGTTATTGCAGGGACTGCACTTTGGGATCTGTTTAAGTTTTATGAACTCACAGAAATCATGCGACAACGCGAAGATTGTGCTTTTGCAGTAGCGTTGAATAATATTTCAGAAGGTAAAATGACCAATAGCGATATTGCTTTAATAAAAGGAAGGGAAGTCAATACTGGAGTGTTGAACACAATCCCTGATGAAGCGATTCGACTATTTTATTCAAATGCAAAGGCAAACAGTTATAACATAATGAAACTGGCACAAATCAATACTGAAGAATTTATTTCTACAGCAAAGGATACAATAAAAGCTGCATCGGTGACTCCTGTAAATAAAATAAGGATCTTGGAAAACGTTAAAGGATTTAAAACCTCGGACACCCAAGGCCTTCCATATACCCTCATCCTTAAAACTACCGCGAAGTACATGATAACAGTGAATATCAATACCAGTGACGGATTAGTGAATGGCGCAAGTGGACAACTTATGGGAGTTGACCGCTTACCAAGTGGAAAAGTATCGACACTTTGGGTTAAGTTTTTGGAGGAGTCAGTTGGAGCTGAATCCAGGTCCAAAAAAAGAAATCCAGCCCATTCTGATTGGACCCCTATTGAAGCTGTTCTAAGAACTTTCTATCGAAAGAATGAACAGGTATCAATAGAACGCAGCCAGTTTCCAGTTGTGCCTGCTGAAGCGATAACAATACATAAAAGCCAAGGTGCCACTTATAACAAAGTAGCGGTGACCTTGCAAGATGGCATGAGCCGATCTGCCATTTATGTAGCTTGCAGTAGAGCAACCAATGCATCGGGATTATACATTATTGGAAAATTTTCTCCACCGAGGCAAATGCAAGAATCTGACCCAGTCTGCATGGAGCTAAACAGTCTCAGAACTGAGAAACTTCTCACTCCTTGCCACAATTGGATTCTCGACAAACCACTAGACAATTTTCTAGTATATTATCACAATATACAAGGTTTGCATCTGCGAAGTGCCGATATATTGAAAGATATATTTTTAAACTCTTCAGATGTCCTATGCTTTGTGGAAAGCTGGACGAGAGATGAAGATGAATGTTGCATAAATGGTTTTGATATAATTGCAAGGATAAATGGATCCGCCCGAGTGGACAACAGAAGATCCCATAATGGAATTATTGCTTACGCGAAGACGGAAAGTGTAGAGAACATAGTTGTTTTAGAGCAAAGAAGCCTGGAAACGGAAAATCCGAGTCAGATATGTCAACTTGTAACATTTAAACGCATGGAAACTATATTTGTCGTCACGTACAGAAATCAATCGTTTCCTGTAACGCAGTTTAGAACTACAATTTCGACAATTGTGGAAGAATTGCAAGTTCACTACAGCAAAATAGTTGTTTTGGGCGATTTCAACATATGTCGCTCAACAGGCCAAGATCAATTAGAGTCTACTCTGAATGGTCTGGGGTTATCAACTCTTCTCGATAAAATCCCAACAACAAAACAACTGACCGAAATTGACTGGGCATTTTCAAGTATCCGCGAACCCCATATCAAAGCCCAAATTTACGAAACACCATATAGTCACCATGATGGCATATTTGTTGGTGTGGAATAGACATTTCCGTAAAATTCCGGTTTCTCCCTGTCTCTTCTTTTCGTTTATTTTTTTCTCTACGGGAATCTTTAACAAAGTTGCTGACTGTACGCACTTTGGTTACTTTAGTTGTAAGTCGGGTCATAGCTGGACTTTAGACTTTGCTTTAATACAACTTATACTATGATTTCGTATTGATTTTGATTTGGAAACATGGGAGCGAGATCGTAGGCAACACGCATTGGCATGTGCTGGACGTCGAGCCGATAGAGCCTACAGGCTGCAGGAGCAGCAGGCCAACTCTGCCCAACATATTGTTCGGAGACAGGATGACGCGTTCAGGCAGCGAGAGCGCGAACGGGACGCACAAACCCACTTCGTTGCTCGCCAAGATCCTGATTATTGTTCGATGGAGCAGGAGGCCAACACTGCTCAGCACATCGTTCGGAGACAGGATGACGCGTTCAGGCAGCAGGAGCGCGAACGGGACGCAGAAGCCCACTTCGTTGCTCGCCAAGATCCTGATTATCGTTCGATGGAGCAGGAGTCCAACACTGCTCAGCACATTGTTCGGAGACGGGATGTAGCAGGAGGCCATTTTCAGAAAGTAGCGAAGCATCCTGAACTTATTAAAACGAAATATTTCACTGTTTGTTTTATAAATCTCTTAAACAATAATTTTCTTTTCTATAACTCTCTCAAATAGTATTTTCAAAAGGAAGCAAAGCATTCAAAAGGAATATTTGTCTGGTCTAAGGAAAGTATACATATAATCTCTTAAACTATTATCCCTCTTTTTAACTCCTATGCAGTGTTTGGATTTGCTGCTACATAGCAGCAATTTCCACAAAAATATTGCTCTGCTCCCGCTACTGCTCTGATTTCAAAGGGCTACGTAGCATAGCAGAGAGCACAAACCCAATACGGTTGCTCTTCTGCTCTGCTCCATAGCATACATCGTCGGAGCACAGAGCAATAGCAAGAGCAAAAAACTTGTGATATGCTATTTGTAGTTGTAGCAATAGCACAAGCATTAAAAGCGAGATGAGAGCGGAGCAAACAAAATACATTTTTGTGCTACTGCTACAGAGCATTTCCTTTTCTGTTGCTCTCGTAGCAACTTCGTAGTTGCTCTCGTAGCATCCTGTTATTATAGTAATATAAATAATAAAGTAAACTGTGATTCCATAAACTGGGCGCACAACCGGGATAAATCGAACATGCAAGTTAACATGGACAAGAGGGTATAGCGGATGCAACTGCAATATTGACAGTGGCCAAGATCGCTGGGTAACATGAGCCGACCAATGCTTATGGTTCTTGGATTTGGCGCCTACATTCACAGTTGCTTGGCGATAGGTATCCATGTGTTTTGCAAGGTGACAGTCTAAGGGTCAACTCTGGAGTGATGCCACTCGGTTGGTTGATGTCGTTGGGTTTGGCTACCCTCGTGAGCTGTCAATTGCCTTTCTTTCCTTTCCTGTCTCTGCCCCATAGACGACGCAAATCACGCAAAAAATATTGTTCAATGAAAAACGTTAGTGTTTCTTGAAGTTATTAAATGTTTATTTATTTATATATATATATAGGCACTAGCACATAAACCAGTGACTAAAGGTTGTCGCAACCAACACATAAATTGGGTGGACCTCGGAGTGAGATTACAAAGGTAGAGATGGGGGCCAAAGACACAGCGATGCGCACCCGATGTAGCTACAATTGGTATCTGATCTTACTAAGAATAATGCATTTCTTTTATAGTACAAAATAGCGAGCTCACCAGTGCATAGTTCGACATCGTGTTAGGTCAGCAAAGTACGTTTTTATTGATTAACTAGGTCTTTATTGTTTACTGCTGACCATATCAGATCTACTTATGACTGATGAGCCATCGATATCTATAATCGGGTTACATACTTAACATTGACATACATTTCTATTATAATTGGCTTAGTGTTCTCTTATTTTATATAATCTAAACACCAACATACTCCCGGCCGTTGAACACCTGTTCACCGTTATCCAACGTTGACCGCAAAATTGCTGGGGGCTGGGCTTACTGCAGCAGGAGTCGGTATGGGATTGACGATCCTCACGGTTGTCTGCTGTGGACAATTGTGTCTTGGGGGTTGTGAGCATCTTTTTATACCCTTGCAGAGGGTATTATAAAATTGGTCAGATGTTTGTAACGCACAGAAGGAGACGTTTCCGACCCCATAAAGTATATATATTCTTGATCAGCTTGAGAAGCTGAGTCGATATAGCCATGTCCGTCTGTCCGTCTGTCCGTCCGTCTGTGCGTATGCGTTTTACTCAGCCATCTTAAGAGATATCGGGTTGAAATTTTTTTTGGAGACTCTTTATTACCTGTGTGAGATAAAGTATGAAAATCATCGGGATCGGACTACTATATCATATATTGTTTAATAATCATTAAATGTGTTTTGAATTCAGTAGTTTGAAGTATGCGTTTTACTCAGCCATCTTAAGAGATATCGGGTTGAAATTTTTTTTGGAGACTCTTTATTACCTGTGTGAGATAAAGTATGAAAATCATCGGGATCGGACTACTATATCATATATTGTTTAATAATCATTAAATGTGTTTTGAATTCAGTAGTTTGAAAAATATTTGAGCATATTCATAATACGACAACTAATGCTGTTGATGTATGAAATTTCACTTTTCTTATCGAATTAAATATAATAAAGAACTGCAAGGGTATATAAACTTCGGCAAGGCCGAAGTTAACTTCCATAGCTCGTTATTCCATATACCATCACAAGAACCAATGGTATTGTTAGCGCTACGTAGGAGACTATAACATGGTGAGCCGGCTGGCTGGGGTCTTCTGGCAATTTCCAGTTTTGCTTAGTTTCCAGTTTTCCTTGAATGTTGCTTAGTTCGTCGTAGCTTAGCTGCATCTTTGTGAATTGTGTTGTTGTTGGCGCTACTTTTGTTGGGCCAATGCTGAAGTTGCCAAATCGGACATATGTCAATTTCATTGTGTCTGTCGTCGTTATACGGTGACCTGTTATTTGTATAGCAGAACTCCTAGCTGTACACGTCGGGTCTAGAGTCAACAATCCAGTCTTCTTAATAGTGACACCTTGTATATTATCGCCACAGGTCACTGCGAGTTCAATTGGTGTAATGGTGGCAAAAATCCACTGATTTTTTTTATACATGTCGTACCACACGAATGATCTGTTTGTGTGTTGTATTTGGCAAGTTGATGATTTTGTGTTTTTGAATAGCTGGAACTCACAGTTGCTATTAGCCGAAAACGTCGTTTGTTTATCAAAACAAATATATTGCTCGTTGTTGAGCTGATGGCATTGTTCCAAATCGGCTCTTGAGAGCCCATTGTATTGATTCTGTTCCTTGTTGACAGCAATGATGGGAATTTTAATGTTCATGATTACAATCCCATGAGTTCCAATTGCTGGAATGGGCACCAGGTTATACAGTTGCACTGCCTGCGTTGCCACTAATGGAAATGTGACGTTAAATATCACATGATTGTTTGCGATTGTGCCTTGTGCCTTCATTAAGCCATATAATTGCAAGACGTCGTTATCTGGAACTGGCAAATCCAAACCAAACGGAAGATGTCTCTTCAGTTGGCTCAGATGTTCCCGAAGCTGGCCTGGTGATAGTAGTAACGGGCTTATTTTGCTATGATGGGCATCTGTAAATACTCGGGAAATTTCGGTTTGAATTCGTTGCAAATTCCCTGCAATAACTGTCATCTGAGTAGTTAACGTGATATACCATTGCAATGCCTTTACCGCATTGTCCTGGACCTTGGTCATGTCGTTCATTTGTTGTTCCATTAGTTTCATCTGATTTTCAATTGTGGCTTCATCTCGCTTAATGATATTTATCGTTGAATCAATTACAGATGTCTGATTTTGCAGCAAGTTCAATAAGTACTCTTCATTTGATTTAACTTTTCGTATGGTGCCTGACATCTCTGTTGCATACCTTGAGTCCAGCACACCAAATAAGCCGTTCGCAATGTTCCCAATTATATCTAAAGGCGATCGTCATTGGCGTTCTATGTGAAGGAGATCATTTCCTGTCCGTAGCTCTGAGTTGACATGCTCGAAGTGCCTCTGCATTGCGGTGAATGCCTCTGGAACCTTCATAAACACGCATATTTCTCCAACCTTTACTACTCCATCTGAAAATGTCTTCAGGTCGGCCCAATATGGTTCGAGATCGTAGAATGCCACAATAGTCCAGTCAGGCGTTGCCATCCTTCCTGTGCCAATACTTTCATAGTATATGCCTGGTTTGGGGTTGAATCGAGTTATATTAGTTCTTTGAGCAAATGCTATAGGCAATAACAACAGCATTAGGCAGATCGTCATTGCCAATGGTGGCAGACCGATCGATAAGCGTCTTTTTGGTTTTGGTTCTGCGTTGTCCTCGATACCAGAGTCCTTTTGGGGATTCGATTCTGTGTCATCTGCCTCGATTTTACGTTTTGTCGCTGTCTCTCTAAGCAAGGGGGCCAATTTATGGATAGCCCGCTTGTAGGTGCCTCTGGCTGTTTTAACGTCTACCACGCGGACGTATCCATCCAGGCCTGGATATAATTTAACAATTCGTCCAATTGGCCACTGCAAAATTGGCACATTATCCTCCTTTAGAATTACCATCATGTCTTCTTTGACATTATTATATGGTTTTTTCCACTTGGATGTACCCTGCAATTCTTGTAGGTACTCTTGAGACCATTGTGTCCAGAATGTATGCTTAAGCCGTTGCACTAATTCCCATTGCTCTGGAATCGATCGCTGTGTTATTGGCTCTGCATCTGGTTGGGCTACTAATGGTTCTCCAATCAATAGGTGGCCTGGGGTTAGAGCTGTTAAATCGTTGGGATCGTCTGAGTTTGGCGTTAACGGACGGGAATTCAGCACTGCTTCAACATTGACAATGATGGTAGACAGTTGTTCGAACGTTAAGTTTGCTGTCGATACGTTTTTTAACAGTAGATGCTTAGCGGACTTTACCGCAGCTTCCCATAATCCTCCGAAATGTGGAGACCGTGGTGGTATGAACTTAAATTGCACTCCTTTTTGATTGCAAAATTCATTGATACTACCTGCTGCCGTTTCTGAGTGTATTGTATCGGTCAGTTCCTTAAGTTGGTTGAATGCTCCAACAAAGTTTGTTGCATTATCGCAGTATAATGTCTGGCATCTTCCTCTGCGCCCAATAAAGCGCTGAAGCGCGCCCACAAATGAGGAGGTGGACAGGTCTCCGACCAACTCCAAGTGTACTGCCTTGGTTGCAAAGCATACAAATTCTGCAATGTAGGCTTTGTCGGGACGTTTTCCTCGAACCTTATGGTGGATCCAGAATGGTCCACAATAGTCTACTCCGGCATTGAGAAAGGGTCTATTCTGAGATACCCGATGCTCAGGTAAGTCGCCCATGACCTGTTTAAAGAACTGAGGCCGGTACTTGGTGCATACTACGCACCAACAGAAACATTTTCGCTCTTACCACTACCGGTGCGAACAGTCCTAGGGGATCAATGATTTGACCGACTTCAGATAGCACCACTCGTCTGGTTATTCCTTTTGTATGTCTTTGAGCCTTTCCACATAATTGGTCTTCTTTGGGTGCCCATATGATTCCCAATGTTTTGACACTTGTTTGTTCCAGTGTGTCACCGAGATTGATGTCAGCAATCGTATCTTCTCTTGAAATTTCCTTTAGAAGTTGACTGCTATTTGAACACCATTTTCGTAAGTTGAAACCCTTAGGTCTCAAGATTTCTAGAAGCTCTTGTCTTATTTGCAGGGCTTCTGGTAAACTGTCTGCTCCTGTGAGACAATCATCAACATAAAAGTCATTTTTTAATGCTGACGCTCCAGACGACAATTTTTCAATGTTTTTCAGTGCCAAATATACCAGACACTTCGTCGCTAAATATGGGGCTGATGTGGTTCCATAAGTTACCGTTTTTAAACGATAAAACTTTAGTTCTTGACTTGGATCCTCTCTCCACACAATCATCTGATTAAATTGATCGGCAGGGTTTATCCAAACTTGACGATACATTTTTTCAATGTCTGCCGTGAACACATATTTGTGTGTCCTGAACCGCAGAAGAATTGAGAAGAGTTGACTCTGTACAACTGGTCCAGGATATAAAATGTCGTTCAGTGATTTTCCTGATGACGTTTTGCATGATGCATCAAATACCACTCTTAGCTTGGTGGTGTTACTTTCTGGTTTTAGTACACAATGATGCGGTATGAAGTAATGGTTCTTGGGAATTTGTTCTACCATTACTTGCTTCATATGTCCAAGCTGCTCATATTCTGACATAAATTTTACATACTCCTTTTTTATGTCAGGGTTCATTCGCCTCTCTAACGACATGAATCTTCTTATGGCTACTTCCCGAGATTCTCCAAGAGATGAGCAAATGGAAGCTTTACAATTAGTCGATTGTCCGCCGCCGTGTGTAGGTTATCGAGGAAGAATTTTTCACAATACTCTTCTTCCGGACTCCTGTACTTTTTTATTGGCTCTAGTGTGTCTAGCTGCCAGAATCTTTCCAGTGATTCCTCTGGATTCGTAATGCCTACCATACATGTGATTGAAGCTGACGTTGACATATTAATTCTGCCAGCAACAATCCATCCGAACTCTGAGTTTTGTAATGTTGGACGGTTTCGATTGCCCCGTCTCCTTTATGGTAGCAGTATAGCATAGTGATAATCAGCTCCCAACAGCATATCAATTTTTCCGGGTTTATCAAATGTTGGGTCCGCTAATTGAATGTTGTCTGGTAATGTGACTTTCTGCGTTATTTGTTCTGTGGGTTGGTCACCTATTATATGTGGCAATACAAATGCCTCAACTAGCATTGAGAACTTGTTGTATCTTGACCTTGCAACCAAGCTTACTCGCGCCTTGCTTATCTGTGGTTGACCACCCACTCCATTTATATGCACATGAGTCTCGCTAATTTTTATACCATACACCCATAGGGTTAAATGGTATATTAAAGTCGCCAAAATGTATGTAACAGGCAGAAGGAAGCTTTTCCGACCCCATAAAGTGTATATATTCTTGATCAGTATCAACAGCCGAGTCGATCTAGCCATGTCCGTCTGTCCGTCCGTCTGTCCGTCTGTCCGTCTGTCCGTCCGTCCGTCTGTCCGTCCGTATGAACGCCTAGATCTCAGAGACTATAAGAGACAGAGCCACCAAATTTGGTATGTAGGCTCATGTAGTATGTAGAGTGATCGAGTTTATTTCAAAATTTTGCCACGCCCCTTTCCGCCCCCGCAATTCAAAATGAAGTAAGTATGTCGTCTCGCCGACTTAGGTATACCATACACCAGTAAAACTAATATTTCAAATTTGTAATAACAAAAGCATTTGCCTATTTTAATAAAGTTCTGTTCACATGCTTTTTACAAGCATATCTTAGTATCTCGCTCACTCATGCATTTGAGCACCCTAGCGCCCCATCCGGCAACGGCCAACTCCGGCCTTATGGAAAAACGTTTATATGCATAACTTGGCTATTTTTTGTCCGATTTTGATCAAATTTGGTATTTTGCTGGATATTAGTATCAATTTCAAGTGTGCCAAATTTGATTCCACAAGGTGAAAAATTACGGGAGATAATCGAGTATTTCAAATTTCGGCGGCGGAAAGGGGCGTGGCAAAATCTTTATAATTACAAAATGAGCGTATTTACTAAGCAAATATGCATACCAAATATGGTGTCTCTAGCTGCAATAGTTTTTGAGATAAACGTTTTTTTTGAATTGCGGGGGCGGAAAGGGGCGTGGCAAAATCTTTATAATTACAAAATGAGCGCATTTACTAAGCAAATATACATACCAAATATGGTGTCTCTAGCTACAATAGTTTTTGAGATAAACGTTTTTTTTGAATTGCGGGGGCGGAAAGGGGCGTGGCAAAAATTTGAAACAAACTCGATCACTCTACATACCACACGAGCCTACATTTCAAATTTTGTGGCTCTATCTCTTATAGTCTCCGAGAACTAGGCGTTCATACGGACGGACAGACGGACAGACGGACGGACGGACGGACAGACGGACATGGCTAGATCGACTCGGCTGTTGATACTGATCAAGAATATATATACTTTATGGGGTCGGAAAAGCTTCCTTCTGCCTGTTACATACATTTTGGCGACTTTAATATACCATTTGTATGGGTGTATGGTATAAAAAACGTTTATCTTAAAAACTATTGCAGCTAGAGACACCATATTTGGTATGTATATTTGTTTAGTAAATGCGCTCATTTTGTAATTATAAAGATTTTGCCACTTCCCTTTCCGCCCCCGCAATTAAAAAAAACGTTTATCTCAAAAACTATTGTAGCTAGAGACACCGTCTTTGGTATGTATATTTGCTTAGTAAATGCGCACATTTTGTATGTATAAAGATTTTGCCACGCCCCTTTCCGCCAAAATTTGAAAAACTCGATTATCTCCCGTAATTTTTTACCTTGTGGAATCAAATTTGGCACACTTGAATTTGATACTAATACCCAGCAAAATACCAAATTTGATCAAAATCGGAAAATAGCCAAGTTATGCATATAAACGTTTTTCCATAAGGCCGGAGTTGGTCGTTGGCGGGTGGGGGCGCTAGGGTGCTCAGATGCATGAGTCAGTCAGATACTAAGATATGCTTGTAAAAAGCATGTGAACAGAATTTTTTTCAAATAGGCAAAACGCATTTGTTATTACAAATTTGAAATATTTGTTTTGTTGGTGTATGGTATACCTAAGTCGGCGAGACGACTTACTTACTTCATTTTTTATTAACGATAACTTCTTTACCAGTCTCTCTAAGACGAGATTTACTTGAGAGCCGCTATCCAGGAGTGCTCGAAATTCTCCTTTCCTTTCATTGATCCCTTTTACCACTACCTTGGCCGTTGCCAACAGGGTGTATTTTCTGCCAATTCCATACGCAGAAGCTGCAGAAGCAGATGTAGCATTTTGGTTGCCTGTTTCTAAATGCAACATTGTGTTATGTTTTTTATCGCATTTAAAGCATCCCCTTCAAGAGCAATTTTTTGCCATATGGTCCGGCTTGAAGCAATTGACACACAATTTGTGTCTCTGCACCCAATTAAGCCGCTCTGCTGCGGATTTGGTTTTGAACTTTTCACATTGGAAGAGTTTGTGCTTTGCTTTTTCACAGAAAGCACACAGGGTACTGTTTGTCCCAGATGCTGTTGCGCATGTCTTCCTTGGACTTGGTTTTTCAATGCTGCGATTTTCGTTTCTTGGTTTCCCAATCGCCTCTAATGTTAAGAAGCGCTGTTCCAAGAAGGATAGGAAGTCCTTTACTACCTGCAGATCCCTTGTGTTGGAGAGAGATTGCTCATATAGTGCGTGGTTGAATCTATCCAATTTTCTTGTCATATGAAACATTATGACAGCATCTGACGATTCCATATTGACGCCTACATTTTTTAAGGCTTGCAATGATTCAAAAATGTTATCATGCAAATTCTTTATAGAAGCTGCGTCATTTCCCACATTTGGGTGATCAAACAGCTTTGTCAGTATGGCTGTTACTAGAACTCGTTTGTTATTAAAACGTTCCTGCAACACTGACCAAGCAGTGTTGTAATTGGCTTCTGTTAATTCCAGGTGCCGTATCAATCTCTCTGCTTCTCCAGAAAGGTTTGATTTTAAGTACCACATTTTCTCTATCGTGGATACATTTGACTCATGAACCACTTTTTTGTAGATGTCATGAAATTGTTGCCATTTCAGATAATCCCCATCAAATTTTGGAATGGGAATTTTGGGTAGTTGCAATGATTGTATCGATTGCAATACAGGTGGTGATTGTATCACTACATTTTCTGCTGGTGCCACACAGAATTTCAGCATTGTATTTTCTGCGGCCACAAACGTAGCTATATTATATCCGGCTTCGGCTGGATTTTCAGCTAGCCGGTGAATCTCATAATGGATTTCTTCAATTTGCATCCATAATTTGTCGACTACCGATTTGTAAGTCATTTTATCTTCAGGCACAATTTGTCTTAATGTCCTGGATAATGACTCCAGCAGAGCACTTTGCTTGCGAACCAGTGGTTTGCCAAATGGTCCTTCCACTCTTCCACTATATTAGATACAACCGTCTTCATTTTGCTGAAATAGTCCGTTACAAAGTAGTCATCTTCAGTTGGTACGTTATTTAATTTGTCCATCAACTCCTGATGACATTTCTCGAAGTTCTCCCACATGTATTCCAGGAGCTCAAGTTTTTCCTCGAAATAAGATGGCTTCGTTTTCCTGGCGAAAGAATCTTTTTGGTATTCCGAATGAAGGCCTGGATTGCCTCTCCTCGTTCTGTCTGCTGTTTATAAAACTCCTCCATGTTCTTTTATATTCTTATGTAATTGCTTATCTGTACTAGTACTTGACCCGATGGGAGTTTATTTCTTTTGTCAAAGACAGGGAACGCTCCGACTCGTTCCTAAAATTGGTCAAGTGTAGCACAAATAAGAATAAGAAAAAATTCGAAGTCGCCTTTTGATTAGTGTTTTAACAATGGTTTATTTTTATTTCCAATATACCTATTCTTTTACACTGATAGCTGCCACGACAGTGAAACCAATTTTTTGAGTTTCTTTTCTTTGTTTCGAAAATTGCTGATCAATGCCAAAATCTATACTCGTGTGTACTACCTGGGTTACTGACCGAGTTAACTAGGTCAGATATTGTTGACGCCAGGGAATGCAACAGAGTTGAGTTGATCAAACTCTATTTTATATAAAATAACTTTTTAAGCCAAACTTTATTTTATATAAAATAACTTTTTAAGCCAAACTTTATTTTATATAAAATAACTTTTTATGATTTGGTCGCCTCGTTGACACAAATCGTTGTTAAATGTTTTTTATAAAGTGATCGCCTAGTTGATCAATTTTTATTCAATGGGTATGCACTGCTACCCCGTTGCGGAAAACCAACTCCTAGTTTTCCAATAAATCTTTTTATTCGCCAAGGTGGCTACGCAATGATTGCCAAGTTAATCAATTGCGATGTTTTTAGTCGGGACCCCAGATTGATGTGAGATGTTCATCAATTTGTGCCCTCGCTTAGGATTGTCGTGTCCAAAGCGTGCAAAGAAAGTAGTCGCCTAGTTGACCAGTTTCCTTTTTGTTGAGAGATTGGTCGCCTGAGTTGACCAAATGTTCTCGCTTGATGACGGTTTTACCAAGTCTGTTATTCTTTTAACTTGGAGCCGCCAATGTCGGGGTCACCAAAATGTTCAATGAAAGACGTTAGTGTTTCTTGAAGTTATTAAATGTTTATTTATTTATATATATATATAGGCACTAGCACATAAACCAGTGACTAAAGGTTGTCGCAACCAACACATAAATTGGGTGGACCTCGGAGTGAGATTACAAAGGTAGAGATGGGGGCCAAAGACACAGCGATGCACACCCGATGTAGCTACAATTGGTATCTGATCTTACTAAGAATAATGCATTTCTTTTATAGTACAAAATAGCGAGCTCACCAGTGCATAGTTCGACATAGTGTTAGGTCAGCAAAGTACGTTTTTATTGATTAACTAGGTCTTTATTGTTTACTGCTGACCATATCAGATCTACTTATGACTGATGAGCCATCGATCTCTATAATCGGGTTACATACTTAACATTGACATACATTTCTATTATAATTGGCTTAGTGTTCTCTTATTTTATATAATCTAAACACCAACATACTCCCGGCCGTTGAACACCTGTTCACCGTTATCCAACGTTGACCGCAAAATTGCTGGGGGCTGGGCTTACTGCAGCAGGAGTCGGTATGGGATTGACGATCCTCACGGTTGTCTGCTCTGGACCATTGTGTCTTGGGGGTTGTGAGCATCTTTTTATTCCATATACCATCACAAGAACCAATGGTATTGTTAGCGCTACGTAGGAGTAGTCTCCTCCATGTTATAGTTAACATGGTGAGCCGGCTGGCTGGGGTCTTCTGGCAATTTCCAGTTTTGCTTAGTTTCCAGTTTTCCTTGAATGTTGCTTAGTTCATCGTAGCTTAGCTGCATCTTTGCGAATTGTGTTGTTGTTGGCGCTACTTTTGTTGGGCCAATGCTGAAGTTGCCAAATCGAACATATGACAATTTCATTGTGTCTGTCGTAGTTATACGGTGACCTGTTATTCGTATAGCAGAACTCCTAGCTGTACACGTCGGGTCTAGAGTTAACAATCCAGTCTTCTTAATAGTGACACCTTGTATATTATCTTCACAGGTCACTGCGAGTTCAATTGGTCTAGTGGTGGCAAAAATCCACTGATTTTTGTGATACATGTCGTACCACACGAATGATCTGTTTGTGTGTTGTATTTGGCAAGTTGATGATTTTGTGTTTTTGAATAGCTGGAACTCACAGTTGCTATTAGCCGAAAACGTCGTTTGTTTATCAAAACAAATATATTGCTCGTTGTTGAGCTGATGGCATTGTTCCAAATCGGCTCTTGAGAGCCCAATGTATTGATTCTGTTCCTTGTTGACAGCAATGATGGGAATTTTAATGTTCATGATTACAATCCCATGAGTTCCAATTGCTGGAATGGGCACCAGGTTATACAGTTGCACTGCCTGCGTTGCCACTAATGGAAATGTGACCTTAAATATCACATGATTGTTTGCGATTGTGCCTTGTGCCTTCATTAAGCCATATAATTGTAAGACGTCGTTATCTGGAACTGGCAAATCCAAAGCAAACGGAAGATGTCTCTTCAGTTGGCTCAGATGTTCCCGAAGCTGGCCTGGTGATAGTAGTAACGGGCTTATTTTGCTATGATGGGCATCTGTAAATACTGGGAAATTTCGGTTTGAATTCGTTGCAAATTCCCTGCAAAACTGTCATCTGAGTAGTTAACGTGATATACCATTGCAATGCCTTTACCGCATTGTCCTGGACCTTGGTCATGTCGTTCATTTGTTGTTCCATTAGTTTCATCTGATTTTCAATTGTGGCTTCATCTCGCTTAATGATATTTATCGTTGAATCAATTACAGATGTCTGATTTTGCAGCAAGTTCAATAAGTACTCTTCATTTGATTTAACTTTTCGTATGGTGCCTGACATCTCTGTTGCATACCTTGAGTCCAGCACACCAAATAAGCCATTCGCAATGTTCCCAATTATATCTAAAGGCGATCGTCATTGGCGTTCTATGTGAAGGAGATCATTTCCTGTCCGTAGCTCTGAGTTGACATGCTCGAAGTGCCTCTGCATTGCGGTGAATGCCTCTGGAACCTTCATAAACACGCATATTTCTCCAACCTTTACTACTCCATCTGAAAATGTCTTCAGGTCGGCCCAATATGGTTCGAGCTCGTAGAATGCCACAATAGTCCAGTCAGGCGTTGCCATCCTTCCTGTGCCAATACTTTCATAGTATATGCCTGGTTTGGGGTTGAATCGAGTTATATTAGTTCTTTGAGCAAATGCTATAGGCAATAACAACAGCATTAGGCAGATCGTCATTGCCAATGGTGGCAGACCGATCGATAGGCGTCTTTTTGGTTTTGGTTCTGCGTTGTCCTCGATACCAGAGTCCTTTTTGGGGATTCGATTCTGTGTCATCTGCCTCGATTTTACGTTTTGTCGCTGTCTCTCTAAGCAAGGGGGCCAATTTATGGATAGCCCGCTTGTAGGTGCCTCTGGCTGTTTTAACGTCTACCACGCGGACGTATCCATCCAGGCCTGGATATAATTTAACAATTCGACCAATTGGCCACTGCAAAATTGGCACATTATCCTCCTTTAGAATTACCATCATGCCTTCTTTGACATTATTATATGGTTTTTTCCACTTGGATGTACCCTGCAATTCTTGTAGGTACTCTTGAGACCATTGTGTCCAGAATGTATGCTTAAGCCGTTGCACTAATTCCCATTGCTCTGGAATCGATCGCTGTGTTATTGGCTCTGCATCTGGTTGGGCTACTAATGGTTCTCCAATCAATAGGTGGCCTGGGGTTAGAGCTGTTAAGTCGTTGGGATCGTCTGAGTTTGGCGTTAACGGACGGGAATTCAGCACTGCTTCAACATTGACAATGATGGTAGACAGTTGTTCGAACGTTAAGTTTGCTGTCGATACGTTTTTTAACAGTAAATGCTTAGCGGACTTTACCGCAGCTTCCCATAATCCTCCGAAATGTGGAGACCGTAGTGGTATGAACTTAAATTGCACTCCTTTTTGATTGCAAAATTCCTTGATACTACCTGCTGCCGTTTCTGAGTGTATTGTATCGGTCAGTTCCTTAAGTTGGTTGATTGCTCCAACAAAGTTTGTTGCATTATCGCAGTATAATGTCTGGCATCTTCCTCTGCGCCCAATAAAGCGCTGAAGCGCACCTACAAATGAGGAGGTGGACAGGTCTCCGACCAACTCCAAGTGTACTGCCTTGGTTGCAAAGCATACAAATACTGCAATGTAGGCTTTGTCGGGACGTTTTCCTCGAACCTTATGGTGGATCCAGAATGGTTCACAATAGTCTACTCCGGCATTGAGAAAGGGTCTATTCTGAGATACCCGATGCTCAGGTAAGTCGCCCATGACCTGTTTAAAGAACTGAGGCCGGTACTTGGTGCATACTACGCAGCCCTGGATCACATTCCGGACCATCGGTTTCACCTTAATGATGTGGTACTGTTGCCGAGCTATTCCGCGTAGTGCCTCATGTCCACAATGAAGATTCTCTTCATGAAGTTTTCGTAGCATCATTTTTACCACCGGATCATTATACGGCAAGAGATATGGATTCCTTGTTTCCGTTGATACTGGTGCTTGTTGTAGCCTAGTTGCTACTCGTATGATTGAATCTTCATCCAGTATTAGTGGCAATGTTGCCACTGTGCTTTTGCGATCTAGCGGTTGATCAGGTCGTTTCTTTAAGTGCCGTAATTCATGTGCAAATCCTGTTTCTTGAATTTGCTTAATGATCACTCTCCGTGCTTGGTCCAACTCTTCCAACTCTAACTGAGCCGTTGGTTTCCTGTTCTGCTTGTGACAAAACCGTAGCACATACGCCACTATTCGCTGTAGCCGGTAAAACGAATTTCTGTGATTTACCGTATATATCCATTCACTCTTGTTGTTTGCAGTGTCAGTCACCATGCTGAATACCTTGGTTTTCTTCTCAGCGGTATCCATCGTGTGCTCTGTAGGCTTAAATGGTGCTGGCCAGCCACGTTGTGGTCCATGCAGAAATAGTGGTCCATACAACCATAATGTATGTGTGCTAAGCTGAACTGCTGATATGCCTCGAGACAGAACATCAGCTGCGTTGAGCGCTGATGACACATGCCGCCATTGCCTTGGATGTGATACTGCGTGTATTTTTGTCAACCGATTAGCCACAAACGTGTGGAAATGTGATGCCCGTGAATTAATCCAAGAGAGTACCACTGTTGAGTCTGACCAGAGAAATGATTCCACACTTTCTGATCCGAATTGGAGATCCTGTCGAACTCTATCCGTGAGTTCAGCTCCAAGTACAGCTGCACATAGTCCCAGCCGGGGCAGTGTCTGTTTTTCCAGGGGAGCCACTCTTGACTTGGCGCACAACAATCTGACCGAAATTTGGCCATTTTTATAGGTTGATCGGACATAAACTGCCGCACCATACGACTTTTCTGATGCATCAACAAATGTATGCAATTCCTTTGTAGTGGGGACCTTGCCATCAAAAATATGCCTTGGAATTTTTATGTGGTTTAGTGCCTGTACATCCTCTCGGTAAGCTTCCCATTGCTTCTCCAAATACGGCGGTAGGTCACCATCCATCTCAATTCGTTCGGTAGCAACATGTTGAAGAAACATTTTCGCTCTTACCACTACCGGTGCGAATAGTCCTAGAGGATCAAAGATTTGACCGACTTCAGATAGCACCACTCGTCTGGTTATTCCTTTTGTATGTCTTTGAGCCTTTCCACATAATTGGTTTTCTTTGGGTGCCCATATGATTCCCAATGTTTTGACACTTGTTCGTTCCAGTGTGTCACCGAGATTGATGTCAGCATTCGTATCTTCCCTTGGAATTTCCTTTAGAAGTTGACTGCTATTTGAACAGCATTTTCGTAAGTTGAAACCCTTAGGTCTCAAGATTTCTAGAAGCTCTTATCTTATTTGCAGGGCTTCTGGTAAACTGTCTGCTCCTGTGAGACAATCATCAACATAAAAGTCATTTTTTAATGCTGATGCTCCAGACGACAATTTTTCAATGTTTTTCAGTGCCAAATATTCCAGACACTTCGTCGCTAAATATGGGGCTGACGTGGTTCCATAAGTTACCGTTTTTAAACGATAAAACTTTAGTTCTTGACTTGGATCCTCTCTCCACACAATTATCTGATTGAATTGATCGGCAGGGTTTATCCAAACTTGACGATACATTTTTTCAATGTCTGCCGTGAACACATATTTGTGTGTCCTGAACCGCAGAAGAATTGAGAAGAGTTGACTCTGTACAACTGGTCCAGGATATAAAATGTCGTTCAGTGATTTTCCTGATGACGTTTTGCATGATGCATCAAATACCACTCTTAGCTTGGTGGTGGTACTTTCTGGTTTTAGTACACAATGATGCGGTATAAAGTAATGGTTCTTGGGAATTTGTTCTACCATTACTTGCTTCATATGTCCTAGCTGTTCATATTCTGACATAAATTTTACATACTCCTTTTTATACCATACACCCATAGGGTGAAATGGTATATTAAAGTCGCCAAAATGTATGTAACAGGCAGAAGGAAGCTTTTCCGACCCCATAAAGTATATATATTCTTGATCAGTATCAACAGCCGAGTCGATCTAGCCATGTCCGTCTGTCCGTCCGTCCGTCCGTCTGTCCGTCCGTATGAACGCCTAGTTCTCGGAGACTATAAGAGATAGAGCCACCAAATTTGAAATGTAGGCTCGTGTGGTATGTAGAGTGATCGAGTTTGTTTCAAATTTTTGCCACGCCCCTTTCCGCCCCCGCAATTCAAAAAAAACGTTTATCTCAAAACCTATTTTAGCTAGAGACACCATATTTGGTATGTATATTTGCTTAGTAAATGCGCTCATTTTGTAATTATAAAGATTTTGCCACGCCCTTTTCCGCCCCCGAAATTTGAAAAACTCGATTATCTCCCGTAATTTTTCACCTTGTGAAATCAAATTTGGCACACTTGAAATTGATACTAATATCCAGAAAATACCAAATTTGATCAAAATCGGACAAAAAATAGCCAAGTTATGCATAAAACCGTTTTTCCATAAGGCCGGAGTTGGCCGTTGCCGGGTGGGGCGCTAGGGTGCTCAATTGCATGAGTGAGCGAGGCACTAAGATATGCTTGTAAAAAGCATGTGACCAGAACTTTATTAAAATAGGCAAATGCTGTTATTATTTTGTTATTTGTTATTACAAATTTGAAATATTTGTTTTACTGGTGTATGGTATACCTAAGTCGGCGAGACGACTTACTTACTTCATTTATGTCAGGGTTCATTCGCCTCTCTAACGACATGAATCTTCTTATGGCTACTTCCCGAGATAATCCAAGAGATGACGCCTCTTCAGCAATTGGAAACTTTACAATTAGTCGATTGTCCGCCGCCGTGTGTAGGTTATCGAGGAAGAATTTTTCACAATACTCTTCCTCCGGACTCCTGTACTTTTTTATTGGCTCTAGTGTGTCTAGCTGCCAGAATCTTTCCAGTGATTCCTCTGGATTCGTCATGCCTACCATACATGTGATTGAAGCTGACGTTGACATATTAATTCTGCCAGCAACAATCCATCCGAACTCTGAGTTTTGTAATGTTGGACGGTTTCGATTGCCCCGTCTCCTTTCTGGTAGCAGTATAGCATAGTGATCATCAGCTCCCAACAGCATATCAATTTTTCCGGGTTTATCAAATGTTGGGTCCGCTAATTGAATGTTGTCTGGTAATGTGACTTTCTGCGTTATTTGTTCTGTGGGTTGGTCACCTATTATGTGTGGCAATACAAATGCCTCAACTAGCATTGAGAACTTGTTGTATCTTGACCTTGCAACCAAGCTTACTCGCGCCTTGCTTATCTGTGGTTGACCACCCACTCCATTTATATGCACATGAGTCTCGCTAATTTTTATACCATACACCCATAGGGTTAAATGGTATATTAAAGTCGCCAAAATGTATGTAACAGGCAGAAGGAAGCTTTTCCGACCCCATAAAGTGTATATATTCTTGATCAGTATCAACAGCCGAGTCGATCTAGCCATGTCCGTCTGTCCGTCCGTCTGTCCGTCTGTCCGTCCGTCCGTCTGTCCGTCCGTATGAACGCCTAGATCTCAGAGACTATAAGAGACAGAGCCACCAAATTTGGTATGTAGGCTCATGTAGTATGTAGAGTGATCGAGTTTATTTCAAAATTTTGCCACGCCCCTTTCCGCCCCCGCAATTCAAAATGAAGTAAGTATGTCGTCTCGCCGACTTAGGTATACCATACACCAGTAAAACTAATATTTCAAATTTGTAATAACAAAAGCATTTGCCTATTTTAATAAAGTTCTGTTCACATGCTTTTTACAAGCATATCTTAGTATCTCGCTCACTCATGCATTTGAGCACCCTAGCGCCCCATCCGGCAACGGCCAACTCCGGCCTTATGGAAAAACGTTTATATGCATAACTTGGCTATTTTTTGTCCGATTTTGATCAAATTTGGTATTTTGCTGGATATTAGTATCAATTTCAAGTGTGCCAAATTTGATTCCACAAGGTGAAAAATTACGGGAGATAATCGAGTATTTCAAATTTCGGCGGCGGAAAGGGGCGTGGCAAAATCTTTATAATTACAAAATGAGCGTATTTACTAAGCAAATATGCATACCAAATATGGTGTCTCTAGCTGCAATAGTTTTTGAGATAAACGTTTTTTTTGAATTGCGGGGGCGGAAAGGGGCGTGGCAAAAATTTGAAACAAACTCGATCACTCTACATACCACACGAGCCTACATTTCAAATTTTGTGGCTCTATCTCTTATAGTCTCCGAGAACTAGGCGTTCATACGGACGGACAGACGGACAGACGGACAGACGGACAGACGGACGGACAGACGGACATGGCTAGATCGACTCGGCTGTTGATACTGATCAAGAATATATATACTTTATGGGGTCGGAAAAGCTTCCTTCTGCCTGTTACATACATTTTGGCGACTTTAATATACCATTTCACCCTATGGGTGTATGGTATAAAAAACGTTTATCTTAAAAACTATTGCAGCTAGAGACACCATATTTGGTATGTATATTTGTTTAGTAAATGCGCTCATTTTGTAATTATAAAGATTTTGCCACGCCCCTTTCCGCCCCCGCAATTAAAAAAAACGTTTATCTCAAAAACTATTGTAGCTAGAGACACCGTCTTTGGTATGTATATTTGCTTAGTAAATGCGCACATTTTGTATGTATAAAGATTTTGCCACGCCCCTTTCCGCCAAAATTTGAAAAACTCGATTATCTCCCGTAATTTTTTACCTTGTGGAATCAAATTTGGCACACTTGAATTTGATACTAATACCCAGCAAAATACCAAATTTGATCAAAATCGGAAAATAGCCAAGTTATGCATATAAACGTTTTTCCATAGGGCCGGAGTTGGTCGTTGGCGGGTGGGGGCGCTAGGGTGCTCAGATGCATGAGTCAGTCAGATACTAAGATATGCTTGTAAAAAGCATCTGAACAGAATTTTTTTCAAATAGGCAAAACGCATTTGTTATTACAAATTTGAAATATTTGTTTTGTTGGTGTATGGTATACCTAAGTCGGCGAGACGACTTACTTACTTCATTTTTTATTAACGATAACTTCTTTACCAGTCTCTCTAAGACGAGATTTACTTGAGAGCCGCTATCCAGGAGTGCTCGAAATTCTCCTTTCCTTTCATTGATCCCTTTTACCACTACCTTGGCCGTTGCCCACAGGGTGTATTTTCTGCCAATTCCATACGCAGAAGCTGCAGAAGCAGATGTAGCATTTTGGTTGCCTGTTTCTAAATGCAACATTGTGTTATGTTTTTTATCGCATTTAAAGCATCCCCTTCAAGAGCAATTTTTTGCCATATGGTCCGGCTTGAAGCAATTGACACACAATTTGTGTCTCTGCACCCAATTAAGCCGCTCTGCTGCGGATTTGGTTTTGAACTTTTCACAATGGAAGAGTTTGTGCTTTGCTTTTTCACAGAAAGCACACAGGGTACTGTTTGTCCCAGATGCTGTTGCGCATGTCTTCCTTGGACTTGGTTTTTCAATGCTGCGATTTTCGTTTCTTGGTTTCCCAATCGCCTCTAATGTTAAGAAGCGCTGTTCCAAGAAGGATAGGAAGTCCTTTACTACCTGCAGATCCCTTGTGTTGGAGAGATTGCTCATATAGTGCGTGGTTGAATCTATCCAATTTTCTTGTCATATGAAACATTATGACAGCATCTGACGATTCCATATTGACGCCTACATTTTTTAAGGCTTGCAATGATTCAAAAATGTTATCATGCAAATTCTTTATAGAAGCTGCGTCATTTCCCACATTTGGGTGATCAAACAGCTTTGTCAGTATGGCTGTTACTAGAACTCGTTTGTTATTAAAACGTTCCTGCAACACTGACCAAGCAGTGTTGTAATTGGCTTCTGTTAATTCCAGGTGCCGTATCAATCTCTCTGCTTCTCCAGAAAGGTTTGATTTTAAGTACCACATTTTCTCTATCGTGGATACATTTGACTCATGAACCACTTTTTTGTAGATGTCATGAAATTGTTGCCATTTCAGATAATCCCCATCAAATTTTGGAATGGGAATTTTGGGTAGTTGCAATGATTGTATCGATTGCAATACAGGTGGTGATTGTATCACTACATTTTCTGCTGGTGCCACACAGAATTTCAGCATTGTATTTTCTGCGGCCACAAACGTAGCTATATTATATCCGGCTTCGGCTGGATTTTCAGCTAGCCGGTGAATCTCATAATGGATTTCTTCAATTTGCATCCATAATTTGTCGACTACCGATTTGTAAGTCATTTTATCTTCAGGCACAATTTGTCTTAATGTCCTGGATAATGACTCCAGCAGAGCACTTTGCTTGCGAACCAGTGGTTTGCCAAATGGTCCTTCCACTCTTCCACTATATTAGATACAACCGTCTTCATTTTGCTGAAATAGTCCGTTACAAAGTAGTCATCTTCAGTTGGTACGTTATTTAATTTGTCCATCAACTCCTGATGACATTTCTCGAAGTTCTCCCACATGTATTCCAGGAGCTCAAGTTTTTCCTCGAAATAAGATGGCTTCGTTTTCCTGGCGAAAGAATCTTTTTTGGTATTCCGAATGAAGGCCTGGATTGCCTCTCCTCGTTCTGTCTGCTGTTTATAAAACTCCTCCATGTTCTTTTATATTCTTATGTAATTGCTTATCTGTACTAGTACTTGACCCGATGGGAGTTTATTTCTTTTGTCAAAGACAGGGAACGCTCCGACTCGTTCCTAAAATTGGTCAAGTGTAGCACAAATAAGAATAAGAAAAAATTCGAAGTCGCCTTTTGATTAGTGTTTTAACAATGGTTTATTTTTATTTCCAATATACCTATTCTTTTACACTGATAGCTGCCACGACAGTGAAACCAATTTTTTGAGTTTCTTTTCTTTGTTTCAAAAATTGCTGATCAATGCCAAAATCTATACTCGTGTGTACTACCTGGGTTACTGACCGAGTTAACTAGGTCAGATATTGCTGACGCCAGGGAATGCAACAGAGTTGAGTTGATCAAACTCTATTTTATATAAAATAACTTTTTAAGCCAAACTTTATTTTATATAAAATAACTTTTTAAGCCAAACTTTATTTTATATAAAATAACTTTTTATGATTTGGTCGCCTCGTTGACACAAATCGTTGTTAAATGTTTTTTATAAAGTGATCGCCTAGTTGATCAATTTTTATTCAATGGGTATGCACTGCTACCCCGTTGCGGAAAACCAACTCCTAGTTTTCCAATAAATCTTTTTTATTCGCCAAGGTGGCTACGCAATGATTGTCAAGTTAATCAATTGCGATGTTTTTAGTCGGGACCCCAGATTGATGTGAGATGTTCATCAATTTGTGCCCTCGCTTAGGATTGTCGTGTCCAAAGCGTGCAAAGAAACGGTTTTACCAAGTCTGTTATTCTTTTAACTTGGAGCCGCCAATGTCGGGGTCACCTAAATGTTCAATGAAAGACGTTAGTGTTTCTTGAAGTTATTAAATGTTTATTTATTTATATATATATATAGGCACTAGCACATAAACCAGTGACTAAAGGTTGTCGCAACCAACACATAAATTGGGTGGACCTCGGAGTGAGATTACAAAGGTAGAGATGGGGGCCAAAGACACAGCGATGCGCACCCGATTTAGCTACAATTGGTATCTGATCTTACTAAGAATAATGCATTTCTTTTATAGTACAAAATAGCGAGCTCACCAGTGCATAGTTCAACATAGTGTTAGGTCAGCAAAGTACGTTTTTATTGATTAACTAGGTCTTTATTGTTTACTGCTGACCATATCAGATCTACTTATGACTGATGAGCCATCGATATCTATAATCGGGTTACATACTTAACATTGACATACATTTCTATTATAATTGGCTTAATGTTCTCTTATTTTATATAATCTAAACACCAACAAATATAAAAACTAACTTGGTCTTTTGCATCAACATGACTTCGCGAAAATCATCGTTTAATATTTCTAAATATTTTGAAGACGATGGGTCATCATATGTACAGTGCAAGTCATGTGATCGGCTATTAAAGAAGAATCGTACATTTAATTTAAAAAAACATATTTTTGGAGTGCACAAAATAAAAATAGATAATCAAGAGAACGAGTCCTCTTGTTCAGAAAACATATCTCAACCCAGAAAAGAAACAATCAAAGTTAAAATAAACAAAAAACAGTTGATTCGTTCATACATAGGACTGGTGACAGAACAAAGTGTCCCCTTCAATGTTCTAAATTCAGAAAATATGAAGAATATAATAGATCCGATTTGTGACGGTGTTTCAGAAAAGAACGGAAAAAGCTTCAAGCTGAATGGCAATAAATGCAAGAACATGCTAAAACATGTGGCGAAAAACATACGCAGCGAAATGCAACAAGAAATGCACGGTCGATTACTGTCTTTAAAAATAGATAGCGCAACTCGGCTCAACCGTAACATTTTTTGGAATAAGTGCGCAATTTATTAATGAAAATGAAATCATATCCCGGATATTAGGCTTGTCTGAAATTAAAGGCGCTAGTGGAAGTACATCTAAAAATCTGGCCAAGGAAATAATAGCAACTTTGGATAAGTACAATATCCGATTAAATCAGATTGTTTCAATTACATCAGACAATGGAGCTAATATGATTAAAACAACAAAAATATTATCACAAAGATATATATTTGATGATGATATTGACGGCGCAGAGGAAGTGGAAAAAAACATAGACTATACTGAAAAAATGGATACTTTTGAGACCACAGAGGAAATTAATGTGGGTAATATACAAATATGCCGGTGTGCGGCACATACTGCTCAACTTTGCGCACTTGATGTTCTAAAAAATGCAGAAATTAAAAACTATGTACTTCAATGTCGCAACATGACTAAATATATTCGTAAGTCATCAAACGGATATCGTGAGGTATTTGAGTTTCGTAAACTCAAATTACCTCAATTGGATTGTCCCACAAGGTGGGGATCAACATATGAAATGATCGATCGACTGAATAAAGCTAAGGAAGTTTTGAGCGAAATTAAAGCAATCGAAAATAAAACGGAAGATGAAAATTTTGACGCTAGCTCTATGTTGTGGGAGTTTATAGATTGCTACGCCTGTATTATGAATCCACTGCAAAAAACTATAGTAAAATTCCAAGAAGAGCAATTGCACTATGGCAATTTTTACGCTTTGTGGCTCACATGTAAGCTGACTACTAATCAAATATTACTATCACGATCAGATAGCGAAAATTCTATCAGTTTTAAAATTGGTAAAACACATTTCTTACATTTCTTAAAGGCTTTGTGGGAGAAAATTAAAACAAATATCCCAAAACTGAACTTCTCAACAACTTCAATTAGTTCAATGATTCTTGAAGAAGGACAGGAAAATAATGAGTTTGCATTATTAAACACCTATTTGGGAGCTACAATATCGCCTACAGATGAATGCACGGATGTTTATACAAAAATCGAAACTCTAAAACTTCCTTACATGAAAGCAAATGTTAATGTTCTGAACTTCTGGAGAGAAAGAAAGTCGACTGATCCTGAACTGTATGAACTGAGCAAAGTATGTTTTGCCATTCCGCCAACACAAGTAAGAAGTATTGTTTTAGCTGAAAGAAATATGTTCACATCTTCTTATTTTATTTATGTAGGTCACAATAGAACGAGCATTTTCATCATTAAAACTTGTACTGGCCGACAATCGAAATAGGTTAAACCACGATACATTGGAAAATATTTTACTGGTTAAACTAATTCATTTGAAGACGAAAATCAAAATTAGAATTAGAAATTACTACTTGTTTGAAATTCAATTTTTTATTTTTATACCATACACCCATAGGGTGAAATGGTATATTAAAGTCGCCAAAATGTATGTAACAGGCAGAAGGAAGCTTTTCCGACCCCATAAAGTATATATATTCTTGATCAGTATCAACAGCCGAGTCGATCTAGCCATGTCCGTCTGTCCGTCCGTCCGTCCGTCTGTCCGTCTGTCCGTCCGTATGAACGCCTAGTTCTCGGAGACTATAAGAGATAGAGCCACAAAATTTGAAATGTAGGCTCGTGTGGTATGTAAAGTGATCGAGTTTGTTTCAAATTTTTGCCACGCCCCTTTCCGCCCCCGCAATTCAAAAAAAACGTTTATCTCAAAAACTATTGCAGCTAGAGACACCATATTTGGTATGTATATTTGCTTAGTAAATGCGCTCATTTTGTAATTATAAAGATTTTGCCACGCCCCTTTCCGCCCCCGCAATTTAAAAAAAACGTTTATCTCAAAAACTATTGCAGCTAGAGACACCATATTTGGTATGTATATTTGCTTAGTAAATACGCTCATTTTGTAATTATAAAGATTTTGCCACGCCCCTTTCCGCCGGCGAAATTTGAAATACTCGATTATCTCCCGTAATTTTTCACCTTGTGGAATCAAATTTGGCACACTTGAAATTGATACTAATATCCAGCAAAATACCAAATTTAATCAAAATCGGACAAAAAATAGCCAAGTTATGCATATAAACGTTTTTCCATAAGGCTGGAGTTGGCCGTTGCCGGGTGGGGCGCTAGGGTGCTCAAATGCATGAGTGAGCGAGATACTAAGATATGCTTGTAAAAAGCATGTGAACAGAACTTTATTAAAATAGGCAAATGCTTTTGTTATTACAAATTTGAAATATTAGTTTTACTGGTGTATGGTATACCTAAGTCGGCGAAACGACTTACTTACATCATTTAAAATGCCTTATTGGTATATATAGTATTGACAATGCCATGAAAAATAAATTCGTATAATTTGAAATATTTGGTACAGATTAGAGGTGGTCATAAGCTGGGTTTTTGAAGAGTACCCGTGTCTATGGGCTGAAAAAACAAATTTCGCGTTGAATGCGGGCGGGTATGGGGCAGAGACAGGAAAGGAAAGAAAGGCAATTGACAGCTCACTAGGGTAGCCAAACCCAACGACATCTACCAACCGAGTGGCATCACTCCAGAGTTGACCCTTAGACTGTCACCTTGCAAAACACATGGATACCTATCGCCAAGCAACTGTGAATGTAGGCGCCAAATCCAAGAACCATAAGCATTGGTCGGCTCATGTTACCAAGCGATCTTGGCCACTGTCAATATTGCAGTTGCATCCGCTATACCCTCTTGTCCATGTTAACTTGCATGTTCGATTTATCCCGGTTGTGCGCCCAGTTTATGGAATCACAGTTTACTTTATTATTTATATTACTATAATAACAGGATGTGATATCCTTATATCCCATGGGCTGGGTTAGTTTGGGTGCAACATTTCGGCCCATGCCCACCTCTAGTACAGATCTGCTATGAGAGCAACTACGAAGTTGCTACGAAAGCAACAGAAAAGGAAATGCTCTGTAGCAGTAGCACAAAAATGTATTTTGTTTGCTCCGCTCTCATCTCGCTTTTAATGCTTGTGCTATTGCTACAACTACAAATAGCATATCACAAGTTTTTTGCTCTTGCTATTGCTCTGTGCTCCGACGATGTATGCTATGGAGCAGAGCAGAAGAGCAACCGTATTGGGTTTGTGCTCTCTGCTATGCTACGTAGCCCTTCGAAATCAGAGCAGTAGCGGGAGCAAAAAAAAATACTCCGACGTAGCATAGCATTTTCAACCACTGCTCCAATGATTTTATTTTCAGAATAGATCGAGGCACCCCGATCTCATTAAAAAGGAATATTGGTCTAGGTTAAGGAAAGTACACTTATAATCTTTAAACTATTGTTTTCCCCTCTCTTTAACTTTTTCAAATTGTATTTTCAGAACCAAGCGCAGCACCCGATGTTAAGAGTTAATTTTGTCTGGGCTAAGGAAAGTATAAATTTATTCTTTTCAACTTCTAGTTTCTTCTTTTATCAATTCCTTAAACCTTTTCTTACAGAACAAGAGAAGTGTGCCAATCTTTTGAATGGAGAACATTTATATCGCCCTAAGGAAAGTCTAAACCTAATCTAGTATTCTAAACTTTCTTTAACTCTTAATTTTTTTTTTTAGAACGAAGGCAAGCACACCGAATAACCAGGAACATTTCTTCTGGCCGAGGAAACGTCTAAATAATTTATAATTTCAAATAAAGATTTATATTGTTTAATAATCATTAAATGTGTTTTGAATTCAGTAGTTTGAAAAATATTTGAGCATATTTATAATACGACAACTAATGCTGTTTATGAAATGATGTATGAAATTTCTCTTTTCTTATCGGATTAAATATAATAAAGAACTGCAAGGGTATATAAACTTCGGCAAAGCCGAATTTAGCTTCTTTGATATTTATACCCTTGCAGAGGGTATTATAAAATTGAAGGAGACGTTTCCGACCCCATAAAGTATATATATTCTTGATCAGCTTGAGAAGCTGAGTCGATATAGCCATGTCCGTCTGTCCGTCTGTCCGACCGTCTGTGCGTACGCGTTTTACTCAGCCATCTTAAGAGATATCGGGTTGAAATTTTTTTTCGAGACTCTTTATTACCTGTGTGAGATAAAGTATGAAAATTGTGAGGATCGGACCACTATATCATATAGCTCTAAAACAAAAAATTTTTGCAAAAATTGGAGTATCCCCATGAAATTTACCAATATAATAGAATTTGATATAAAATCTCAGATCCCAAAATTTGAATGTGATCGGATAAATAGAACACAAGTTACAGTCAATACAAATCGGTTCTACGTCATCAGCAAATCAAATAGAGCACATGCATACGCACACACAGACGTAGCGCTACACGTATGTATGTATGTGTATGCGTGTTGTGCTTTTGCTTACGGAATGATGGAAGAAAAATTTGTAGTAAAAAAAGAAATAATTTGAATGTTTCGTTTGTGTATTGATGAATTGAGTTGCAGAGAAAGAAATTTCAAAATGTAAAAAAATGATTGCCAAGGACTGCAAGGGTATATAAACTTCGGCATTGCCAAAGTTAGCTTCTTTGATATTTTTCTACTAATTTCTACTAATTTTAAAAAATAAGAGCTTTTTATACCCTTGCAGACGGTATTATAAAATTGGTCAGATGTTTGTAACGCACAGAAGGAGACGTTTCCGACCCCATAAAGTGTATATATTCTTGATCAGCATGAGAAGCTGAGTCGATATAGCCATGTCCGTCTGTCCGTCGGTGCGTACGCGTTTTACTCAGCCGTCTTAAGAGCTATCGGGATGAAATTTTTTTTGGTGGCTTTTTTTTACCCGGGTGAGATAAAGTATGAAAATCATCGGGATCGGACTACTGTATCACATAGCTCTGGAACAAAAATTTTTGCAAAAATTTGAGTATCCCCATGAAATTTACCAATATAATAGAATTTGATATAAAATCTCAGATCCCAAAATTTGAATTTGATCGGATAAATAGAACACAAGTTACAGTCAATACAAATCGGTTCTACGGTATCAGCAAATCAAACAGAGCACATGCATACACGCATACAGACGCAAAGCTACACGAACTACACGTAGAAAAATTGTAGTAAAAAGAGTAATAATTTGAATGTTTTGTTTGTGTATTAATGAATTGAGTTGCAGGGAAAGAAATTTCAAAATGTAAAAATATTATTGCCAAGGACTGCAAGGGTATATAAACTTTGGCATAGCCGAAGTTAGCTTCTTTGATATTTTTTTCCTCAAAGGCACAGAAAAAAAAATACAATGATACGAAACGAAATGCGCGACTGTACTTGCAAATCGGTGTGTGTGAGGGAACGACAAAATACGGTTGAAGCGGAGCTATGTGTAAGTGTGCTGAGAGTGAGAGGGCGATGGCAAGAGAATACTCATAGCTCGTACACACACGCCACGGATCAAACGGTGAACTGCCCTTCAGTACCAAATGTCGCCGGGGACAAAATCGCCACATATTCCGAACCACTGACGTCGACAGAAAAAAATTCTGCCAGCGCATTTCATGCTGAGGTTAGCCGAAGGCACCCGAACGAGCTAATGTCGTCATCAAAACTCGATCGGCTGCCGAAAAGCAACAATGTTTCTTATTCTCATTAAAAAAAAATAATAATAAAAAAAATTAGACAAGAAGTACAGCAGCAAAGAATACTTTATGTGCTTTACTTCGTTCGTCTGTGCATTGTTGTTGCTATTCTTTTCTCCCATTTCTACACGCCGCGCTTTGTTCTTTTGGTTTCTTTGTGCATTTGCGATTGATTTTCGTAAGGAAGAGCTAGTTCAAATTTTTTCATAAAATGTTGTGTGATTTTTTTCTAATTCCGTGTATTCAACAATTAAGGTAAGTGTTATAAAGATAATATGCACTTTTCATTCCCTACTAAAATTTTTGTTCTTTTCAGAATCCATCCAAAATTCCATTCCGGATGACCAGGCGGAGAATGTACTAAGACATTGTTTGACTTGTGCCAAAAACAATAATACAACGAACGAGCAAAACAATATAAGAAGTGAGAAAAATGTAAACATAATAATAACTAAACTTTATTTAATACCTTACAGAAATAGAAATAAAATAATGATAAGTAAATATGTTATTAAATAAAAAACTAATGCATATTAAAAAACTAAATCAAATCTTTTTATTTATTTTTGGGAAAATGCGACATGTCGCCGCAACGTCGATTGTAAATCCGAGCTAAATTTTGCTGGGGACATTGCGTCGACATGGTCGCCGCTAATTCGATTGAAAAAACAACCACCATTTTACGAAGATATTCCGGCGAAATGTCGCCGCAAGTTCCGTTGAACGCACGACCGGCTTTGTTATTCGTGTTCAGAGGAAATTCCGGCGACCATGTCGCCGAAAAATCGAGAGAATATCCGAGGCGCTAGGACATGCAATGCTAAATGTCGCCGCAAATTTGTGTGGCTTGTCCCCTGAAATTCCGAGGCGACATCTCACAAATCGCCTCGGATTTTCAGAGGAATTTGCGGCGACCGGTACTGAAGGGTGTCTACTCGCACTCTTACTGGCTGCTTCGGATGTCTCTGCCCCTTTCCCGTGTGACACAATGACGACGTACATATACGACATGTACGTACATGTATACGTGTACTCCAATATATAAATTAAACACAATCTTAGTTATTCGCATAAACAAAACAAAGTTTTTATTGAGTTATTTTATATTGAGTGCACATTTAGAAATTTATCTTTTTTACTGGAAGACTTTCGTGACTACTGTACTGAACTAATATCGCGGAGCTCTAACGAAGTGACAAGTTATACATAGATTAAAGGCTGAATTGTGTTGATCGATTATGTTTGAATGAAGCCTCTGATTTTGGGCGTCGATGGTGACAGCCTGATGCTTATTGTACCGAACCTCTGCCCTGTGATTGCATTGTTTCTTAATCGCCCAGTATGTTATTGCTGCGATCGCTAGAAGCGCTATGACAATCCAATAGGATGATGAAATGATGGCGTTGTTAGTCTGAATTCTTTCCAGGCTGTCCGTATTGTTCAAGTGCAGTTCTTTGACCATTTCTAAAGATAGGGTTTCGCCTTGGTGTTGTTTGTCCGATAACAGTTGTAGTAATGGGGCTTGGACTTATACTTCGCGCTTGGTCTTCATGATATACCACGAGTCATCTATGTTGATTGTTGCATTTTGCGATTGAATTATAAAAGTTCCGTCCAACGCGTTGCAACGTGAGGTTTTCTCCGTCGATGTTGATGATACCCCTGAATTGGTTTAGCAAGATAGTGCCGGGGAGCCACCTCTGAAAGTGATTTCACATGTTGATTGTTTGTAATTTGGCAAGTTGGTTTTTTCCTATGGAAATATGCTCCTATACATTTGCTACTTTTTAAGTCAGTCAAATCTTCCAGTTTACATAATATTTTGTTATTCTGAAGCCCGAAATATTGTTTATTTCATTTTAAAATGTGAGCATAATATATTTTTTCAATTGTTTTCTCATATTTTATAGGTAGTGCCATGATTTTTTTTTTTTTTTGCATTGTTCTTTAATTACTCTAGGTATGCTAACGATATAAAGGAGAGCTCTGCCATCGGAAACAACACTTACTTCGGCAAATTCTATCAGCTCTTCAATATTTACAAATGTTAGACCTTCTTCGGCGATTGTTTCAATACTATTAATTTCTGCTGGTGATAAAATCAAAGAATTTATTGTATTAGCTTTAGCCCAATCTATTGCGTAAATAACATTAGTAATTTCTTCTCTTAATAGGCTCAATTTAAATTTCGTCATTTCTATTTCTTTCATTTTTTCATCTGTTTCGGATTTACTTTTAATGTTACTTTAATTATGTCATTTATCTTATTTTCTACCAATTTATTAATTATTACCTGCTTATTATTATTCTTTAGTTGTTCGTTAATTTTATCGATTACAATCTTATGGTCTTGGTGATCTGGGGTACCAGCGAGCCACTTCCACGCTGTTCCAAGTATATCAAGAGAGTGTTTAGCTCTGAATTTTATAGGCTTTAATCGTTTGATTTCGTTTTCGATTCGGGTAATTTCGTAAATAAGGAAAGGGTAATACGGATTGGTTTTAGTTGAGTTTTGTACAACCTCCTTCAACACCGATAATGCCTCGCCGCCATCCCAGTTTCCAGCATTACTACCCTCGATTTTGAGTATCTTTATTTTTATTATGATATTGTAAGTCTGTGTAGAGTAAAGGTCTATGTGTATTATCTCACCTGGATAACCTGGGACGGATGTTGGTTGGATCTCCTGATTTGGGGGGTGCCTTTGATATTTCAAAAGTTTACATGTTTGACACATTTTTACCACTGCTTCTATTTTTTTTTTTGCATTTCGATGAGCTCTAACATGTTCTTTGGTTACGATTTCTTGCTGCTGGCTATCCTCATGGACATCTGTAGTTTGCTTTGTAATTCCAAAAATGTTCTGGGAGTATTAACTGAGTTTTCCCCATAATACATTCTGAAGTGAAAGTACCATTTACTATCCTAGGATCTAGTTTTGCTTTTAGGATTGTTACGAGATCACTTTCTGAATAATTTGGTTCTTAAAGACATTGATGGGGATGTCCATTGTCGGTATAAGTTCGTGACCTGAGCTTTCGTCACTATGCACCGTAGCTGCTGACGTACTGCTGGCATTTATGCTGGTAGGATTTTTTGAAAACGCGTCTGCTACTACATTTGAGCTACCCTGTTTATATTTCAACTTATAGTTGTACTCTTCTAGGTAACTTTTCCATTTTTATACCCTTGCAGAGGGTATTATAAAATTGGTCAGATGTTTGTAACGCACAGAAGGAGACGTTTCCGACCCCATAAAGTATATACATATATTCTTGATCAGCTTGAGAAGCTGAGTCGATATAGCCATGTCCGTCTGTCCGTCTGTCCGACCGTCTGTGCGTACGCGTTTTACTCAGCCATCTTAAGAGATATCGGGTTGAAATTTTTTTTCGGGACTCTTTAAAGTATGAAAAAGTATGTGAGATAAAGTATGAAAATTGTGAGGATCGGACCACTATATCATATAGCTCTAGAACAAAAATTTTTGCAAAAATTGGAGTATCCCCATGAAATTTACCAATATAATAGAATTTGATATAAAATCTCAGATCCCAAAATTTGAATGTTATCGGATAAATAGAACACAAGTTACAGTCAATACAAATCGGTTCTACGTCATCAGCAAATCAAATAGAGCACATGCATACGCACACACAGACGTAGCGCTACACGTATGTATGTATGTGTATGCGTGTTGTGCTTTGCTTACGGAATGATGGAAGAAAAATTTGTAGTAAAAAAAGAAATAATTTGAATGTTTCGTTTGTGTATTGATGAATTGAGTTGCAGAGAAAGAAATTTCAAAATGTAAAAAAATGATTGCCAAGGACTGCAAGGGTATATAAACTTCGGCATTGCCAAAGTTAGCTTCTTTGATATTTTTCTACTAATTTCTACTAATTTTAAAAAATAAGAGCTTTTTATACCCTTGCAGACGGTATTATAAAATTGGTCAGATGTTTGTAACGCACAGAAGGAGACGTTTCCGACCCCATAAAGTGTATATATTCTTGATCAGCATGAGAAGCTGAGTCGATATAGCCATGTCCGTCTGTCCGTCGGTGCGTACGCGTTTTACTCAGCCGTCTTAAGAGCTATCGGGATGAAATTTTTTTTGGTGGCTTTTTTTACCCGGGTGAGATGAAGTATGAAAATCATCGGGATCGGACTACTGTATCACATAGCTCTGGAACAAAAATTTTTGCAAAAATTTGAGTATCCCCATGAAATTTACCAATATAATAGAATTTGATATAAAATCTCAGATCCCACAATTTGAATTTGATCGGATAAATAGAACACAAGTTACAGTCAATACAAATCGGTTCTACGGTATCAGCAAATCAAACAGAGCACATGCATACACGGATACAGACGCAAAGCTACACGAACTACACGTAGAAAAATTGTAGTAAAAAGAGTAATAATTTGAATGTTTTGTTTGTGTATTAATGAATTGAGTTGCAGGGAAAGAAATTTCAAAATGTAAAAATATTATTGCCAAGGACTGCAAGGGTATATAAACTTTGGCATAGCCGAAGTTAGCTTCTTTGATATTTTTTTCCTCAAAGGCACAGAAAAAAAAATACAATGATACGAAACGAAATGCGCGACTGTACTTGCAAATCGGTGTGTGTGAGGGAACGACAAAATACGGTTGAAGCGGAGCTATGTGTAAGTGTGCTGAGAGTGAGAGGGCGATGGCAAGAGAATACTCATAGCTCGTACACACACGCCACGGATCAAACGGTGAACTGTCTACTCGCACTCTTACTGGCTGCTTCGGATGTCTCTGCCCCTTTCCCGTGTGACACAATGACGACGTACATATACGACATGTACGTACATGTATACGTGTACTCCAATATATAAATTAAACACAATCTTAGTTATTCGCATAAACAAAACAAAGTTTTTATTGAGTTATTTTATATTGAGTGCACATTTAGAAATTTATCTTTTTTACTGGAAGACTTTCGTGACTACTGTACTGAACTAATATCGCGGAGCTCTAACGAAGTGACAAGTTATACATAGATTAAAGACTGAATTGTGTTGATCGATTATGTTTGAATGAAGCCTCTGATTTTGGGCGTCGATGGTGACAGCCTGATGCTTATTGTACCGAACCTCTGCCCTGTGATTGCATTGTTTCTTAATCGCCCAGTATGTTATTGCTGCGATCGCTAGAAGCGCTATGACAATCCAATAGGATGATGAAATGATGGCGTTGTTAGTCTGAATTCTTTCCAGGCTGTCCGTATTGTTCAAGTGCAGTTCTTTGACCATTTCTAAAGATAGGGTTTCGCCTTGGTGTTGTTTGTCCGATAACAGTTGTAGTAATGGGGCTTGGACTTATACTTCGCGCTTGGTCTTCATGATATACCACGAGTCATCTATGTTGATTGTTGCATTTTGCGATTGAATTATAAAAGTTCCGTCCAACGCGTTGCAACGTGAGGTTTTCTCCGTCGATGTTGATGATACCCCTGAATTGGTTTAGCAAGATAGTGCCGGGAGCCACCTCTGAAAGTGATTTCACATGTTGATTGTTTGTAATTTGGCAAGTTGGTTTTTTCCTATGGAAATATGCTCCTATACATTTGCTACTTTTTAAGTCAGTCAAATCTTCCAGTTTACATAATATTTTGTTATTCTGAAGCCCGAAATATTGTTTATTTCATTTTAAAATGTGAGCATAATATATTTTTTCAATTGTTTTCTCATATTTTATAGGTAGTGCCATGATTTTTTTTTTTTTGCATTGTTCTTTAATTACTCTAGGTATGCTAACGATATAAAGGAGAGCTCTGCCATCGGAAACAACACTTAGTTCGGCAAATTCTATCAGCTCTTCAATATTTACAAATGTTAGACCTTCTTCGGCGATTGTTTCAATACTATTAATTTCTGCTGGTGATAAAATCAAAGAATTTATTGTATTAGCTTTAGCCCAATCTATTGCGTAAATAACATTAGTAATTTCTTCTCTTAATAGGCTCAATTTAAATTTCGTCATTTCTATTTCTTTCATTTTTTCATCTGTTTCGGATTTACTTTTAATGTTACTTTAATTATGTCATTTATCTTATTTTCTACCAATTTATTAATTATTACCTGCTTATTATTATTCTTTAGTTGTTCGTTAATTTTATCGATTACAATCTTATGGTCTTGGTGATCTGGGGTACCAGCGAGCCACTTCCACGCTGTTCCAAGTATATCAAGAGAGTGTTTAGCTCTGAATTTTATAGGCTTTAATCGTTTGATTTCGTTTTCGATTCGGGTAATTTCGTAAATAAGGAAAGGGTAATACGGATTGGTTTTAGTTGAGTTTTGTACAACCTCCTTCAACACCGATAATGCCTCGCCGCCATCCCAGTTTCCAGCATTACTACCCTCGATTTTGAGTATCTTTATTTTTATTATGATATTGTAAGTCTGTGTAGAGTAAAGGTCTATGTGTATTATCTCACCTGGATAACCTGGGACGGATGTTGGTTGGATCTCCTGATTTGGGGGGTGCCTTTGATATTTCAAAAGTTTACATGTTTGACACATTTTTACCACTGCTTCTATTTTTTTTTTGCATTTCGATGAGCTCTAACATGTTCTTTGGTTACGATTTCTTGCTGCTGGCTATCCTCATGGACATCTGTAGTTTGCTTTGTAATTCCAAAAATGTTCTGGGAGTATTAACTGAGTTTTCCCCATAATACATTCTGAAGTGAAAGTACCATTTACTATCCTAGGATCTAGTTTTGCTTTTAGGATTGTTACGAGATCACTTTCTGAATAATTTGGTTCTTAAAGACATTGATGGGGATGTCCATTGTCGGTATAAGTTCGTGACCTGAGCTTTCGTCACTATGCACCGTAGCTGCTGACGTACTGCTGGCATTTATGCTGGTAGGATTTTTTGAAAACGCGTCTGCTACTACATTTGAGCTACCCTGTTTATATTTCAACTTATAGTTGTACTCTTCTAGGTAACTTTTCCATTTTTATACCCTTGCAGAGGGTATTATAAAATTGGTCAGATGTTTGTAACGCACAGAAGGAGACGTTTCCGACCCCATAAAGTATATATATTCTTGATCAGCTTGAGAAGCTGAGTCGATATAGCCATGTCCGTCTGTCCGTCTGTCCGACCGTCTGTGCGTACGCGTTTTACTCAGCCATCTTAAGAGATATCGGGTTGAAATTTTTTTTCGGGACTCTTTATTACCTGTGTGAGATAAAGTATGAAAATTGTGAGGATCGGACCACTATATCATATAGCTCTAGAACAAAAATTTTTGCAAAAATTGGAGTATCCCCATGAAATTTACCAATATAATAGAATTTGATATAAAATCTCAGATCCCAAAATTTGAATGTTATCGGATAAATAGAACACAAGTTACAGTCAATACAAATCGGTTCTACGTCATCAGCAAATCAAATAGAGCACATGCATACGCACACACAGACGTAGCGCTACACGTATGTATGTATGTGTATGCGTGTTGTGCTTTGCTTACGGAATGATGGAAGAAAAATTTGTAGTAAAAAAAGAAATAATTTGAATGTTTCGTTTGTGTATTGATGAATTGAGTTGCAGAGAAAGAAATTTCAAAATGTAAAAAAATGATTGCCAAGGACTGCAAGGGTATATAAACTTCGGCATTGCCAAAGTTAGCTTCTTTGATATTTTTCTACTAATTTCTACTAATTTTAAAAAATAAGAGCTTTTTATACCCTTGCAGACGGTATTATAAAATTGGTCAGATGTTTGTAACGCACAGAAGGAGACGTTTCCGACCCCATAAAGTGTATATATTCTTGATCAGCATGAGAAGCTGAGTCGATATAGCCATGTCCGTCTGTCCGTCGGTGCGTACGCGTTTTACTCAGCCGTCTTAAGAGCTATCGGGATGAAATTTTTTTTGGTGGCTTTTTTTTACCCGGGTGAGATAAAGTATGAAAATCATCGGGATCGGACTACTGTATCACATAGCTCTGGAACAAAAATTTTTGCAAAAATTTGAGTATCCCCATGAAATTTACCAATATAATAGAATTTGATATAAAATCTCAGATCCCACAATTTGAATTTGATCGGATAAATAGAACACAAGTTACAGTCAATACAAATCGGTTCTACGGTATCAGCAAATCAAACAGAGCACATGCATACACGCATACAGACGCAAAGCTACACGAACTACACGTAGAAAAATTGTAGTAAAAAGAGTAATAATTTGAATGTTTTGTTTGTGTATTAATGAATTGAGTTGCAGGGAAAGAAATTTCAAAATGTAAAAATATTATTGCCAAGGACTGCAAGGGTATATAAACTTTGGCATAGCCGAAGTTAGCTTCTTTGATATTTTTTTCCTCAAAGGCACAGAAAAAAATACAATGATACGAAACGAAATGCGCGACTGTACTTGCAAATCGGTGTGTGTGAGGGAACGACAAAATACGGTTGAAGCGGAGCTATGTGTAAGTGTGCTGAGAGTGAGAGGGCGATGGCAAGAGAATACTCATAGCTCGTACACACACGCCACGGATCAAACGGTGAACTGTCTACTCGCACTCTTACTGGCTGCTTCGGATGTCTCTGCCCCTTTCCCGTGTGACACAATGACGACGTACATATACGACATGTACGTACATGTATACGTGTGACTCCAATATATAAATTAAACACAATCTTAGTTATTCGCATAAACAAAACAAAGTTTTTATTGAGTTATTTTATATTGAGTGCACATTTAGAAATTTATCTTTTTACTGGAAGACTTTCGTGACTACTGTACTGAACTAATATCGCGGAGCTCTAACGAAGTGACAAGTTATACATAGATTAAAGACTGAATTGTGTTGATCGATTATGTTTGAATGAAGCCTCTGATTTTGGGCGTCGATGGTGACAGCCTGATGCTTATTGTACCGAACCTCTGCCCTGTGATTGCATTGTTTCTTAATCGCCTAGTATGTTATTGCTGCGATCGCTAGAAGCGCTATGACAATCCAATAGGATGATGAAATGATGGCGTTGTTAGTCTGAATTCTTTCCAGGCTGTCCGTATTGTTCAAGTGCAGTTCTTTGACCATTTCTAAAGATAGGGTTTCGCCTTGGTGTTGTTTGTCCGATAACAGTTGTAGTAATGGGGCTTGGACTTATACTTCGCGCTTGGTCTTCATGATATACCACGAGTCATCTATGTTGATTGTTGCATTTTGCGATTGAATTATAAAAGTTCCGTCCAACGCGTTGCAACGTGAGGTTTTCTCCGTCGATGTTGATGATACCCCTGAATTGGTTTAGCAAGATAGTGCCGGGAGCCACCTCTGAAAGTGATTTCACATGTTGATTGTTTGTAATTTGGCAAGTTGGTTTTTTCCTATGGAAATATGCTCCTATACATTTGCTACTTTTTAAGTCAGTCAAATCTTCCAGTTTACATAATATTTTGTTATTCTGAAGCCCGAAATATTGTTTATTGCATTTTAAAATGTGAGCATAATATATTTTTATACCCTTGCAGAGGGTATTATAAAATTGATCAGATGTTTGTAACGCACAGAAGGAGACGTTTCCGACCCCATAAAGTATATATATTCTTGATCAGCTTGAGAAGCTGAGTCGATATAGCCATGTCCGTCTGTCCGTCTGTCCGTCTGTCCGTCTGTCCGTCTGACCGTCTGTCCGTCTGTCCGTCTGTCCGTCCGTCTGTGCGTATGCGTTTTACTCAGCCATCTTAAGAGATATCGGGTTGAAATTTTTTTGGAGACTCTTTATTACCTGTGTGAGATAAAGTATGAAAATCATCGGGATCGGACTACTATATCATATATTGTTTAATAATCATTAAATGTGTTTTGAATTCAGTAGTTTGAAGTATGCGTTTTACTCAGCCATCTTAAGAGATATCGGGTTGAAATTTTTTTTGGAGACTCTTTATTACCTGTGTGAGATAAAGTATGAAAATCATCGGGATCGGACTACTATATCATATATTGTTAAATAATCATTAAATGTGTTTTGAAAATGCGTTTTACTCAGCCATCTTAAGAGATATCGGGTTGAAATTTTTTTTGGAGACTCTTTATTACCTGTGTGAGATAAAGTATGAAAATCATCGGGATCGGACTACTATATCATATATTGTTAAATAATCATTAAATGTGTTTTGAATTCAGTAGTTTGAAAAATATTTGAGCATATTCATAATACGACAACTAATGCTGTTGATGTATGAAATTTCACTTTTCTTATCGAATTAAATATAATAAAGAACTGCAAGGGTATATAAACTTCGGCAAGGCCGAAGTTAACTTCCATAGCTCGTTTCAATTGTTTTCTCATATTTTATAGGTAGTGCCATGATTTTTTTTTTTTTTCATTGTTCTTTAATTACTCTAGGTATGCTAACGATATAAAGGAGAGCTCTGCCATCGGAAACAACACTTACTTCGGCAAATTCTATCAGCTCTTCAATATTTACAAATGTTAGACCTTCTTCGGCGATTGTTTCAATACTATTAATTTCTGCTGGTGATAAAATCAAAGAATTTATTGTATTAGCTTTAGCCCAATCTATTGCGTAAATAACATTTATCATTTATCTTATTTTCTACCAATTTATTAATTATTACCTGCTTATTATTATTCTTTAGTTGTTCGTTAATTTTATCGATTACAATCTTATGGTCTTGGTGATCTGGGGTACCAGCGAGCCACTTCCACGCTGTTCCAAGTATATCAAGAGAGTGTTTAGCTCTGAATTTTATAGGCTTTAATCGTTTGATTTCGTTTTCGATTCGGGTAATTTCGTAAATAAGGAAAGGGTAATACGGATTGGTTTTAGTTGAGTTTTGTACAACCTCCTTCAACACCGATAATGCCTCGCCGCCATCCCAGTTTCCAGCATTACTACCCTCGATTTTGAGTATCTTTATTTTTATTATGATATTGTAAGTCTGTGTAGAGTAAAGGTCTATGTGTATTATCTCACCTGGATAACCTGGGACGGATGTTGGTTGGATCTCCTGATTTGGGGGGTGCCTTTGATATTTCAAAAGTTTACATGTTTGACACATTTTTACCACTGCTTCTATTTTTTTTTTTTTTGCATTTCGATGAGCTCTAACATGTTCTTTGGTTACGATTTCTTGCTGCTGGCTATCCTCATGGACATCTGTAGTTTGCTTTGTAATTCCAAAAATGTTCTGGGAGTATTAACTGAGTTTTCCCCATAATACATTCTGAAGTGAAAGTACCATTTACTATCCTAGGATCTAGTTTTGCTTTTAGGATTGTTACGAGATCACTTTCTGAATAATTTGGTTCTTAAAGACATTGATGGGGATGTCCATTGTCGGTATAAGTTCGTGACCTGAGCTTTCGTCACTATGCACCGTAGCTGCTGACGTACTGCTGGCATTAATGCTGGTAGGATTTTTTGAAAACGCGTCTGCTACTACATTTGAGCTACCCTGTTTATATTTCAACTTATAGTTGTACTCTTCTAGGTAACTTTTCCATTTTTATACCCTTGCAGAGGGTATTATAAAATTGGTCAGATGTTTGTAACGCACAGAAGGAGACGTTTCCGACCCCATAAAGTATATACATATATTCTTGATCAGCTTGAGAAGCTGAGTCGATATAGCCATGTCCGTCTGTCCGTCTGTCCGACCGTCTGTGCGTATGCGTTTTACTCAGCCATCTTAAGAGATATCGGGCTGAAATTTTTTTTGGACACTCTTTATTACCTGTGTGAGATAAAGTATGAAAATTGTGAGGATCGGACTACTATATCATATAGCTCTAGAACAAAAATTTTTGCAAAAAAAATTTTATAAAATAAAAAATTGGAATATCCCCATGAAATTACCAATATAATAGAATTTGGTATAAAATCTCAGATCCCAAAATTTGAACCTGATCGGATAAATAGAACACAAGTTACAGTCAGAACAAATCGGTTCAAGCGCTGCCGGCAGCGCTGCTTGCTGCCTACTACGTCATCATCAAATCAACAGAACACATGCATACACACACAGCACGGATTCATAAATTGTATGTGTGTGTGTGTGTGAGCCGTTGGCAATTGTGGTGTCCAATTTTAAAAATTTTAACTTCGATGATTTTCGATAGATTAGTATTGTATTTAGTATTTTTGCGGTATTTCAAACAAGTGTATAATATTAAATTAAATATAATAAAGAACTGCAAGGGTATATAAACTTCGGCAAGGCCGAAGTTAACTTCTTTGATTTTTTTAGTTTTGTATTGTTGTTCTTCGGACTAAGCGCATAGGTAAGCGGTTGATGATCTGTATAAATTATCACTTTTGACTTCCCGCAGAGGAATTTTTCTAAGAACCATATTATGGCTAGCATTTCCCTTTCATTTGTAGCGTAATTTTCTTCCGTTTTAGATAACGCTCTGGATATAAATGTGATTGGTCTCCCATTCTGTTCCAGTGACGCATCTATTGCTATGTTCGAGGCATCTGTGGTCAGATGAAATTCTCTATTGAAGTCAGGATATACTAGCAATACATCTGGTGAAACTAATGCGTTCTTCACTTTTTCGAAAGAGTCAAACTCTTCCTTGCCAAATCGAATTTCAATTTTATTGGAGACATTTTTCTTCGTTCTCCCGTGCTCGCCACGCAATAAATTTGTAAGGGGTTTTGCTAATTTCGCAAAATCTTTAATAAACCGCCTATAATAGCTGGCTAAACCCAAGAAAGACCTTAGTTGTTTTAGGTTCCTCGGTGTGGGGAAATTTTATATAGCCTGCTCTTTCTCTGGGTTGGTCTTAACACCTTCCCTTGATATTACTACTCCTAGGAAATCAACGCTATGTTTTAGAAATTTACACTTTTTAACTTGTACTTTCATATTTGCTTCTGCTAGGGTAGAGAATACCTCGGCCAAATGACGAAAGTGTTCCTCCTCTGTTTTGCTGAATATTATGATGTCGTCCATATAGACATAGCATATTTTCCCTATATGATCCCTTAAAATATCGTCGAGTGCTCTTTGGAATATAGATGGGGAATTTTTTAAACCGAAGGGGAGTCTGGTAAACTCATATTTCCCTCCATTTATAGCGAATGCTGTTTTTTTGCTTTCGGATTCTTTTAAAGGAATCTGATGAAATCCGCTTTTTAAGTCAAGGACGGAGAAGTATTTGTTGTTGCCCAACTGAGCAATCATTTCTCCAATTTCTGGGATAGGGTATTTATCTGAAATGGTGACCGTATTTAATTTTCTGTAGTCAATGACCATGCTATATTTCTTTCTTCCCAAACTGTCACTTTTGTTTGGGACGATCCTTACAGGAGAGCTATAGGGCGACCGTGAGGGTCGTATTATACCATCTTCTAATAGTTCTTGAATTTGCTCTTCGACTATTTCCTTCAAGGAGGCTGGATACGGGTAATGTTTTGTGTAGACTGGAGTGTCTGACGTCGTTGGAATTTCACCTTGGACATTGGTAGCATAGGTCAACCTCATATCTGGACTTGCAAATAGCGATTTGTATTCCTTTTGAAGAGCTTCTAGCTTTAATTTTTGATGACCTGATAATTGATCTGAGTTGATCGTGCAGGTCCTGCTGAGCTCGCATTTGTCTCACTTTAACAACGTGAGAGTTGTTGACGTATAATAAATCTTTTCCCACATCTATAATGGCATTAAGTTCTTTTAGTGTGTCATTGCCTAGGATTCCATGAAACGATTTTAAATTTGGGAGTAAAAAAAAAATTATAGGTTTGTTGGGTTCATTGAAAAGACCCAAGTGGACATGTTCCGTAATTGGGATGCGTCCACTTACAGTACTCGCGTAGAACTTGTGCTCTTTTGGTTTTATGTTCTTGGCTATTTCAGGTTGGATATAGTTTTTGTTTGAACCGGTGTCTATTAAAAAATTGTATACGGTTCCGACTTTGTCCCGGACTACAAAGTACGGCAAAGAGGAACACTCCATCCTAAAAAATTAACCGTGTCCTCGCTTTGTGGGTAAGGATCCTGTACCGTGGTTTGTGGTGTCTCCCTTTCTTGCGGACTTAATTCGGACATGCCACCTTGAGTGATGGAGTACTCTTGCTGTTGTTCATACTCCGAAAATTGTGAGAATGGGACTGTTTGAAAATAGTCCTCCTACTCTTGGTATTCGGACAACTGAGCTTCAGTTACATTGACTTGAAAGTCTTCTGGTGGTGGGGCACCGTATTGCTCGCTTTGCACCTCAGCTCCAATGTGGAACTGCCTTTGGACTTTGTTTGGGATATTCGTATTAAACGGATTTACTCTCTTTAATAAGACTGGTTGTGTGGGATTTATATTTGGCCTATTCATGTAATTCACTTTCCTGGTTATTATGGAGCCGTGTACTTCCATTGGTGTAGGCTTGGTGTTGGAGGATAACTCCTGAATTTACATTCATTAATTTAATTATTCTGAAATATTAACCATTGGGTTAAATTGCTAAAATATCGATATATCGCAAGCTCAAGGAGAGTTCAATCTAGCATCACTGTTGGCTCTCTTTGCGCGTTGCCCTTTACATTTTACTTTGAATTACTCTCTCTCTCTCTCTCTCGTAGCATATAAGAATTTAAGAATTTACTGTACCAAGAGAACTCGAATGCGACGGATGCAAAATAAATGTAAAACTACATAACGTCGTCTAATCTGTTTCGGGAAGATTGTGGCAAGGGAAGTTTTGAATGTACCAGTGTCATGTTGTTATGTGGTTTTAATGGGAAGTAGTGGAGGGTATGACCACTGTGGGGGGGTATTGATTCTAGTGTATTGTACTGTCCTGTGTGCTGGATTTGAACGAGGGTGCTGATAGCCTAAACCGATCGAGTTTTTAGTGTGTTTATTGTTTATGTCTTCTATTATTTGCAACGCGTGTTTCAGGTTAAGTGGCTGCGCCAGACCTATTCTATCTGATAAATCACCGTTCAGGCCCCTAATAAAAGTATCTAGGGCTCTGTCCCTTATCTGTTTTGACAAGACTGCCATGACCTCTGGACCATGTCCCATATTCTTCATTTGGCTGATGATTAAGGACATCTGATGGTTCACTGCAAGGTAAAACTCATGGATCGTACTATTCTTCTGACTCATGGAGAACAACTGAAATTCTAGTGTACCCAAATCTCATCTATATGAATATTCTTCCAGAAGGCATTTCGAGATCATTCACCTTTAGCACTATGTTTGCATGTCCTGTGATTTTATTTATATTAACAGTTAATAAAATCGCGAAATATTTTGGCGTTCCTTGCGAAAGGAGCAAAAGCATCCATTGCACTCGAGGTTGTAGAGAACCAAGTTGTAAACTCTGCTGGATTACCTGAGAATTCTTTGAGGCCTTTCACTAGGTCTGGAACCTTATCTAGCTCGCTCCAATTGTCCTGCAAATTTAGAGTTAAACTCTGTATACTGAACTTGCTGGTTGGGCCAATTTTAACTGCTCAATATAAGTCCCCATTCTAGCTGCTAACAGACTATCAATGCCTAAACCTTGTAGCCTCTACACTTCTGTTTTCAGGCATTTTCGATTTCACAAAGGAATTAATTCACTCAAAAAAAAAAAAAAAAAAACAAATACGTAGTGCAATACCGTCGAACAATTTAAAAAAAAAACAAGATTCGCGTCGCGATACCGTTTTATAGAAAAAAAAAATTTTGAATGGAAATGGCTTTCGATAACTATTATAAATGTTAGTTGGTTCGATTTTCGTTTCTTATGATACTACTTCGTTTTTTCCTCATTAAAATTTTTTGTTCGTTCCTTAAGATACTAATTCGTTTCTGGTTTTTTTGATTTTCTTCTTAAGTGCTACTTCTTTCTTTTCTTCTTTGATCTTGTTTAAGTAATTAATGATTTGTTTCTTGTTTCTTTTATTTCACTTATTTTTAACTTAACTTACATTAATATTATCTTCATTTCGGTGCTTTTATTGGTTGGTTGGTAGGGGTACTCGCTTTTCCCACGTTGAGGTACTAACGCTCCGGATGCAAACACTTGTTGTACCAATATTCCTCCGAACGAATACTAGAGGAATGCAGCGATCAGTCTTTTTGTTCTAACCCCGTCTGACCTCAGGGAATTTTTTATTGGCACTGCTTATATTTCGGTAATCGTTTTAAATGGCGTATTTATTTGCGTTTACTTTGATTAACACTTATCACAATTGCCGTTTTACTTCACTTGGTCAACTTTTAAACGCGGGGTCCCTGCTCGGGCGCCAATTAAACACAATCTTAGTTAGTCGCATAAAAAAAAACAAAGTTTTTATTGAGTTATTTTATATTGAGTGCACATTTAGAAATCTATTTTTTTTACTGGAAGACTTTCGTGACTACTGGACCTAACTAAGATCGCGGAGCTCTAACGAAGTGACAAGTTGTACTTAGATTAAAGACTGAATTGTGTAGATCGATTATATTTGAATGAAGCCTCTGATTTTGGGCGTCGATGGTGACAGCGACGCTTGCTGAGTCCAATGGTCCAACGTGGGATCTGTTTATTATGAAATTGATTTGGGCGACGTGACGTCTGGTGTACCGAAACTGATGCTTATTGCCAAATTGATTAAGGGAATTACGCGACTTGCCGTCTGGTGTACCGAACTTGACACCATTCCCCTAGGAATGTCTAGTCGGGCAATTGCTTGAAGGCGATCATGCGTTGCAGGGTGTGGGTGTGGATGGGTGTGGAGTGAATGTGATTGTGATGGTGAAGCATGTCTGGTCCTAACTTATATACATTATATATAAAAATATATATAAACATATATATTTCACTCTGTAAGGAAGCTCTGGCTGGGGTATAGTTCTCAGTCTGCAGAGTCCCGTCTACAGAAATGGGATGAAATGGAGGCCAACTAAAGGGGAAAAAAAGGAAGGAAAAGGTATAAGGAAATCCAAGAGGAACTGCATCGACTGATCTTGTCTGCCAAGCGATACTCCGTTGTCTCTTAGACTGAAAAAGGGAGAGGCGAGGGAGTCGTTAGTAGGATTAGGGGACAGGGCGGTAAAGAGAAACTGCAACGACTGATCTTGTCTGCCAAGCGAAGCCCGCTTGGCCAAGATCCGTTGCCTCTTCACCTAGAGATCAGCGACTGAATTCGTCTGCAGGAGAATAACTCTTCCTGCCGAAGTCCGCTGATCCTTCGGCTCCACTCGTAAATGTTATGCGACAAAAGAAAAAAAGGGAGGGGAAAGGGAAGACATAGTGTTAGTAATCGAAAGAAAAAAAATATGTAAAGCGGGTCAACTAATAAGAGCATAGATTTTTATTTATAACTAGTTGCCCGGCGAACTCCGTTTCGCCACCAGATGTTTACTGATTCAGAAGTGAAACCTGTAGACATCTTGCTCATGTCGATCTAGTCGCGGTCTATGCGCGGGATTTAGCTAAACTTCCAGAGCATGACAATGCAGACATTCCTTGTCCATAGCACCAATTACCACTTTTGAATGAGCATAATATTCAATATCGGGCTCATACTGGAATGCTATACGCAGGAATGAATGAGATATAAATGTTCGATGTACCTGTTGTCGTTGTTGATCATTTGTTCTTCGTTTATTGACTGCGAAACGGCGTGATTGTTCTAATCTTCTGGCTCTTATTGATGCAATTGCACCATTCTGACACGTGCATCAGTATATTGTTGCTGGATTTGTACTTCTGTTCTTTTGGATCTGCTATTTCGCAAGTACCGAGCATTACTTGTAATGCATTGCTCACTGTACAAAACATACATAAATAGAATTAATGAAATTGTTTAATGACCTAGTTGAATCGGCAAACGTTACAGGAATGAATGAATTTCCACAACGTTTATATGGGAAATAGAAAAATGCTGTTTTGAGGATTTGCCGGCAATTATTCGAATTTTTTTCACCTTTTAAACCTTCCATAGACCTCCACGAATAATTCAGGACCAAGCTAAGATAAATCCGGTCAGCCGTTCTCGAGTTTTAGCGTTTATATATATGTCAAGAGGTGTTGTCCGCATCATCCGCATCCATCTAAAAAATCGAGTTCGCAGAAAACGCTGAAAAAGAAGCCAATATCAGCAGACAAAGCATCATCAGTGCTTTAAAAAGCTAAAGGAAGCCTATGAAATCGTGGAAAAACTGTCCAAGAACGATCCAAGGAGTGGTTTTAAAACCACAACTGATATAGCAAAGACGCAGCTTCCCAAAAGGGCAGTTTTGTTTTAAATGCGGATCAGCTGAACACAAAATAAAAGATTGCTTGGGCGAAACAAAATGTTTTAAGTGCAATGAGAACGGACATTTTGTTAAGAATTGCCCTCTTAATGGTGGAAACGATAAAAAGGATACTCGTGGAGATTTTAAAGTCCGCAATATAGTTAACCGTCGACGAGTTAAAAAGATGTCTGTAATTGGTGTTTTGCTTGACTCGCTTGTTGACACAGGATCGGATGTGTCAATCTTCTCGGAAAGCACTGCGAAAAGCAAACATCGAAGTGCATAGGAATGAATCTACGTTGACTGGTCTAGGCAAAAAAGAAACAAAATCGACAGGCGCCTTTGTTGCCGATAATGTTGTTGACGATCTGCATGCAACTCAAAAATGTATCATTGTGCCTGATAAGGCAATTGAGTGCAATGCCTTAATTGGATTCGACTTCGTTGAAAAGTTCACCGTCGGGGGAATACACGTTTTCGAAGGACGATGCCGTTGGAGACTCAAACAAGGAGTGCATTGCAGGCTCATACAACGTCTTTGAGGTTGCCAGTGTATATGAAGCACCAACAATCTATCAAAAGGCAGTTCGCGAATTAATAGAAAGCATAGAAGAGCAGCCGAAACAAACCCAGATGGAATGCCCAATCAAACTTCAAACTATTCCGGATGCTACAACAATGAAGTCATTTCACCAGTCGCCATCAAGATTGTCTGCCTGCGAGGCAGAAGCAGTCAAAAATCAAGTAGACGAATGGCTGGCAAGGGATAGTACGAAAATCAACATCGAGTGTGGCTAGTCGGGTAGTTGTTGTTCAAAAGAAAGATGGTACACCAAGGAGTTGCATTGATTATCGAAAACTCAACAGTATGACCCTGTCTGACCGCTTTCCGGTCCCATTGATAGAGGAAGTTCTAGAAAAGCTTCAAGCGGCCACATTCTTTTCAGTTCTCGATTTGGATAATGGTTTTTTCCACGTGCCGGTGGAGGAGTCCAGTAAGTACCTAACACCATTTGTAACGAAAGAGGGTCTTTTCGAATTCAACAAGGCGCCGTCTGGATTTAAAAATTCACCTGCCGCATTTATAAGATTTCTCAATTATGTCTTTCAAAATTTAATCAACGATAATATAATGCAGTTGAACATGGACGATATAATCGTGTATGCCCTATGCTTAAAGAAGACACAGAAGGTTCTGCAATTGGCTGCACAGTATAAGTTGAAAATCAAATGGAAAAAATGCAGTTTCTTACAGTCAAGAATTAATTTTCTTGAACACATCGTTTGCGGTGGGAAGATTTGGCCAGGCAAGGAAAAAACGGATGCCGCCAAAAGATTCATTAAAGACTACTCCCAAATCGCAAGGCCATTAACAAATCTACTTCGAAAGGATGTAAAATTAAATATAGGTGCAGCTGAACTACAATCTTTGCAGAAGTTAAAGGAGTTGCTAACGAACAGACCACTGTTGCATATATACTCGAGAGATGCTCCCACCGAGGAGCACACAGATGCATCAAAGCATGGTTTTGGAGCGATGCTATTCCAAGTTTTAACAATAAACTCTACCCGGTGTACTATTGGAGCAAAAAACGACCGAATCCGAAGCTCAACGTCACAGCTACATATTAGAAGCCAAAGCTATGTATCTGGCGCTACGAAAGTTCCGGCACTGCCTGATTGAGATTCACTTTAAATTAGTGACGGACTGTTCAGCGTTCAAGCAGACGACAAAGAAGGAAGACGTACCAAGAGAGGTGACATCGTATGTGCTGTATTTGCAAGACTTCAACTGCGATATTATTCACAAACCAGGAAAAAGTATGCAGCACGTGGATCATCTAAGCCGCTATCCACAATCAATTTATATTATATCAACGGAGGTATCGGCACGCATCAAAAAGGTGCAAAGTATTGATAACCACATCAAAGCTGTGGTAACAATTCTCAATCAACAGTCGTACGAGAATTACAAGATCAAAGGCGGTGTACTGTACAAAGCAATAGATGGAAATGATTTAATCGTGCTGCCAAAACAGATGGAGAATGAAATAATTTGAGAAGCGCACGAAATTGGTCATTTTGCTACCCGCAAGACAATGCATGCGTTTTGTCAGCAGTATTGGATCCCTCATTTAGAGCGTAAGGTGTCTAATTTGATTGATAATTGTATCCGTTGTATAATTCACAGCAAAAAACTTGGCAAGCAAGAAGGTCAGATGCATTTGATTGACAAAGAAGACACCCCCTTGCATAATTGGATTCGACTTCGTTGAAAAGTTCACCGTCGGGGGAATACACGTTTTCGAAGGACGATGCCGTTGGAGACTCAAACAAGGAGTGCATTGCAGGCTCATACAACGTCTTTGAGGTTGCCAGTGTATATGAAGCACCAACAATCTATCAAAAGGCAGTTCGCGAATTAATAGAAAGCATAGAAGAGCAGCCGAAACAAACCCAGATGGAATGCCCAATCAAACTTCAAACTATTCCGGATGCTACAACAATGAAGTCATTTCACCAGTCGCCATCAAGATTGTCTGCCTGCGAGGCAGAAGCAGTCAAAAATCAAGTAGACGAATGGCTGGCAAGGGATAGTACGAAAATCAACATCGAGTGTGGCTAGTCGGGTAGTTGTTGTTCAAAAGAAAGATGGTACACCAAGGAGTTGCATTGATTATCGAAAACTCAACAGTATGACCCTGTCTGACCGCTTTCCGGTCCCATTGATAGAGGAAGTTCTAGAAAAGCTTCAAGCGGCCACATTCTTTTCAGTTCTCGATTTGGATAATGGTTTTTCCACGTGCCGGTGGAGGAGTCCAGTAAGTACCTAACACCATTTGTAACGAAAGAGGGTCTTTTCGAATTCAACAAGGCGCCGTCTGGATTTAAAAATTCACCTGCCGCATTTATAAGATTTCTCAATTATGTCTTTCAAAATTTAATCAACGATAATATAATGCAGTTGAACATGGACGATATAATCGTGTATGCCCTATGCTTAAAGAAGACACAGAAGGTTCTGCAATTGGCTGCACAGTATAAGTTGAAAATCAAATGGAAAAAATGCAGTTTCTTACAGTCAAGAATTAATTTTCTTGAACACATCGTTTGCGGTGGGAAGATTTGGCCAGGCAAGGAAAAAACGGATGCCGCCAAAAGATTCATTAAAGACTACTCCCAAATCGCAAGGCCATTAACAAATCTACTTCGAAAGGATGTAAAATTAAATATAGGTGCAGCTGAACTACAATCTTTGCAGAAGTTAAAGGAGTTGCTAACGAACAGACCACTGTTGCATATATACTCGAGAGATGCTCCCACCGAGGAGCACACAGATGCATCAAAGCATGGTTTTGGAGCGATGCTATTCCAAGTTTTAACAATAAACTCTACCCGGTGTACTATTGGAGCAAAAAAACGACCGAATCCGAAGCTCAACGTCACAGCTACATATTAGAAGCCAAAGCTATGTATCTGGCGCTACGAAAGTTCCGGCACTGCCTGATTGAGATTCACTTTAAATTAGTGACGGACTGTTCAGCGTTCAAGCAGACGACAAAGAAGGAAGACGTACCAAGAGAGGTGACATCGTATGTGCTGTATTTGCAAGACTTCAACTGCGATATTATTCACAAACCAGGAAAAAGTATGCAGCACGTGGATCATCTAAGCCGCTATCCACAATCAATTTATATTATATCAACGGAGGTATCGGCACGCATCAAAAAGGTGCAAGTATTGATAACCACATCAAAGCTGTGGTAACAATTCTCAATCAACAGTCGTACGAGAATTACAAGATCAAAGGCGGTGTACTGTACAAAGCAATAGATGGAAATGATTTAATCGTGCTGCCAAAACAGATGGAGAATGAAATAATTTGAGAAGCGCACGAAATTGGTCATTTTGCTACCCGCAAGACAATGCATGCGTTTTGTCAGCAGTATTGGATCCCTCATTTAGAGCGTAAGGTGTCTAATTTGATTGATAATTGTATCCGTTGTATAATTCACAGCAAAAAACTTGGCAAGCAAGAAGGTCAGATGCATTTGATTGACAAAGAAGACACCCCCTTGCATACTCTGCATATCGACCATTTGGGGCCGATGGATGCCAAGTCTAAGTCGTACAAATATATCCTTGCCAATGGTAGACGGATTTGCGAAATTTGTGTGGCTCTTTACCACGAAGTCAACAGACCACGATGAAGTCATAAAAAACCTGACAGATTGGTCTCACATATTTGGTTTCCCGAAACGTATTATAAGTGACCGAGGTTCTTCCTTTTTGTCGCACGCATTTGCAGAATTTGTCGCCGAGAATAAAGTCGAACACATCCTTACAACCATTGGAGTTGCTCGAGGCAACTGGCAAACAGAACGCGTGAATCGATCCATACTGGCGGTCATATCGAAGCTGTCTGCAGAAAAGTCAAGCAAATGGTACAAATATGTCCCACAGGTTCAAAAGGCTCTTAACTCTCAGGTCCACGCATCTACAAAATTTTCGCCATTCGAGCTGATGCTTGGAACGAAAATGTGCACAAGCAGGAAATCGAGTATTATGTCTAATTAACGAAGAATTCATCAATAACTTTAATGCTGAGCGAGAGAATTTGCGTGACAAAGCCAAGAAGAATATCATAGAAGCACAGATGACTTACAAACGCAACTTTGACAAAGGACGCAAGCAGGATCATGGCTACTTGTTGGCTGATCTCGTGGCAATCAAGCGAACCCAATTTGTCGCAGGCCGGAAGTTAGCCAGTTGTTTTCTTGGCCCTTATGAGATAACTAAAATAAAGAGGAACGGCCGATATGATGTACGCAAAGCAGCCCAAGTGGAAAGACCAAATCAGACGAGCACAAGCTCCGACAATATGAAGCTGTGGAGGTATGTTGTTGACAATGACGATCCGGAATCATCTGGGACAGATGATGATGATCAGGAGGGCCGAATGTGAAGAGGTGTTGTCCGCATCAGAGTGGTTATGCCCGTCCCTGGTAATTGAGAGAGCGTTGAGAGAGCGAATTGGGGCGAAAGTCGTCAGTTGCAGTTGAGAGTTGAAAGTCGAAAGTTGTAGTCGTCAGTAGTCAGTCGAAAGTCGTCAAGAAGCTCAATCAAAGTTTTTCTCAGTTGTTTTTCTTATACAACCAATGTACTGTAACCTAACCACTCAGAATCGTTTATAATACTTTAATAAACATAATCAATATAATAAACTTTACATATTTATATATATAGATTAATTATTTTTATCAACATTATTTATTCGTTTGGGTCCCTACCGAACTCAAGTTAAACCAGAGGGCCGGGGTTAACTTCGACCGCGTCGAAGTTTGTATACCCTTTTGGTAATTCTTTTCTTACCCATAGCCATCAAAGCGTAAAAACGTTTCATCCAAAAAGTCTAATATTTGCGAAAGAACGGCCATCAATCTTAGCATAGGATATAACGCATTTTTTGATGAAAGTCACTGTTTTCGACCGATCGTTCCTATGGGAGGTATATGAAATAGTCACCCGATCTTGACCAAATGTGGCACAGTAGTTTATAGCTACAATAAACTAACCTATATTAAATTTCACGACAATAGCTTAAAAAGAAACGAAGTTATTAAGAAAATCACTTTTCGTGACTTTACCGTTTGTATGGGAGCTATAAGATATAGTCACCCGATCTCGATCATATTTGGCACAATTATAAAGAAGAACACAAAACTGACAAATACCAACTTTTATGACAATAGTTATAAAATTAATGATGTTATTAAGAAAGTCACTGTTCGTGACTTTGCCGTTTGTATGGGAGCTATATGATATAGTCACCCAATCTTGATCAAATTTTGCACAATTATTAATAAAAACACAAAACTGACCAATACCAACTTTTATGACAATTGCTGATAAAATAACGAAGTTATTGAGAAAAGTCACTGTTCGTGACTTTGACGTTTGTATGGGAGCTGTATGATATAGTCACCCGATCTTGATCAAATTTGCACAATTATTAATAAGAACACAAAACTGACCAATACCAACTTTTATGACAATTGCTGATAAAATAACGAAGTTATTGAGAAAAGTCACTGTTCGTGACTTTGACGTTTGTATGGAAGCTATATGATATAGTGGTCCGATCCGGCTGAATCCGAGATATACAACGCCTGCAGTATATACAAGCCTTTGTGCAAAATTCAAAATTCAGCTCTGTAGCTCTTAGGGTCTCGGAGGAGTTCGCGTTGATCCAGACGGACGGACGGACTATATATAATATAAAGAATATATATACTTTATATGGTCTGAGATGCTTCGTTCTATGCGTTGCACACTTCTGACCAAAATTAATATACCCTTTTTGCAAGGGTATAAAAAGTATCTTACGGGCTCACCTGGTAATCTTAATTTCACTCACTAATGTCTTTGATGCTGCCGTTGATTTTTATGAACTCTTTGTTGGTGACTTGCGAAGTAAGTTTTCTCTAATTCTATGTCCCTCTTCAAACCCACCCTTCTCTGCCTACTTATATCCTGACGGTGAAAACACGTCTGCTCGCAGCCTCAGCGAATCCCCAAAGTCCCGTCCGTCCTCGTCCAGCCTACCTAAGGCTCGCAGATTCTCGGTTAAAGACTCGAGTGAACACAAGGGTCGTTCCAGGCTCAGATCCGGCACGTTATTGTGACGCACTGTTCTGACGTTCCCGTCATCCGATCCGATCAGCGTCCAGAATGTCCCTCTCCGATTTCGTTCTGGCGTGCGACGCTTTGACTCTGTTTAAGCTCGTGAGAGTGAAGCTCTAACTTCTGAAGTGCCCTTATTTTCCATTAAACTACACTTATAGCAGCTCAAATCCCTTTGGTCAACTGTCGAGACGGAATACCCGTTGTCACAGGGCCTTAAAGGTACAAACAGACGAGGAAAGCCTAGCGAACATAAGCCACATCAAGGCGAGGCACGAAGCCGCTTACGCGGTGTATGTGCGATGTGGGACTTTGTTCGGAGAACGCATCGAACAGCTCTCGGTACAGACGGCGGGAAAATCACCCAATACGGCTATGCCCAAGTTTTCTTGACATGCCTGTTCAGAGTCGGTTGGAAACCGATAGACAGCAGGGACTCTATTTAAACTGTTTTGCTCGCGGTCATCAAGTGAAGGACTGCTCAAGTGCGCATAATTGTCATATGTGAAAGGAGCGTCATCACACCTTGTTGCATCCTAGCGATGTGTCCGTGTCCTTATCGTCCACTGCGCATGTCCCAGCATTCAGCGCCACAGAGCGTCCGTCCACGAGCGGCCAGCTCACAAATGCTCAAAGTTATTTTGCATCCACCCCAGGCAGAGGGATCTTAAGCACTGCGATTGTCACGCTTCACCATCGTGGTGTGGAGCATCATATTCGTGTGTTGATCGACTCGGGGGCCGATTCCACCTTCCTATCTGAGCTGTCTGATCCGAGGCTGATTGATGAAAATTTTCGGACCAGTCCATTCTATTCTGACCTCTTTGCCTTTTAGTAGGTTAATTTACCACGGGATTTTGATTCTGGGGTTGATTCTGAATCTGATAATTAAGTGGATTTCCCTGTCTGCCCTGATTAAAATTTTGTTGAAATTCTTCTCGAAGCTGTTGATTATTTTGGGGAGTAGGATTTGAATTATTATATTGAATGCTTTGCCTATAATAGGTTTGCCCTGAATTATTTTGGTTTGATCTGTAGTTTGAGTTTTCTGAAGTACTTTGATTGTTAGCTTTGGATTTCCCGGTTATAAAGCTTTTGATGTTTACAATTATGTTGAAAGTTCGGTTAGAAAGCTTTTTATGTTAGTAGTGGGAGCTTTTGATCGGATGATATCTTGATCTGGAATTTGAATGGCTTATTGATTTCGCCTACTTAGCGTTCCCACGCTTGGAAGTTTTTTTTGGGGACTGATTTGTTTATAATGTTGCGTTCTCACGCTGAACGATTTTTTGGGGACAGATTCGTTTATAAAGTTTTGTTTGGTCTCGGTTAATTTTTTCCAGTATAGTTTTCAATGCAGTTTCATAGAAAATTTTAGTTAATTTATTAGTATTTCAGCTATTAAAACAAACCAAAATAAGTCTGGACGGATATTTCATCTTTAAAAAAAAACTATTTCGCGATTTCCAATCGACTTTGAGTAGACATTTTTTCTTGTATATTGATGGTATTTGTTTCGTTGTATTTCTTATTTAAAACATCAAGCACAATTTTTCATCTTACTGCATTTGATGGTATTGCCCTTGCTGCCTTCTTTACGGCCTTTCCAAGAGATTGCTTGCTGGAGTAGTTTTCATTTGTGTTATTGTTGTTGCTGTCTACTTTAAGATTAGACCGAATCTGTCTCTCTCTCAATTGGTCATATTCCCTTTTTCTTTTTAACCCACTTTCGACTTCAATTGGATTCTCTGCTCTTTTTCCTGTAGTTTCGGGTAAATTGCCTTTGTTTTTCCTTATATTTCACTTCTTTTATTTAAATGTTCTTTCTCCATCTCAATTTCAATTAAAAAAACGCGGGTTTGCACTTACTGTCACTCACACGACAAACTTTCGTAGTTAATAAAACAAAAAATGATTTCACAAAGTAATTTTTTTTTTTTTTATGATTGTTTAACAAATTTCACGTAAAAAATATATTTTCATTGATTCTTCTGGAAAAATGTAAAAGCTAAGCAAACTTTTACTCTTATTCGTTCACTCACACGAAAAGAAAAGATGACTTGACAAATAAGCAAAATTACGGTAAACTCGTATTCTTACGGCTCTCTTTATATTTTTTACGGTTAGTTCACGTATCTAAGTTTCATTTAAGAGCAGAACATTTACGGTAACAGAACCTCTAATGCCGTAAATAATTTAAAGAGTAATCTCTAATCTAATAAATATACATAAGAAGAGAAAATGGCCGATTAACACAACGCGTGAGCACACTGCGAACTACAGTGTTGATGTCAATTTAGAAATTTGATAACTGTATGCCGATATTGCAATGCCTTAAAGTTCAGAAGAGAAACGGCTGGATTGTGCTGCGCAAGTGGAAATGTCAAACTGGATCCATTACTTACACCACCACACCCACTGAAACCTTTGAGCAAAGGAACTGATCCCGATTCCAACTATTTTCTTCAACGCATCCTTGAATATAATAACTTCTGCATGACTTCTTTTAGAGCTAATATCATTCGAGAAAGGCAGCTTCATGCCAACTTACCAATCTCACACACCAATTAATTTTTTGACATCACAGATACAAGGACAAAAGTTATCCTTTGCATGGTTGAATGGTGCCAACACCAGATGCACCGCATCAATTTCTGGAAATATATTTCATTCCGTCAATGGTGGACCAGCTGAATGTGCGGTGCAATATACAGGATGTACAACAGTTAAAGAGACGAATTATTGAACAGTTGCAGATATTTTTTTCACGCTAATCACACTGTAATCAAAACAGCATTGGAACGAATGTCATCGGATACGAATAAATTTGTCATCAGAACTGATCGTACCCCAACAGGTGAACATGTGCGAAGATTCAATGCACCTATCGTTGATGATGTTGCTTCAATTATTGTTGGCGATCCGACTACATCACGAAACATTGTCGTTCAGCGAAGAAGTAATATTATGCATCGTGTAAATGAGACCCATTGTTTGTACGATGCGTTACAATATCCAATCATTTATTGGCAAGGGCAATATGGTCGATCCAATTACGGGTACAATATTAACACGCTAATTATTGCTATTATTGGTTTCCATTAACAATCCATTTAATTTTGCATTTTCAGGTATATCATGGAACTCCGGATTTGTTTATTACGTTCATGCAATCCGAAGTGGAGGGAAATTGAATGTGAGTTGGATCCAGGCCAAAATCCGCTAGATCGCCATCACATAATCGCCAGAGTATTTAAGCAAAAACTCAAAGTTATGATGGATGTTGGTGTTTAGATTATATAAAATAAGAGAACATTAAGCCAATTATAATAGAAATATATGTCAATGTTAAGTATGTAACCCGATTATAGAGATCGATGGCTCATCAGTCATAAGTAGATCTGATATGGTCAGCAGTAAACAATAAAGACCTAGTTAATCAATAAAAACGTACTTTGCTGACCTAACACGATGTCGAACTATGCACTGGTTAGCTCGCTATTTTGTACTATAAAAGAAATGCATTATTCTTAGTAAGATCAGATACCAATTGTAGCTACATCGGGTGTGCATCGCTGTGTCTTTGGCCCCCATCTCTACCTTTGTAATCTCACTCCGAGGTCCACCCAATTTATGTGTTGGTTGCGACAACCTTTAGTCACTGGTTTATGTGCTAGTGCCTATATATATATATAAATAAATAAACATTTAATAACTTCAAGAAACACTAACGTCTTTCATTGAACATTTTGGTGACCCCGACATTGGCGGCTCCAAGTTAAAAGAATAACAGACTTGGTGAAACCGTCATCAAGCGAGAACATTTGGTCAACTCAGGCGACTAATCTCTTAACAAAAAGGAAACTGGTCAACTAGGCGACTACTTTCTTTGCACGCTTTGGACACGACAATCCTAAGCGAGGGCACAAATTGATGAACATCTCACATCAATCTGGGGTGCCGACTAAAAACATCGCAATTGATTAACTTGGCAATCATTGCGTAGCCACCTTGGCGAATAAAAAAGATTTATTGGAAAACTAGGAGTTGGTTTTCCGCAACGGGGTAGCAGTGCATACCCATTGAATAAAAGTCGATCAACTAGGCGATCACTTTATAAAAAACATTTAACAACGATTTGTGTCAACGAGGCGACCAAATCATAAAAAGTTATTTTTATATAAAATAAAGTTTGATCAACTCAACTCTGTTGCATTCCCTGGCGTCAGCAATATCTGACCTAGTTAACTCGGTCAGTAACCCAAGTAGTACGCACGAGTATAGATTTTGGCATTGATCAGCAATTTTTGAAACAAAGAAAAGAAACTCAAAAAATTGGTTTCACTGTCGTGGCAGTTATCAGTGTAAAAGAATAGGTATATTGGAAATAAAAATAAACTATTGTTATAACACTAATCAAAAGGCGACTTCGATTGATTTCTTATTCTTATTTGTGCTACACTTGACCAATTTTAGGAACGAGTCGGAGCGTTCCCTGTCTTTGACAAAATAAATAAACACTCATCGGGTCAAGTACTAGTACAGATAAGCAATTACATAAGAATATAAAAGAACATGGAGGAGTTTTATAAACAGCAGACAGAACGAGGAGAGGCAATCCAGGCCTTCATTCGGAATACCAAAAAAGATTCTTTCGCCAGGAAAACGAAGCCATCTTATTTCGAGGAAAAACTTGAGCTCCTGGAATACATGTGGGAGAACTTCGAGAAATGTCATCAGGAGTTGATGGACAAATTAAATAACGTACCAACTGAAGATGACTACTTTGTAACGGACTATTTCAGCAAAATGAAGACGGTTGTATCTAATATAGTGGAAGAGTGGAAGGACCATTTGGCAAAAATGAAGCTAGAGAGACAAGCTCGCCAACGAGAGGAAGAGCGAGTCATGATCAAACCACTGGTTCGCAAGCAAAGTGCTCTGCTGGAGTCATTATCCAGGACATTAAGACAAATTGTGCCTGAAGATAAAATGACTTACAAATCGGTAGTCGACAAATTATGGATGCAAATTGAAGAAATCCATTATGAGATTCACCGGCTAGCTGAAAATCCAGCCGAAGCCGGATATAATATAGCTACGTTTGTGGCCGCAGAAAATACAATGCTGAAATTCTGTGTGGCACCAGCAGAAAATGTAGTGATACAATCACCACCTGTATTGCAATCGATACAATCATTGCAACTACCCAAAATTCCCATTCCAAAATTTGATGGGGATTATCTGAAATGGCAACAATTTCATGACATCTACAAAAAAGTGGTTCATGAGTCAAATGTATCCACGATAGAGAAAATGTGGTACTTAAAATCAAACCTTTCTGGAGAAGCAGAGAGATTGATACGGCACCTGGAATTAACAGAAGCCAATTACAACACTGCTTGGTCAGTATTGCAGGAACGTTTTAATAACAAACGAGTTCTAGTAACAGCCATACTGACAAAGCTGTTTGATCACCCAAATGTGGGAAATGACGCAGCTTCTATAAAGAATTTGCATGATAACATTTTTGAATCATTGCAAGCCTTAAAAAATGTAGGCGTCAATATGGAATCGTCAGATGCTGTCATAATGTTTCATATGACAAGAAAATTGGATAGATTCAACCACGCACTATATGAGCAATCTCTCCCAACACAAGGGATCTGCAGGAAGTAAAGGACTTCCTATCCTTCTTGGAACAGCGCTTCTTAACATTAGAGGCGATTGGGAAACCAAGAAACGAAATCGCAGCATTGAAAAACCAAGTCCAAGGAAGACATGCGCAACAGCATCTGGGACAAACAGTACCCTGTGTGCTTTCTGCGAAAAAGCAAAGCACAAACTCTTCCAATGTGAAAAGTTCAAAACCAAATCCGCAGCAGAGCGGCTTAATTGGGTGCAGAGACACAAATTGTGTGTCAATTGCATCAAGCCGGACCATATGGCAAATAATTGCTCTTGGAGGGGATGCTTTAAATGCGATAAAAAACATAACACAATGTTGCATTTAGAAACAGGCAACCAAATTGCTACATCTGCTTCTGCAGCTTCTGCGTATGGAATTGTCAGAAAATACACCCTGTTGGCAACGGCCAAGGTAGTGGTAAAAGGGATCAATGAAAGGAAAGGAGAATTTCGAGCACTCCTGGATAGCGGCTTTCAAGTAAAGTCTCAGAGAGACTGGTAAAGAAGTTATCGTTAAAAATTAGCGAGACTCATGTGCATATAAATGGAGTGGGTGGTCAACCACAGATAAGCAAGGCGCGAGTAAGCTTGGCTAGTTGAGGCATTTGTATTGCCACACATAATAGGTGACCAACCCACAGAACAAATAACGCAGAAAGTCACATTACCAGACAACATTCAATTTGCGGACCCAACATTTGATAAACCCGGAAAAATTGATATGCTGTTGGGAGCTGATTATCACTATGCTATACTGCTACCATAAAGGAGACGGGGCAATCGAAACCGTCCAACATTACAAAACTCAGAGTTCGGATGGATTGTTGCTGGCAGAATTAATATGTCAACGTCAGCTTCAATCACATGTATGGTAGGCATTACGAATCCAGAGGAATCACTGGAAAGATTCTGGCAGCTAGACACACTAGAGCCAATAAAAAAGTACAGGAGTCCGGAGGAAGAGTATTGTGAAAAATTCTTCCTCGATAACCTACACACGGCGGCGGACAATCGACTAATTGTAAAGCTTCCATTTGCTCATCTCTTGGAGAATCTCGGGAAGTAGCCATAAGAAGATTCATGTCGTTAGAGAGGCGAATGAACCCTGACATAAAAAGGAGTATGTAAAATTTATGTCAGAATATGAACAGCTTGGACATATGAAGCAAGTAATGGTAGAACAAATTCCCAAGAACCATTACTTCATACCGCATCATTGTGTACTAAAACCAGAAAGTAACACCACCAAGCTAAGAGTGGTATTTGATGCATCATGCAAAAACGTCATCAGGAAAATCACTGAACGACATTTTATATCCTGGACCAGTTGTACAGAGTCAACTCTTCTCAATTCTTCTGCGGTTCAGGACACACAAATATGTGTTCACGGCAGACATTGAAAAAATGTATCGTCAAGTTTGGATAAACCCTGCCGATCAATTTAATCAGATGATTGTGTGGAGAGAGGATCCAAGTCAAGAACTAAAGTTTTATCGTTTAAAAACGGTAACTTATGGAACCACATCAGCCCCATATTTAGCGACGAAGTGTCTGGAATATTTGGCACTGAAAAACATTGAAAAATTGTCGTCTGGAGCGTCAGCATTAAAAAATGACTTTTATGTTGATGATTGTCTCACAGGAGCAGACAGTTTACCAGAAGCCCTGCAAATAAGACAAGAGCTTCTAGAAATCTTGAGACCTAAGGGTTTCAACTTACGAAAATGGTGTTCAAATAGCAGTCAACTTCTAAAGGAAATTCCAAGAGAAGATACGATTGCTGACATCAATCTCGGTGACACACTGGAACAAACAAGTGTCAAAACATTGGGAATCATATGGGCACCCAAAGAAGACCAATTATGTGGAAAGGCTCAAAGACATACAAAAGGAATAACCAGACGAGTGGTGCTATCTGAAGTCGGTCAAATCTTTGATCCCCTAGGACTGTTCGCACCGGTAGTGGTAAGAGCGAAAATGTTTCTGTTGGTGCGTAGTATGCACCAAGTACCGGCCTCAGTTCTTTAAACAGGTCATGGGCGACTTACCTGAGCATCGGGTATCTCAGAATAGACCCTTTCTCAATGCCGGAGTAGACTATTGTGGACCATTCTGGATCCACCATAAGGTTCGAGGAAAACGTCCCGACAAAGCCTACATTGCAGAATTTGTATGCTTTGCAACCAAGGCAGTACACTTGGAGTTGGTCGGAGACCTGTCCACCTCCTCATTTGTGGGCGCGCTTCAGCGCTTTATTGGGCGCAGAGGAAGATGCCAGACATTATACTGCGATAATGCAACAAACTTTGTTGGAGCATTCAACCAACTTAAGGAACTGACCGATACAATACACTCAGAAACGGCAGCAGGTAGTATCAATGAATTTTGCAATCAAAAAGGAGTGCAATTTAAGTTCATACCACCACGGTCTCCACATTTCGGAGGATTATGGGAAGCTGCGGTAAAGTCCGCTAAGCATCTACTGTTAAAAAACGTATCGACAGCAAACTTAACGTTCGAACAACTGTATACCATCATTGTCAATGCTGAATTCCCGTCCGTTAACGCCAAACTCAGACGATCCCAACGATTTAACAGCTCTAACCCCAGGCCACCTATTGATTGGAGAACCATTAGTAGCCCAACCAGATGCAGAGCCAATAACACAGCGATCGATTCCAGAGCAATGGGAATTAGTGCAACGGCTTAAGCATACATTCTGGACACAATGGTCTCAAGAGTACCTACAAGAATTGCAGGGTACATCCAAGTGGAAAAAACCATATAATAATGTCAAAGAAGGCATGATGGTAATTCTAAAGGAGGATAATGTGCCAATTTTGCAGTGGCCAATTGGACGAATTGTTAAATTATATCCAGGCCTGGATGGATACGTCCGCGTGGTAGACGTTAAAACAGCCAGAGGCACCTACAAGCGGGCTATCCATAAATTGGCCCCCTTGCTTAGAGAGACAGCGACAAAACGTAAAATCGAGGCAGATGACACAGAATCGAATCCCCAAAAGGACTCTGGTATCGAGGACAACGCAGAACCAAAACCAAAAAGACGCCTATCGATCGGTCTGCCACCATTGGCAATGACGATCTGCCTAATGCTGTTGTTATTGCCTATAGCATTTGCTCAAAGAACTAATATAACTCGATTCAAGGCATATACTATGAAAGTATTGGCACAGGAAAGATGGCAACGTCTGACTGGACTATTGTCGCGTTCTACGATCTCGAACCATATTGGGCCGACCTGAAGACATTTTCAGATGGAGTAGTAAAGGTTGGATAAATATGCGTGTTAATGAAGGTTCCAGAGGCATGCACCGCAATGCAGAGGCACTTCGAGCATGTCAACTCAGAGCTACGGACAGGAAATGATCTCCTTCACATAGAACGCCAACGACGATCGAGTTTAGATATAATTGGGAACATTGCGAATGGCTTATTTGGTGTGCTGGACTCAAGGTATGCAACAGAGATGTCAGGCACCATACGAAAAGTTAAATCAAATGAAGAGTACTTATTGAACTTGCTGCAAAATCAGACATCTGTAATTGATTCAACGATAAATATCATTAAGCGAGATGAAGCCACAATTGAAAATCAGATGAAACTAATGGAACAACAAATGAACGACATGACCAAGGTCCAGGACAATGCGGTAAAGGCATTGCAATGGTATATCACGTTAACTACTCAGATGACAGTTATTGCAGGGAATTTGCAACGAATTCAAACCGAAATTTCCCGAGTATTTACAGATGCCCATCATAGCAAAATAAGCCCGTTACTACTATCACCAGGCCAGCTTCGGGAACATCTGAGCCAACTGAAGAGACATCTTCCGTTTGGTTTGGATTTGCCAGTTCCAGATAACGACGTCTTGCAATTATATGGCTTAATGAAGGCACAAGGCACAATCGCAAACAATCATGTGATATTTAAGGTCACATTTCCATTAGTGGCAACGCAGGCAGTGCAACTGTATAACCTGGTGCCCATTCCAGCAATTGGAACTCATGGGATTGTAATCATGAACATTAAAATTCCCATCATTGCTGTCAACAAGGAACAGAATCAATACATTGGGCTCTCAAGAGCCGATTTGGAACAATGCCATCAGCTCAACAACGAGCAATATATTTGTTTTGATAAACAAACGACGTTTTCGGCTAATAGCAACTGTGAGTTCCAGCTATTCAAAAACACAAAATCATCAACTTGCCAAATACAACACACAAACAGATCATTCGTGTGGTACGACATGTATCACAAAAATCAGTGGATTTTTGCCACCACTAGACCAATTGAACTCGCAGTGACCTGTGAAGATAATATACAAGGTGTCACTATTAAGAAGACTGGATTGTTAACTCTAGACCCGACGTGTACAGCTAGGAGTTCTGCTATACGAATAACAGGTCACCGTATAACTACGACAGACACAATGAAATTGTCATATGTTCGATTTGGCAACTTCAGCATTGGCCCAACAAAAGTAGCGCCCACAACAACACAATTCGCAAAAGATGCAGCTAAGCTACGATGAACTAAGCAACATTCAAGGAAAACTGGAAACTAAGCAAAACTGGAAATTGCCAGAAGACCCCAGCCAGCCGGCTCACCATGTTAACTATAACATGGAGGAGACTACTCCTACGTAGCGCTAACAATACCATTGGTTCTTGTGATGGTATATGGAATAAAAAGATGCTCAAAACCCCCAAGACACAATGGTCCAGAGCAGACAACCGTGAGGATCGTCAATCCCATACCGACTCCTGCTGCAGTAAGCCCAGCCCCCAGCAATTTTGCGGTCAACGTTGGATAACGGTGAACAGGTGTTCAACGGCCGGGAGTATGTTGGTGTTTAGATTATATAAAATAAGAGAACATTAAGCCAATTATAATAGAAATGTATGTCAATGTTAAGTATGTAACCCGATTATAGAGTTCGATGGCTCATCAGTCATAAGTAGATCTGATATGGTCAGCAGTAAACAATAAAGACCTAGTTAATCAATAAAAACGTACTTTGCTGACCTAACACGATGTCGAACTATGCACTGGTGAGCTCGCTATTTTGTACTATAAAAGAAATGCATTATTCTTAGTAAGATCAGATACCAATTGTAGCTACATCGGGTGTGCATCGCTGTGTCTTTGGCCCCCATCTCTACCTTTGTAATCTCACTCCGAGGTCCACCCAATTTATGTGTTGGTTGCGACAACCTTTAGTCACTGGTTTATGTGCTAGTGCCTATATATATATATAAATAAATAAACATTTAATAACTTCAAGAAACACTAACGTCTTTCATTGAACAATGGATGTTATATATTCTCGGTGGAATGCTGAACAAATTACGTGGAAGTACACAAGGCAAAAAAAGGCATCGACATGGCTGTGTTTGGTATTGCGTCGGAAAATGTGAAAACGAAATCAGCAATTTCCAAATAGGCAGATACGTTAGTACTAATAAAGCACTGTGTCGATTATTCTCATTTCAAATTCATGAAAGATATCATGCAGTTGAACATTTAGCAGTGCATTTGGAAAGTGGACAAGGAGTTTACTTCACTGAGGATAATGCGGCACAACGAGCTGCGAGACCACCATCGACAACATTGACTACCTTCTTTGTAATGTGTGAAGCAGATTTATTCGCAGCTGATGTACGTTAAAATTACCAAGTATTACACTTGGAATCAATCAACAAAGAAATTCCAACGTCGCACAGTGGGGCCTTCTGGCATTTAGCATTGCAAAAATCATAGCGTCTAAACCAATAAAGCGATTTCAAAAATTTAAAAAGCATATGATAAAGAATACCTTAAGCTTCAAAATGAATGTTTGTCAAAAGTGCTGGGTGTTCGTGGTGCTGTAATATTCAAGGTCAAAGTCAGAAAATATTTCCAAGCATGTTTTTCTTTAAAAAATGGATCGAAACCCGGTTTTTTTCAATCACAAATGGAATTTTTCATTTTTTTAGACGACTATGTAACATTTTTTAATGTTTTAATTTGATTTTTTAACATATTTACAAAAAGAAAAAAAATTTTTTTTAAAATTTTTTTTTTTAGGTTATTTTTGAAAATTTGCTAATTTTCAATATTTACATCAATATCTAATAAACTCAACATTTCGGGACTATAGTTGCTATTTTCCAAATCCTTTCGTGATCGCACGTGTCTCACAATCAGTGATTCAATAAGAGGGTCCGAAGAGACTGCTAGCATGTTAAAAAGGTCTTCATTTTGTCTAAGACGAGAAGTTTTTAATGTATTAGTGTATCTGAACCTTTTGTAGTCCTTGTTTTTAGATTCCTGTGCTTCTTCGGATAGCTCTCCAATTGGTAAACACTGATATTCTATTAAAACCTTTCCGTGAGCCAAAATCCTATGTACCGTTGGGGTAAGTTTTGCGGATACAATTCAGTCAAAAGTTGAGCAGTCTTTGAAGTATATTCGGCAAATTTTTCACCATTTACCATTTCCTTGCAATTTATAATATTCAAGATAACAGCCAACCTTTTAATGATCTCTTGACTAACACCTGTTATAAAAGATGTCACTTCACTGCTCCGTACTAGCGTTTTCGAATGAAACGCTCATCTCCTTTATCAATCCCATTTCAAAATCATTTAAGTTTTCTCACTCGTGGAAAACTTTCAAAATCCTTTCATTCTTTAACAACATTTTTGCACAATTAAATAAAACTGCCTTGAATTATATTGACAAATACTATTCAGTCCTGATTTAAGGTGTTTCCACTTATGAAGTTAAAACTGTCGCAAACAAGAGGAATAATTAGCTCTTAATGTTATATTTTTTGAATTAACTAGGTAGAACGAAAAATCGGTATTACCCTTTTTGTATTAATTAGGTAAAAAACTTAATATTTACATCCAATTAGGTAAACGGAAATAAAAACGACCAACCCACAATTAGGACAAACTTTTCATCAACTTAAATAACATTTACTTGTCTTGTCAGTTTTTCCAAAGCAGGAAATTAGCAGTTTATCATTGTAGAAAGGCATATATGTAAACAGGTAGTATTTGCAAAACAGCATTACGCAATGTTATCATTTAAATACAAAGAAGCTACAGGCCAATACGCATGCGCTCTTCTTCTTCCTTATACCTGCAGCGCATTTTTTAGGCGAGGTTGCCTTAGTTTTATGGCTTACGCATCGCTGTCGCAGGTCTCCGCATATTAGGACTATATACATCTGATAGGTAAATATTTCACCTACCTAGTGTATGTAGTCCGGTATTGATATTCGTTGAGTCTTGCTAGTTTTATTCCATCAAAGTTCAAAAAATGCCAATATTTAGTACATTTTTTAAACGCTTCTAGTTCAATAACTATTTAAGTAATTATTAAAATTTATAAAATATGCTATTAATAAAGAACATACTTTTCAGATAAAACCAAAATCAATCCAGGATCGATTGTTGAAATCGCCCAATATTCAGTTTTAAAGTTGCGACTTTTTTTAAAAATCATCATTTTTTCCTTTTCACTAAAAATGTCTCAACTTTGGGCGCCTCTAGCACCCATGAATCTCAACCGATTTCAAAAATTTTTCGGATTCAGAATCTCTGAATCCCAAACGCGATCATGAAAAAACGTATTTTTGCAATGCTATCCGAGCAGAGGCCCAACTGTGCGTCGCAATCAAGGAACACCAGTTCGAGATTGGCCACAGGTATTTGCCACTGATGCGCTAGGTCGCATGTATACTGTTCATCCTTAAAATGGTAAATGGTTTTATTTGCGACTGCTGTTGGTAAATGTACGTGGACCCAAATCATTTACGCATTTGAAAACTTTAAATGGCCACCAATGCCAAACAATTCGAGAAGCATGTCAACTTTTGCGTTTGCTGGAGAACGATTCTCATTGAAGAAATCCAAAGACGACATATGTGAAGATATTTTGCATCACTTGAGCATAACCGATGATATCTATAATGAAGGATTACTTCTGATTGAGGATCAATGCTTGACTATTGCAAATAAGCTACTGATTGAAGTAGGAACGAATGCGCCAAATCAATCGATGCACGATGCATTTAACCAAGAATTAAATCGAGAGCTGCAATGCAATATTGATACATTGCAGGAATTCGTTCAAAATAATGTGCCGTTGCTGAATGAACAGAAAAAACAAGAATACGATACATTAATGCAAGCGATGGACAATTCATCCTGGATGCACCTGGAGGAACAGGCAAAACTTTGGAATTTTGATGATATTGTTGGTAGGCGATTTCAGGCAGACTTTGCCAGTAAATCCCCGTGGAAGACTACAGATGAATTGAAAGCTTGCCTGAAGGCATCACTTTTGTGGAATAACGAAAAAAACATTATCGCTAACCACTTATATGAGAGTTCAACTTTAAAGTTGATCAAAGTGCTGCACAATTTTCCAAATAATTGTTAGCTGTTGGAAATGGAAAAGTACCAGTGGATGCGACAACTGGATTGAATACCCTTACCAACGGCTTTTGCCGATTTGTAGACTCTCAATTAGCTCTTATTGCAAATAATTAAGTCAACGAGCAATTCTCGCCGCAAACAGTAATGTTGAACACGCAGTGAATTTCACCATTCAATCAAAAATCGATGCCGATTTGGTGAAGTTTTATAATGATATTGCGTAATTTGAATCCACCGCGACTTTGAGGCGGTACTAGGCTTGCGTTGAAAATACTATTGTAATAATAAAACAGAATGCGTGTGGTTGGTTGTGCGGTTTATTCGCGACTGACTTCTATTTGTCTCTCATCGAGTTATTGTTCTCTTTAACGCATCTCGTGAGAGAACATACAAAAAACCCTTCAAAACCCTTCCTCAATGCAAGTATGTCCACAAATTTATCTTATACTTAACAAATTCGTAAACTCTACATGCTTCTTCGCAAGATTCTTGGTTAGCATATCAGCTATCATTTCATTAGTAGTCTTATACTTTAAAATAATCTGACCATCATTAACTACTTGTCTAACAAAATGATATCTAATCTCCACATGCTTCGTCCTTGAATGGTGTACCGGGTTCTTAGCCAATTGCCGCGCGCTGAGGTTATCGCAATACAAAACGGTAGATGTATCTTCTTCTCCGCAACCAAACTCGATAATTAATCGATGCAATACAATGGCTTCTTTGCACGCTGTTGATAACGCCATGTACTCTGCCTCGGTACTGCTAAGAGCAACACTCTGCTGCTTCTCCGATTTCCATGATATCGGTCCGCCAGCTAGAAAATATATATATCCTGTATAAGACTTGCGATCAATCTTATCGCCTCCCCAATCTACGTCCACGAAACCAGTAAATGCCGCATCCGACTGCTTGTAATGAATCTTGAAGCCAACTGTCGAAGCCAGATATCGTAAAACATGCTTTATGGCTGCAAGGTATTCATTATGGGGGTCCTTGTTACGTTGAGCCAATTTCGATACTGATTGGAGTATATCTGGTCTAGTAGTCAACGCAAGCCACATTAGCTCGCCAATCATTGACTGATAAAGAGTTGCATCAACCCTTTTACACTCCATTTTATCGCAGGCTACCTGATACCCTGCTTCTAACGGTGTTGCAGCTGGTCTGCCCTGAGCATAGCCATATCGCTCCAGTAGATCCTTGATGTACTGTGAATGACCCAATGATATTTCGCCAAGTTCGCCATCACGGTGAACTTCCATGCCAAGGAACAAACGCACAGTTCCCTTGTCAACACATTCAAACGCTGCCATAATAGATGACTTAATCATGTCAAGATCCGATTTCTCCTGGCATCCTATAAGAAGATCGTCTACGTAGACAAGGATTAGTGATAGATTACCTTTTGCTTGCTGTTTGTATAGTTCATTGTCGCAAGGTATAAAACCATTAGCTCGCAAAACACTATCGAGTTTGGAGTTCCACTCCCGTCCAGACTGTTTGAGTCCATATAACGCCTTTTTAAAAAGAAGTGCCTTGCTTTTGTCTTCAGTTGCGTATCCTTCGGGCTGCCTCATGTATACGGTATCGCCCAAATCACTGCTTAAGTAAGCAAACTACATCCATCTGGTGTAGATACAATTTTAACTGAGCTGCTAGGGCCAAGATGAAGCGAACACTCTCCAAGCGACATACAGGCGAGTATGTTTCATTGTAGTTCACTCCATAGCGCTGTGAACATCCTTTTGCTACTAGTCTTGCACTAAAACGCTCGACTTCTCCCTTTGCATCACGCTTTACACTGTAGACCCACTTGCAGCTAACGGGTTTATACCCTTCCGGTAGCGTACTAAGCTGCCAAGTGTGATTTGACATCAAGGAGTCATACTCCTTTTGTATAGCCTCACGCCAATGCGAAACAAACGGACTACTAAGCGGCTTATCATAGGTCTCTGGTATGATCACCTCACTTTTAATCAATGCGCTTAAAATGTTGAACTGCTTTTTTGGTCTGCCAGGCCTTCCAGTTCGAATCATCTTCGGCCTGCCGGGTCCAACACGTTCTTCAACCACAGGTTCTACCACTTCTTGTTCAACTGCCATGTCGAAATCTTCGCTACTACTGCCCTTCTCGCTGACCTCTGCATCAGACCTGTCTGTACTGCTTAACTGATCTGCTGCATCAACAGATCCTGAATCCTGATCATACATATATGGAAAATCAAACTTGAAGATATCACCATTCGAACAAACTCGACAAACTTTTAAAATACTTCATCCTTTCCCTTCAGGAAATATACAAATATGCGACGTGACCTGTCATCGATAAATGTCAAAAAGTATCTGCTGACTCCAAGGCTTTTTGTATCGAACGGACCGCAAACATCTGAATGCACCAGCTCCAAGATTTCCTTAGCTGTGTTCTTGGTCGAATCTGGAAATGGCTGTACTGTGATCTTGCTTACCATGCAGTCAAACTTTCCCATGCCACGGTCCAAATCCTTTCGTGCAATTTCACCCAGACTGCCATAGTTGAGATGTCCGTACCTTTTATGCCACAAATCTTCGTAAGACTGTTCAATGGCATAGCATACGCTCGGTGCTGTTCCAAAATATACAAAAAGGCCAACTTTGCCCGCTTTCACATTGCATTCGCCCTTTTGGATCACTCGTGCATACTTTTGTCCAAATTTAACGATGCTTCCATGTTCAACTGATTTGCTCACCGACACGAAAACAAATGTCTGTCGCAACACATGTGGCTGGTGGCGCCACTGTCCAGACACCATTTCGATCGTTCAAAACATTTCGCGTCCAACGCGATCAGCAAACCTAACGATGACTGTACTGTTTTATTCGGGTTCAATGCAACCTTCCGGCCGTTTACACTGGGACAATTTGCTTTAAAATGGCCTTTGCCGCCACACGCAAAACAATTCCAAACTTTTTGCTTTCTTTTCAAATTGTCTCTCTGCATCGATTGCCTTTCCACCACTGTAAATGCTTTTGCGCTCTCGATCGGTTTTTCGCTCTCTCTTTTGCGTTCTCCTTCTTCTCTCAGCTTTATGAAGAACATGTCGAGACTCGGCAAACTGTCGCGCGTCTCTATGGCGACAACGAAATTGTCGAATTCATCTGGAAGACTGGAAATTGCTTTCGTTACAAGCTCGTCTAATATTTCAATTCCAAGGCCAGCAAGTTTGTCCAAGATTTCCTTGAAATCCGATATGCTTTGACCCTCCTGTATGCGTCTATGGCGACAACGAAATTGTCGAATTCATCTGGAAGACTGGAAAGCAAAATAATCGTTACAAGCTCGTCTAATATTTCAATTCCAAGGCCAGCAAGTTTGTCCAAGATTTCCTTGAAATCCGATATGCTTTGACCCTCCTGTATGCGTTTACTTAGCAATTTCTTGAAAAGAGCTACATTTCTAACGGATCCTCTGGGTTGATGAGCTTCCTGAAACTTCTTCCAAGCCTCATGTGCACTTGCACAGTGCTTCACATGTCCCAACTGTGAAGTCTTGTCGCTCAAGGTGATCATTGCCAATGCCTTTTGATCCAGCGTCGTCCATTCGGTGTTCTTCCCCGTAGTTGGCCTTGCCAATACGCCTGACGAAACATTCCACAAATCCGCATGCACCAGCACACTTTTCATCTGGATGCACCCCGAGTCAAAATTACCCTCCTCGAGTTTATCAATCTGATATAACGCCGACATTATACTCGTATATATATATTTTGTGAAAACCGTCTCGAACACAGCGCGAAAACTAATTTCTTCCAGAAATTACTACAGCAACCACATAGGCACTTTGCCTGGGCCTATAACTTATTGTAATAATAAAACAGAATGCGTGTGGTTGGTTGTGCAGTTTATTCGCGACTGACTTCTATTTGTCTCTCATCGAGTTATTGTTCTTTTTAACGCAGAGCCCGGCACTCATATCCCCCGGGGGACGAACACGTTCGGCGCCCTTAATGCGTGTAAGCCGAACGGCTGCCGAAGTCCTCACACAAAAAAATCAAAAGCATGAGGGTGGATTTAGTTTCTCTCAGCATTTTGATGCCAGCAGATCTATGTCGCTTTGTTGAGAGAACACACATGAAAAAATTGATCGCTGCCTTGCCTTCGCTATCTTTTTCCTGCATCAGATTATCGGCTCCGCTTGTTTTTTTGATTTGAGACAGAATTTTACGAATTAGCATTTTTTGCAGTGTAAGGTAGCATACGCACACAAGCAAGTGCACACATACAACTACATTTTTTTGGCGCTTTCTTTGTGCCGAGTCGACTTACTTACTTCATTTTGTTTAATTTCGATATCTGGGCTTCGAATACGCCGCACACTCTGTAATTAATCTTTTTTTACCGCCGCCGAAATTATTGCAATTGCTTGACTAGCCGAAAAGCAATATTTTGCTTTTGGATTTATTCTGTGTCTCTTACCACTGGTGGGGGAAACCAAGAGTTATTTTATTTTTGCTACCTTTAGCTGATCTTAGCATATACACTTGTATAAGAATTCAGACTTCAAGGAGCTGTTTCAAGGAAAATAAATCTGTCTTCATTCGTTGAATTCAAATAAAGCCTGTGCGAAGACCAGCACCGGCACCGTCTAGCGCGACAAGCTAGACCCCGGAGCCTGTGCGAAGACCAGCACCGGCAACGTCTAGCGCGACAAGCTAGACCCGGAGTGCAGTAGGACCGGTAGGACAAAGAGCGCCCAATAATCAAATACATCATAAAATAAAATTGTTTGCAAAAAAGAAAAATGTTACTATGTTAAACTGAGCAATAATTGCGTTGCTCGTTCTAGAGCGTGGCCCGTAAAGCCACACGCCAAATAGACAGGAGATCACTGCGATGATCGAGTAGGGAAAGTAAAAAAAAATATATATAAAAATGATAAAAAAAAAAAAATGCATAATATTTATAAGCAAGTTGCCCGTTGAAGGCTCAATAATATATAATTAAAAATTTATTCATATAAGTAAATACATATTAAAAATATCAAAGAAGCTAATGCCGAAGTTTATATACCCTTGCAGTCCTTGGCAATAATTTTTTTACATTTTGAAATTTCTTTCTCTGCAACTCAATTCATCAACACACAAACAAAACATTCAAATTATTTCTCTTTTTACTCCAAATTTTTCTTCCATCATTCCGTAAGCAAAGCACAACACGCATACACATAGATACGGTTCGTGTAGCGCTACGTCTGTGTGTGTGTATGCATGTGCTCTGTTTGATTTGCTGATGAACCGTAGAACCGATTTGTATTGACTGTAACTTGTGTTCTATTTATCCGATCAAATTCAAATTTTGGGATCTGAGATTTTATATCAAATTGTATTATATTGGTAAATTTCATGGGGATACTCCAATTTTTGCAAAAATTTTTGTTCCAGAGCTATATAGATATAGTAGTCCGATCCCGATGACTTTCATACTTTATCTCAGCCGGGTAAAAATAAGACCCAAAAAAAAAAATTTCATCCCGATAGCTCTTAAGATGGCTGAGTGAAACGCGTACGCACCGACGGACAGACGGACAGACGGACGTGGCTATATCGACTCAGCTTCTCATGCTGATCAAGAATATATATACTTTATGGGGTCGGAAACGTCTCCTTCTGTGCGTTACAAACATCTGAACAATTTTATAATACCCTATGCAAGGGTATAAAAATGTAAATGGAGGATATAAGACTCTAAGAGCCCTTATTGATTGTGGTTCACAGAGCACCATTTTGTCTGAAGAGGCCGCTCAATTATTAAAACTGCCTAAAATTAAACAATATCCAGAAATGAGTGGCGTGTCTTCAATAAAATTTAATAAATCAAAATATAAGGTAAAATTACAAGTCAAGACGCAAAATCCTTGGAAAGGACATCTAAAGGTTGAGGCAATTGTGTTGCCAAAGTTAATGAAAGCTCTTCCATTAATAATAGCAAACATGGATATGTAAAAATGGCAAACTTACGTGCTAGCTGGTCCTACCTTTAATAAACCTGGTAGGGTTGATATAATAATGGGGGTAAACGTATATACTCAAATCTTAAAAAGGGGAATTACAAATATTGATGGCCTGCTAGGTCAAAATACGCAATTTGGTTTGATCGTGTCGGGATGCACCAAATCAAATAAGAATAAATCTGTAGTGGCAGCAACAATAGATGTCACAGGTTTTGAACAACGTTGGGAGAAGAAGAAAGGTAAATTTCAAAATAAAAACAACACAACTCCAAAGAAATACAACAGGAAAACTAACCTTACATTGGAGGTAAAGTGAAAATTGGGGAAGTAAAGGTATATATCCCAGAGCCATTACAAAATAAGAATATTCAAAAGGCAATGGGTAATTGACCCATAATGATTATCTAAAAAATAATATCATAATAGATTCCGGTAACAAATTGTCCGAAACTATAGTACCAAAAAGGCAGATATGGCAAAATAATTATAAAAGGGCAACATTTAATGGTAACCAGAATAACCAATCAAATTTTGGCAATCAGCGATATTTAAAAATAGTGGAGCGATCACATTGGAACAAGTCAAAAAGTAAAGGTAGTTATTTTTTAAATTTTCCAGCTTATAAAAAGTCTAGAAGCACAGTAATACACATCAGGAATGGGTAGATATCCCGAAACAGAAATTATTAGGTAATATGCCAAATATTATAAAAACCAGTGGAAGCCAACTCAGTAATACAAACGGGAGAATTGGTAAAAATAGGAAGTCAGTGACAATGGTAAAGAAACATCAGATTGACTAGGTTCAACGCCCATCATGTAACTGGTTATGCTACTTTAACAATAATTATCTTACTAATGATAAGATTAATAATAATAATAATAATATTTGTTAATACGATAACTAACTAACTATAAAAATAAAATTCAAAACATCGCATTTGGCGGCCCTTTGCAGAAGTTTAAACATCGTGGTCAGCTGAAATGGCTTCACCAAATCAGATTGACCAAAGAAATATACAAATCGAAACATAAACAAAAGCAAGTCATAAAATTCATAAAATTCATGATTCTCCGACATGGCTGCTTTTACCATTACTTGCAATTGGTAAATTGACGCTTCTTCACAAGTTACTTCTTTGGCCGCTAGCAACTCAAACAATGCGGTTTTATTTGATTCAATGATCTCTGTGTATTTCTTAAAAAGGCTTTCTTTAGGGCAAACCCCACACCTAATTGGTAAACTCTATTATTTCAGCTATTAATCTCTTGGTATTGTCTTTAAATTTTTGGATTTTATTCCTTGTTTTTTTTATTAATTGCACATGTGGTTTTATTGCCTATATTATACCCTTTTAGTGTAAAGAAATTCGGTTATCGGGGAAATAATTCACTGAGGAGAGGAGCGGGCCTATCTAAAATATTCTTAATGTTTACAGTTGTTTTGTTTGTAGAGTATTTGAACTTTGTTATTGGGAAAATTTAAAACGTTTTTCTTCAAAAGCTTGCTTTGATCGCTGCAAGCTTTACATGTGTGCTAATGTTGTCTGTGCACTTTTGAGTGCACAGGTCAAACATGTGCTCTTCTTGAGCGAATGTATGTTGGGGTATATTAGGCTGTTAGGCTATTACTATTTAATTATTTTTTTTTTTGTGTCTATGTTTTCATGTTAGTATATATTGGGCTATGTGTGTTTAAGATTAAACATCGTGGTCAGCTGAAATGGCTTCACCAAATCAGATTGACCAAAGAAATATACACAAACGAAACATAAACAAAAATGTGTCATAAAGATTCATATGGCAAGTATTGCTTAAAACCAAACAAACATGCATCCGCACTCTGTCGACACTTAACACTTAAGTCGCCAAGCGCTGAGCATGAAATATAAACAAATTCCAAACCCCGAAGACGTGGGGCATTAGAATAAGTATTTTTTAAGAACAATTGTCGCTTCTTAGAGTTTAAGATTTTTCAATAAAATCAGTTCATATTTTGAATTCAACGAATGAAGACTGGGTTATTTTCCTTCTCTCCGGGAATCCCTATTCATTTTGGTCCTTCGAAAAAGGAACTCTGTAGTTTTCCCCACCAGTGGTAAGAGACTCAGAGGATGAATCAGTACCTGTAAGTCTGAATTCTTATGCAAGTGTAAATGCTAAGATCAGCTAAAGGTTACAAAAATAAAATAACTCTGTTCTCCCCACCAGTGGTAAGAGACAGAGTTTAAAACAAAAAAGCAAAAATATTGCTTAATAAAAAAAAAATAAAAAGTGCGTGCGACCGAGTTAAATAAAGGCAGTTTGGCTAGTCGAGCAACTGCAATAATTTCGGCGGTGTGGTGTGTGGCGTATTCGAAGCCCTAATATCGAAAAAAAAAAAGTTAAAGTTAAAAGTGTATATGTATGTAGTTGCAAGTCGGCAACTACAAACAGCAGCAGAGCAACAAGATAGTTGACGAGAAAATCTGGTGCGAGGACCGGCACCGGTACCGCCTGAGCCCATAGGCCCTGGACAACAACGATAAAAAAGAAGTAGAATCATCACATGGCGGAATAGACACACATGGTCTGAAAAAAAAAAAAGGAAATCTGAGTGAGTAGAGGTGATGAGCAATGCCAAGACGTAGCGGAGTTAAGAATCGGCTAAAACAAAGGAAAGCCGAACTCCTTAAGCTACTGTTTGCCACCAACACAACAATTAGTTGGGCAAAGGCAAATAAATTGCAAGCTGAATTAGACAACATCGAGCTGATTCAGCAAAAATTAAAGCAAAATGGCTCAACCTCTACAGAAATTACGCCTAAAAATATAAAAGTAATTAATACATACGAATCCCAAAAAGCAGAACCCAAGAAGATAATCCAGACCACACCAGAGAAGAAGTGCCCGGCAGACTGCCCTGGACCATTATATTCGCCATATTGCGAGTACACTTGTGTCAAGAAGACCTGCATCGGCGCCCCAACAGCCTGTGCGAAGACCAGCACCGGCACCGTCTAGCGCGACAAGCTAGACCCGGAGCCAAGAGATCTGAGAAGCCAGCATCGGCGCCCCAACAGCCTGTGCGAAGACCAGCACCGGCACCGTCTAGCGCGACAAGCTAGACCAGGGATGCAGTAGGACCGGTAGCGCTACAAAGAGCGCCCAACAATAAAATACATCATAAATTAAAATTGTTTGCAAAAAAGAAATATGTTACTCTGTTAAACTGGGCAATAATTGCGTTGCTCGGTCTAGAGTGTGGGCCCGTAAAGCCATACGCCAAATAGACAGGAGATCACTGCGATGATCGAGTAGGGAAAGTAAAAATATAAAATTCATTAAAAAAAAAATTCAATTTATTTAGAAGCAAGATGCCCGTTGAAGGGTCAATAATATTATAAAGATATATATAAAAAAAAATACATTCATATAAGTAAATACATAAAAAGAAAATTAAAAAAAAATCAATTTACTGTCAAATATATTTACATACATCATACAAAATGTTTCTTAACAAAACAGAAAAGTTGTTAGGGAAGTAGTTAGAGTTGCATACCAGGATAAGGCAATTAGAAGCACTAGATCCCAGAAGCATAACTAGCAAGGTGATCGAGGAAGTAAAAGAGATTAGGAATCGATGGTTACCTAATCATAACAAATTGCTACAGCAAGGGAATTTTGATCATCAGTATTTCACAGAGAAAATACATGAAGGAATGTTAAAGATAGTTGCCAAAATAATAGCTACAGGAGAGTCGGAAAGACCAGGCACTAGTAAGTCAGTGTTAGTTGAAGCAGAAGCGAATATGTCAAAAATGTTTGATGATAGCAAAGGAGAGTCGCGAGGGAATGCGACCTCCAGTAATGAAAACGCTAGTGGTAAACACGAGATATTTATGGAATATATGTAGGATCGCGGTATGGTAGAGTTGACTTCGAGTGAGAATCGGTATCGATAGAATATCGATAAGCAACGATATACGGTGCATGAGAAGTGTGTGCAGCACAGTCGAGAAGATTCAGTCCGAAGAGCAGAGTGGAATAGAGTGAGCCGGTAAAGTTGTGTCTCGAAGTGTGTGCAGTGCAAGAGAAGTATTGTGAAGTAATTAACAAGTTGATCAAAAGCTAATAAACTAACAAAATACGTACAATAAAGCTGATAAAATTAAAACTCAGTGTGTGGAAATCGAATCTCTTCATCTCGGGGACTCGTTAAGGAAATTCCAGGAGAAAGTTGAAACTCCACAACTTGGGGGCTCGTCCGAGAACGTTAGACGGTAGGACTATCCATCAATCATCAAATTGTTGCAGTCTGAAATCCGTTACTATACATCAGTCATCAAATTGTTGTACAAAAAAAACGTTAAATCCATGGGAAAAATTGTGAAATTCAACCAATTCTTGGAATAAGTCGCACACAAGTAAGAGTGAGACAGCAACAGAGATTCTTGACAAACGAAAAAAAAAGCACACCGAGCGTCCTCCGAAAATTTTTGCCGCCATGTCGTAAGAAAAAAGAAAAAAAGGCGAAATCCATAAGAGCGACAGAGACGACAACACAGCAACGAACCAGAGAGACAACGACATGATCGTGCGAAGCTGAACGAGGCAGCAACAAGACGAAGACCTAAGAGAGTAGGCAACGAGGCGCTGAGTGTGCAAATACGAGGCACTGAGTTTGCGAACGAGACGAAAGAGCAACATTCGCACTGACACGACCAGAAGAGCAGCAAAACGAGATAGCGGCAAGACAAAGACCTAAGAGAGGAGGCAACGAGGAACAGAGAGTGGGAACATCGAGGTACAGAGAGTGCAAAACCGAGACGAGAAGCACTCACACAGACGACGGCATCAACCATCGCAAGTGGGAGTAGTAAAACGTAGAGTGCGTTATTGAGGCCGAAAACACACAAAAGAGTATCCAGAGAGCAGCATTCACACAAACGACGACAAAGAGTTTCCAGAGAGCAGCATTCAAACAAACGACGACAAAAAGTTTCCAGAGAGCAACACTCACTCCGACGGCGGCATCAACCCCAAAAGTGTGTGTGGCGCGACGATAGAGTACAGAGGCGATTTTGGCTTACGAGAAGGACGGCAACAGAGTCGAGATACAAGAGCAAGTATTAACTGAGCAAGAAAGGGCCATAACCGAAGAGTAAAATATTTGTATAACATTGTAGATTGATATCAATTAACTTAACCCACTAACGTTAGCTTACATATTCAAAATTTGTTATATAATTTGTTTGAATTTGCAACTCACGGTAGCAGAGCTTAAAGAAAAGTTGAAAGAAAATAATTTGAGTATTAAGGGAAACAAGGCAGAGTTACAAGGAAGACTAATATCCTTTTTCGAGTCAGGAGTTGAAGAAGCATCCTTCTACGAGGACTCACTAGAGCGTAGCTTACAAGTAGTAAACGATCAACAAGAGGTACAGAGTATAATGGCGTTTACACTAAGAGATATCCAAGATTCGTTAACTGTATTCGATGGCAGCCAGCAGCAAGATGTCGACAATTGGCTTGCAGATTTTGAGAACTGTGCAGAGACAGTCAAATGGAACGATTTACAGAAATTAATTTATAGTAGACAATTGTTAAAAGGGGCTGCGAAATTGTTTGTCAGTAGCGAAGACGGTCTTACCGATTGGATTAGTCTAAAATCAGCTTTAGAGAGAGAATTTTCAGAGAAGTTGTCCGCGAAACAAGTACATGAGCTACTCGAGAATAGAAAGAAAAAACAGAGTGAGAGTTTGATCGAATATTTTTATGAAATGAAGAGTTTGGCGAAAAAGAGCACATTAGATGAAGAAATTGTTATAGAGTATATAATAGAGGGTATACCAGATTCGAAGCCGAACAAGACTGTGCTGTATCAAGCCAAGAATTTTAGAGAATTACGAGAAAACATGAAAATGTATGAGAAAATCTCTACTGAGAAAGAGTCAAAGTGTTCTAAAGTTTTCAAATTCGAGAAGAAGCAAGAGGATATTGCTATCAATGAGCGCAGATGCTACAAGTGCGGAGGAAGAAATCACATAGCGAAAAACTGTAAAGAGAGCGAGTTGAAGTGTTTTAAATGTAACCAGCCAGGTCATAAGGCGAATGAGTGCAGCATGCAGGGAAAAATGTTCAAAAAAGATAGTAGTAAAGTGCAGCAACTTACTCAGAAATTATATAATCGCGTCTTCAAAGATGTTCGTTTTGGCAATGAAGTTATATCAGCGTTTTTCGATTTTCGAGCGCGTACAAACGAGTTTACCCAGTTCCCTTGAGTTCGGATGTGAAAGAGTTATTGGGAATAGGAAGTAGGAAAATCTACACCAAAGGATCTTTTTAGTTGGATACAGCTTTAGATGGTGTTCCTATTAAAATCTGCTTCCATGTTGTGAGAGATAGAGATACATTATATGAGGGTGTAATCGGAAATGACGTATTTGAGGTCGTAAATGCTACAATGGGAAAACAAGGATTAGTGTTTTACGGGAATAATCAATCGGTTGGGGAAAATCAGGTTATTACTCGTTATAGTAATCCACAAGATGCCCCCCCAGTACGAAATGTAAGTCCCATAGAAGAGTTGCAAAAACACGTTTGGGCAGATATTGACTACGAGAGTCGAAAACTTTTCGTCAGAATTAGAGCTTTCCCATTTGAGCATTGAGTTGAAGTCTAAAGTCCTAGAGATCATTTCAAATTATAGTCCGATCCAACCAGCTAACTGTCCAGTGGAAATGAAGATTATACTTACTGATGAAATACCGGTATATCAGAAACCAAGACGCTTATTGTACGAAGATCAGAAAAGAGTCGATCAACAGGTCAAAGAGTGGTTAGAAAAAGGAATAATTCGCCACAGTGTATTCTTCTCCAATTGTCTTAGTACCGAAGAAAGATGGGGAAAAGAGATTACGTTGCGACTATAGAAAGGTAAATCAGAAAATCATAAGAGATAATTTTCCCACTGCAGTGATTGATGATGTGTTACATAAGTTACAAGAAGGAAGAGTCTTTACAACTCTTGAATTGTGTAATGTCTATTTCCATGTGTCAGTCGAAGAAAACTCAAAGAAACTTTGAAAGAAAGATTGAAAAGAGTTATAAGTTTAGCAGAAAAGTCGGGATTAAAGATAAAATGGAAAAAATGCCAATTTCTTCAGCGTGAGGTAAATTTCTTAGGATACATTATAGAAAATGGCACCATCAAACCGTCAAAAGAGAAGACAAGTGCCGTGGAGAATTTTCAAGTTCCTCGGGATGTGAAAAGAGTCCAACGTTATTTGGGTCTCACTTCATATTTTCGTAGGTTTATGAAGGATTTCGCTACTATAGCTAGGCCATTAACAAATTTGTTGAGAGCTGACGTAGCTTTTAAAATGGGCGTAGAAGAGCTAGTTTCTTTTGAACAGTTAAAAGCGGGATTGAGTAATCCACCTGTTTTCCGTCTTTTTAATCCTAGAAGTGTGAAAGAAGTTCATTGTGACGCGAGTATGTATGGGTACGGCGCGATTTTTACTTCAAAATGAAGTAAGTCGTCTCGCCGACTTAGGTATACCATACACCAACAAAACAAATGT